>LR738711.1:470723347-470779740 GCA_902687465.1 Secale cereale | reverse complement strand
TGTTATTTATTTTTGCTATAAGCCCTTTATGTGATGTCGCTCAGACGTCCGACTGTGGCATTCTTGTTATTTATTTTTGTTATAAGCCCTTTATGTGATGTCGCTCAGACGTCCGACTGTGGCATTTTTTATTCATTTTCCCTCATGAGGCGTCGCTCAGACACTCGTTTGGTTTTCTTTTATTTATCTTATGGATTTCAGGAGGACTACCGCCCGACTTCCATTTTTTCATGCAACGCAGAAATTATATTATTCGGATACATATTGCTAGAATACTCACATGCATATGTTTGCATTTGTTATATCTTATGTCCGAACTGTCTTGCGAGTACATTCAAAGTACTCACCTGGTGTGACGCCCGGGTAATCAAGCTACAGTAACTCTTGGTTAAGGATGCCACATCACCACGATCACTGTTGCTAATCTAGCGTTAGTTCAGAACCGATCCAAATTCAAATTTGAAACAAAGGCAAACAACAAAAGTTTTGAAACATTAAAACCAAAATGTTCGGTTTGTGGCAAATAATCCATACTCAATATGGTGAAGGAACCACACTTTTATAAAATGCTTAATTACTCTAAAATGAATATAACAGCAGCATATCCAAGATAATAATTACCTTTTATTAATTATAAGATGTTAAACTATTTATTTAGGGGTTTAAACTTTTTGTAGCAGAGGTATAAATTAGTAGTATTATTTAAGGTACAACTTCTGTATTTTATAAATCTACAAATAAAAGAAAATAGAAAAGAAAATAAATAGATAAAAAGAAAACAGTGACTAAAAATGAAAACAGAAAAGAAAGGACAAAAAAGGTAAAAGGATAGAAGTGGCCCATGTGGGGGCAGGGAGGCCCAACCCACGTCACCTCCTCTCCCTCCCCACGCTATAGTTAACGGGGGAGGCCGTGGCGGCCATCTGCGCCTCCCTGGCCGGCGATGCCGCCGTGGCGGCCATCCCACGGTACCCCCGCGTGGATAAGAACCACCCCGACCTAAACCCTAACCCTAGCGCCCCCAGTCCCCCTCTTCCTCGCGCCGCTCCTCTCCCCCCTCTTCCCCTCGATGCTCTGCTCGACCCCGAGGCACCAATGGTCGCGTCACCGACATCATCGCGGCCATCGTCGCCGTCGTCGCTCGGCAGCACGTCCAGGAGGTCCTGTGTGGCCGGCTGTGCCCGTCCTGAGCACCAAACCGAGCCGGGACGGCTCATATGCTCTGCATCGCCCTCGTCTCCTCGCCACGGTCGCCGCCTCTCGTCGTCAAACTCAACGCATCCCAGCCACCCCACGCTCCCTGACTTCAACCACAAGCACCAGGGTGAGCATCCCCTTTGATTCCCCATGTCTCTGCTTCGATTTGTACCCGTGCACGCCGCCCTCCGCCATGGCCGAATCTCGGCGTCCGCGTACGCGCACATGCTGCTGCTCCTATCATTGCTAGCTACTGCTGTTGCACTACGTCGTCGCCACGCCGGAGATCCACTCCTATGCGTGCTGCGCGCCTGCCCCCACCTCAGGCCACTGCCAGACCGCGGCCCTGCGCGCCGGCGGCTTCCCGTTCGCCTGGCCGCCCGCGGCTGGGCTCTGTGGCCGCCGCGCCGGCGTGGCCACAACCGGCCGGCCTCGCCAGGCCCCCTCGCGTTCGACGCCTGGGGCTTGCCCCGCGCTGGGTCGGATGCCTGTACCGGCCGCCCAGCGCCCAGGATTCGTGCGCCCGGACCCCGAATGCCCGCCACCGCCTAGGGCCTCCGCGCACCGCCGCTGGTGACTGCCGGCACCGTGCCGGCGCCGCATGGCCTCGCCCGCACCCAGGCGCCCGTTCGATGCGGGCGCCCATGCTTGCTCCGCCCGTTAGCCCATGCCTGCTTGGCCCTGTGCCTATGGCATGTGGGGCCCGGCCCCACTGTAAAAAAAAAGAGAGATACAAAAAAAAAGAATTAAAAAAATCAATTAATTAATTAACTAAATTAATTAACTTAATTAATCACTGTTCAATTAACATAATCAATTAACTAAACTAATTAAACGTGTTTAGTTAGTCTTAGTCAATGACAGCTGGGCCCCGCACGTCAGTTTGACTCAGTCAACTGTCTGGTTGACTGCTGATGTCGTGCTGACGTCATGCTGACGTCATCCGTACTATTCTGGATAATGTTCTATTTAATTAATTAATTAAATTCCAGAAATTAATAAAAACTTTAGAAAATCATATCTTTTAAACCGTAACTCGGATGAAAATAATTTATATATGAAAGTTGCTCAGAACGGCGAGACGAACCCGAATATGCGGTCCGTTCGTCCGCCACACATCTCTATCATACCGAACGTGCAACATTCCCCCTCCGTTTCATCTGCCCGAAAATGCCTAACACCGGGAATACTTTCCCGGATGTTATTCCTCTTCGCCTGTACCACCGAACACTGCGTTAGGTCACATGTAGCACTACGTATTTCCATGTTATGCTTTGTGTGCTATTGTTTGCTCTGTTATTTATTTGTTTCCCTTTCGTTGCTTATTTTCGGTAGACTCCGATACTGCGATAGACCCCGAGACCGTTGATGCTTCGGTGTTCGACTACGGCTACGCTTCCGAAGATTCCTTTCGTCTGCAGGGCTTCCAGGCAAGCCCCCCCTTTGATCACCAGATATCGCCTACTCTTCTCTCTACTGCTTGCGTTAGAGTAGTGTAGCATGTTACTGCTTTCGATAATCCTATTCTGCTGCATAGCCTGTCATTGTTGCTACCACTGTTGATACTTTACCTGCAATCCTAAATGCTTAGTATAGGATGCTAGTATTCCATCAGTGGCCCTACACCCTTGTCCGTCTGCCCTGCTATTCTATCGGGCCGTGATCACTTGGGTGTGATCACGGGTATATACTATATACATACTTTACATATACATGATGATGGTTCGGAGATGGGGGCTGAAGGGGCAGGTGGTTCCACCCAGGTAGTGGTGGGCCTGGGTTCCCGACAGTCCCCTATTGGTTACTTTGTGGCGGAGCGACAGGGCAGGTTGCGACCACCTAGGAGACAGGTGGGCCTGGCCCTGGTCATTGTCCGCGGTTATTTCATAATAACACGTTAACGGGATCTTGGTATTTGATCTGAGTCTGGCCATTTGGTCTATACGCACTAACCAGCTACGTGGGAATAGTTATGGGTACTCGACGTCGTGGTATCAGCCGAAGCCTTCTTGACGTCAGCGACTTAGCGGCGCGCGCCGGATTGGACTGGAAAGCCTACTCTGGTATTAGGAGAGGCTAGGTCTGCTTACCGGCCGCGTACGCAACGTGCAGGTGTGCGTTGGGCGATGGGCCCGGACCCCTGCGCGCCTAGGACTTAGACCGGCGTGCTGACCTCTCTGCTGTGCTTAGGTAGGGCTGCGACGTGTTGATCTTTCGAGGCCGGGCATGACCCTGGAAAGTGTGTCCGGCCAAATGGGATCAAGCGTGCTGGGTTATGTGGTGCACCCCTGCAGGGAAGTTAATCTATTCGAATAGCCGTGTCCCTCGGTAAAAGGACGACCCGGAGTTGTACTCCGACCTCATGACAACTAGAACCGGATACTTAATAAAACACACCCTTACAAGTGCCAGAGATAACTCGGTGGTTGCTCTCTCACAGGGTGATGTGCGGGAGGATCGCCGAGTAGGGTTATGCTATACGATGTTACTTGGTGAACTTACCATCTATTTCCCTTCTACTGCTTCAAGACGGAGGCTGCGAGACGCGAGGATACTTGTTACTTTCCAGCTACCCTCATCTTCTACTGCAAGATGGAGGTTACGAGAAGCGTAGACTTCGATTGGATTAGCTATCCCCCTCTTATTCTGCTTTCTGCAGTTCAGTCCACATATATTCCCCCTTTACACAGATATCATTGCATATGTAAAGTAGATCCTTGCTTGCGAGTACTTTGGATGAGTACTCACGGTTGCTTTCTCCCCCTTTTCCCCTTTTGTTCCTTCTTCTCGGATGTTGCAACCAGATTGATGGAGTCCAGGAGCCAGAGGATCCCGATGATGTTTCTACATGGAGTTCGGCTTCGAGGAGTAGTTAGGAGGTCCCAGGCAGGAGGCCTTGCCTCTTCGATCGTTGTTACTTTTGTGCTAGCCTTCTTAAGGCAAACTTGTTTAACTTATGTCTGTACTCAGATATTATTGCTTCCGCTAACTCTTGTGTTTTCGAGCTTATGTATTCGAGCCCTCGAGGCCCCTGGCTTGTAATATAAAGCTTGTATTATTTTAATTTGTGTCTAGTGTTGTGTTGTGATATCTTCCAGTGAGTCCTTGATCTTGGTCGTACACATTTGCGTGCATGATTAGTGTACGGTCAAATCGGGGGCGTCACAAGTTGGTATCAGAGCCGACTGCCTGTAGGAATCCCCCTTTCCAACTCCTTGGCCGAAGTTGAGTCTAGTCATTGCAAAACTTAACTAACATGGCTGTGTGGCCTACAGGCCCACGTTGCCATTGGATGGTATTAGGATCTTTTACTCCTCGTCTATACTCTGGGACTCTTATCTCTCTTCTATTCGGGATAAATGAATTTTGCTAAAATCTAACATTAGGATCTCGCTATCACTTTCACCCGGAGAGCACCTTATGATCGATGATCGTCTGCTGCACCAGAAGACCCTGAAGATACTCTCCGCTGTTAACCGAGAACTTGTGTTCATCGCCTTTGCAATTCACTGCCACCGATATATCCCCATGGATATCCGTATGCCCTTATCATTCTCATGATCATTCTTCGTCGCTCTTGTTGTTACAAGATGCCTCGAAATATTCTCCATTGTCCTGAGAATCCTTTGAGTTTACTGTCTTGCAGTTTTATGTCGCATGAAAACCCTTATGGTTATTTCCTCACATTTATCGAGGATCCGTTCTTCTCAATTGACCATGTGTCTCACTAAATTCCTCGGAATACTTTTTGATCTTTCGGAAATTTTCTGCAGCCACTTACTCTTGAAATTCTTACCTGCTTGGATTATGGTTAATTCCATATGACTAGTAGTCTTCGTTAATATCCTTTGCCTTAGCCATTTTGATCCTATTGATTCAATATGTGCGTATGCACGCAGTCATCAGGATATCCTTTATAAAATTATCTTTCCGACTCAGACGTCATTCCGGACATGAGTTGGTTCTCGACAATTCAAACCTTTATTGATTGTCCAACTAAGTGTATTCAACTTATCCATCCTTGATCAGAGCGTTTGCTTTTGATATCTCGTTTCGGAAAACATAATTCCTTTGCATTTGGTTGAATTAGTCAATTGTTTCTATGATGTGATCTCCTTTAATTATTTCTTCTTCTAGTTGAGTATCGATACTCACACCGGATTCGTGGCTGTCTGCCAGATCCTTTTGTGGATTATTATCCGACCGTTCCGACATATCAAAACCTTGAGTTCTTCCCCTGATACATAATGCCTTTGGTAAATTGTATCCTCTACTTGGCCAACCATGCTCTGCTTTCGAGCATGTGTATTTACTTTTGGAACTTGCGGTACATGTTACTAAGATGCCCGATGGGTTGAACCTATGCCTTCCCCTAATCCGTGAGAACCCAAAGGTTTTCACAAGTCATACCCTTCCGGTGTTCTACCGGATAAAATTCCAACACTACAATTGTATCAAAGCAAGAGGTAAATGAAACGTATGCATTGGAGAAATGGGAGTCGACCTTGGACTTTGCGTTCATGCCCATGGAAATGATGTAGACCGTCTCGGAAACTTTTTGCAAACCAGCTGTACAATTCTTTCAGTATCATTAAATTGATCCTTTGCAGTTATGGTTCCGACCATGTTGTCCTTATTCAATATATCTAGAATAAATCCATTCCAGGCCTCGTCAATTTTTGACAAGGTTAAAGTATCTACTGTCATAGGTCAATGACCTAGTTCAACTTCTATCATGATCTACCTTCGAGTTTTACCCTCTGATATCTCGAGGATATCATGCCTTTGCACTACACCTTTTGAACTTTTGATGAAGTAATACATTTGCTTGTCATAATCACTCTACGGGTTCTAGGTTGCTGTCAACCGAAGACACCGTTTAGCAAATCAAATCCGCTCTAAATATTCAAAATCCCTAGTAAATGCTACTGGGAAAGTTTAAGCTCAATCTGGTCATTCCTAGACTATCGGATACCCCCTTCGTCTTGCTATCTTGGACTGAGCTGCCTCGTCCTTCTCTGGTGCACTAATTGTTTAGAGTGTGAGCAAGACTTATGTCGAGCTTTCAACATTCTGTTGCTCGTTCTGAAAGGCAACTTTGATTCCGAGCTTGCTTCTTATCTGTTGTTCCTATGACTTCCACGTCGTCATTCCCTGCTTGACGCCGTCGCTTTTCGGTTGCATTCACTTGAAAAATCTCGACAAATGTGGCATGATTACCTTCAACACTTTGACTTCTTTTGAGAAGTCAACTGAGTTCATGATGAGAAATTCCATCCTTACCCCTCTATGATTTTTGATATCATCGACAACACCCTTGACTTCCTTTCATCGCGAGCTTGTCCACGTTATGATTATAACTTACTCTCCAACTTGTAATATTGTTTTATCTTGAAGTATTACTGCCTTATATGTCAAGTATGTTGTGAGGATTGCTCCACCTCTTTGTAATTCTTGGCATAGTGATACTTCTCATCATCACCGTTCCTTCTTGGTCCCCGTGCTGATTGTAACCGGGATACCAACACGTAAACCGTGGTGCTTGGATTCTGTACTTCTAGCAACCCCATTGCCTTGAAGTTAATGGTCAATAGTTCATTTTTGCCTTGAAGTTAATGGTCAATAGTTCATTCTTGGACTATTGGTTATCGAATCACCATTCTAACATTAATCAATGCTATCTTGAAGCAAGTCTGTGGTACTCCGATTTTCAATAAAAACATTGGAAGCGCGATGCTAAATGTTTCTTGGTCAGTTATCCTAACACCGTTGTATGGGTTACGTCATGATTATTCCTTGCCTCCTTATCTAAATGGTTGGGAACTTGTTTTCCTACCCTGTATACCCTGTTCTGCTTATTCATGGGAAGGTTATACTACTACTTGTGTTAAGTCACATTTTCCTTTCCATTGTTCTGATTAATGTGTTGATCACATTTTCCTTCTCGTTGATCTGTTTAACCTTTTTGATCTATATGATCTAAGCAGTATTAATTCTCTGCTTATGAAAACACCTCGGTGTACAACTCTGTCAGCAAGGCCTTGTTACTATTGTTGATAACATTCCGGTAACCTCCGGTGGATGAGAACTTTGCCTATTGGTCCGCCTCGTTTCAACGAGCTGTAAAATGGTTCTCTTCGTTCCCCGTCTTTGGTACCGACGTTGTTGCCGACATAGCTGGCAGACTATCCTCTAACATGCCTTGCTTCCTGTGCAAGATGTCACCACTCTTCCTGCTTTCATCCCACATGGTGGGCCCATAACCCACAGGTCCACGGGATCGAAACCTGACTCTCCTGTTCAACCCTGACTCTAATGTATCCTTTGCCCTTGGCTTCGTGTGTAATTCACGAGCTAAATTCTACCATGTTTCATCCTGGTATCAAACACCATGTTATTCTCGATGCTCAATCCCCCCATTTCAGCTTCTGTCTAGGCATCAAATGATTGCCTACCCGTTTGAAACTTGGGTACCATCGTATGTTGCACTCAACGATTTCACTAAAATACAGCTCGTGGGGTACTTCATGTATTCCCCCTTGAGTTCACCGTCAGATGCACAAACTTTGTGGAGAGGCGTTCTTCCAAAGTTTTCCCCCCTACTCGCGTTCGTAGGACGATGGAGATCATGAAGAAAGGATGACGACTTGATCACGATGACTTGAAGCAGAGAAATGAATACATCAACGAAAGGGATCAACCTCTCCGAAAGGGCAGTTAAGACCGAGGAGACTCGTTAGGTTTTCACTACCAACACTCCCCCCTTACTCCACCGCTTAAATCTCGGGACGAGATTTCTTGTAGTGGAGGAGAATTGTGACGCCCGGGTAATCAAGCTACAGTAACTCTTGGTTAAGGATGCCACATCACCACGATCACTGTTGCTAATCTAGCGTTAGTTCAGAACCGATCCAAATTCAAATTTGAAACAAAGGCAAACAACAAAAGTTTTGAAACATTAAAACCAAAATGTTCGGTTTGTGGCAAATAATCCATACTCAATATGGTGAAGGAACCACACTTTTATAAAATGCTTAATTACTCTAAAATGAATATAACAGCAGCATATCCAAGATAATAATTACCTTTTATTAATTATAAGATGTTAAACTATTTATTTAGGGGTTTAAACTTTTTGTAGCAGAGGTATAAATTAGTAGTATTATTTAAGGTACAACTTCTGTATTTTATAAATCTACAAATAAAAGAAAATAGAAAAGAAAATAAATAGATAAAAAGAAAACAGTGACTAAAAATGAAAACAGAAAAGAAAGGACAAAAAAGGAAAAAGGATAGAAGTGGCCCATGTGGGGGCAGGGAGGCCCAACCCACGTCACCTCCTCTCCCTCCCCACGCTACAGTTAACGGGGGAGGCCGTGGCGGCCATCTGCGCCTCCCTGGCCGGCGATGCCGCCGTGGCGGCCATCCCACGGTACCCCCGCGTGGATAAGAACCACCCCGACCTAAACCCTAACCCTAGCGCCCCCAGTCCCCCTCTTCCTCGCGCCGCTCCTCTCCCCCCTCTTCCCCTCGATGCTCTGCTCGACCCCGAGGCACCCATGGTCGCGTCACCGACATCATCGCGGCCATCGTCGCCGTCGTCGCTCGGCAGCACGTCCAGGAGGTCCTGTGTGGCCGGCTGTGCCCGTCCTGAGCACCAAACCGAGCCGGGACGGCTCATATGCTCTGCATCGCCCTCGTCTCCTCGCCACGGTCGCCGCCTCTCGTCGTCAAACTCAACGCATCCCAGCCACCCCACGCTCCCTGACTTCAACCACAAGCACCAGGGTGAGCATCCCCTTTGATTCCCCATGTCTCTGCTTCGATTTGTACCCGTGCACGCCGCCCTCCGCCATGGCCGAATCTCGGCGTCCGTGTACGCGCACATGCTGCTGCTCCTATCATTGCTAGCTACTGCTGTTGCACTACGTCGTCGCCACGCCGGAGATCCACTCCTATGCGTGCTGCGCGCCTGCCCCCACCTCAGGCCACTGCCAGACCGCGGCCCTGCGCGCCGGCGGCTTCCCGTTCGCCTGGCCGCCCGCGGCTGGGCTCTGTGGCCGCCGCGCCGGCGTGGCCACAACCGGCCGGCCTCGCCAGGCCCCCTCGCGTTCGACGCCTGGGGCTTGCCCCGCGCTGGGTCGGATGCCTGTACCGGCCGCCCAGCGCCCAGGATTCGTGCGCCCGGACCCCGAATGCCCGCCACCGCCTAGGGCCTCCGCGCACCGCCGCTGGTGACTGCCGGCGCCGTGCCGGCGCCGCATGGCCTCGCCCGCACCCAGGCGCCCGTTCGATGCGGGCGCCCATGCTTGCTCCGCCCGTTAGCCCATGCCTGCTTGGCCCTGTGCCTATGGCATGTGGGGCCCGGCCCCACTGTAAAAAAAAAGAGAGATACAAAAAAAAAGAATTAAAAAAATCAATTAATTAATTAACTAAATTAATTAACTTAATTAATCACTGTTCAATTAACATAATCAATTAACTAAACTAATTAAACGTGTTTAGTTAGTCTTAGTCAATGACAGCTGGGCCCCGCACGTCAGTTTGACTCAGTCAACTGACTGGTTGACTGCTGATGTCGTGCTGACGTCATGCTGACGTCATCCGTACTATTCTGGATAATGTTCTATTTAATTAATTAATTAAATTCCAGAAATTAATAAAAACTTTAGAAAATCATATCTTTAAAACCGTAACTCGGATGAAAATAATTTATATATGAAAGTTGCTCAGAACGGCGAGACGAACCCGAATATGCGGTCCGTTCGTCCGCCACACATCTCTATCATACCGAACGTGCAACATTCCCCCTCCGTTTCATCTGCCCGAAAATGCCTAACACCGGGAATACTTTCCCGGATGTTATTCCTCTTCGCCTGTACCACCGAACACTGCGTTAGGTCACATGTAGCACTACGTATTTCCATGTTATGCTTTGTGTGCTATTGTTTGCTCTGTTATTTATTTGTTTCCCTTTCGTTGCTTATTTTCGGTAGACTCCGATACTGCGATAGACCCCGAGACCGTTGATGCTTCGGTGTTCGACTACGGCTACGCTTCCGAAGATTCCTTTCGTCTGCAGGGCTTCCAGGCAAGCCCCCCCTTTGATCACCAGATATCGCCTACTCTTCTCTCTACTGCTTGCGTTAGAGTAGTGTAGCATGTTACTGCTTTCGATAATCCTATTCTGCTGCATAGCCTGTCATTGTTGCTACCACTGTTGATACTTTACCTGCAATCCTAAATGCTTAGTATAGGATGCTAGTATTCCATCAGTGGCCCTACACCCTTGTCCGTCTGCCCTGCTATTCTATCGGGCCGTGATCACTTGGGTGTGATCACGGGTATATACTATATACATACTTTACATATACATGATGATGGTTCGGAGATGGGGGCTGAAGGGGCAGGTGGTTCCACACCCAGGTAGTGGTGGGCCTGGGTTCCCGACAGTCCCCTATTGGTTACTTTGTGGCGGAGCGACAGGGCAGGTTGCGACCACCTAGGAGACAGGTGGGCCTGGCCCTGGTCGTTGTCCGCGGTTATTTCATAATAACACGTTAACGGGATCTTGGTATTTGATCTGAGTCTGGCCATTTGGTCTATACGCACTAACCAGCTACGTGGGAATAGTTATGGGTACTCGACGTCGTGGTATCAGCCGAAGCCTTCTTGACGTCAGCGACTTAGCGGCGCGCGCCGGATTGGACTGGAAAGCCTACTCTGGTATTAGGAGAGGCTAGGTCTGCTTACCGGCCGCGTACGCAACGTGCAGGTGTGCGTTGGGCGATGGGCCCGGACCCCTGCGCGCCTAGGACTTAGACCGGCGTGCTGACCTCTCTGCTGTGCTTAGGTAGGGCTGCGACGTGTTGATCTTCCGAGGCCGGGCATGACCCTGGAAAGTGTGTCCGGCCAAATGGGATCAAGCGTGCTGGGTTATGTGGTGCACCCCTGCAGGGAAGTTAATCTATTCGAATAGCCGTGTCCCTCGGTAAAAGGACGACCCGGAGTTGTACTCCGACCTCATGACAACTAGAACCGGATACTTAATAAAACACACCCTTACAAGTGCCAGAGATAACTCGGTGGTTGCTCTCTCACAGGGTGATGTGCGGGAGGATCGCCGAGTAGGGTTATGCTATACGATGTTACTTGGTGAACTTACCATCTATTTCCCTTCTACTGCTTCAAGACGGAGGCTGCGAGACGCGAGGATACTTGTTACTTTCCAGCTACCCTCATCTTCTGCTGCAAGATGGAGGTTACGAGAAGCGTAGACTTCGATTGGATTAGCTATCCCCCTCTTATTCTGCTTTCTGCAGTTCAGTCCACATATATTCCCCCTTTACACAGATATCATTGCATATGTAGTGTAGATCCTTGCTTGCGAGTACTTTGGATGAGTACTCACGGTTGCTTTCTCCCCCTTTTCCCCTTTTGTTCCTTCTTCTCGGATGTTGCAACCAGATTGATGGAGTCCAGGAGCCAGAGGATCCCGATGATGTTTCTACATGGAGTTCGGCTTCGAGGAGTAGTTAGGAGGTCCCAGGCAGGAGGCCTTGCCTCTTCGATCGTTGTTACTTTTGTGCTAGCCTTCTTAAGGCAAACTTGTTTAACTTATGTCTGTACTCAGATATTATTGCTTCCGCTAACTCTTGTGTTTTCGAGCTTATGTATTCGAGCCCTCGAGGCCCCTGGCTTGTAATATAAAGCTTGTATTATTTTAATTTGTGTCTAGTGTTGTGTTGTGATATCTTCCAGTGAGTCCTTGATCTTGGTCGTACACATTTGCGTGCATGATTAGTGTACGGTCAAATCGGGGGCGTCACACCTGGCTTGTTGATTTGGCCAGATGTTGACGAAGGCGATCTCATGGATGAAGAGTTCGATAGCGAGTCCGACGTCTAGTGGAGTCCCAGTCAGTCTGTTGCGATCCTGGAGTTGATCACTGTTTTATAACCGCTTCCGCCACCCACCAAATATATTCATCGGGTCTCACTCCGACACTCGATGATCCATAAGATATTGGAGTCACGTCACCCACTACGCCGTGACATATCCACCACCTCTTTTTTTATTACGAGTTAGTAGTTATGCCACCCTACCATTGTGTCATGTTCGCCCATATGTATTATATCGGCGTGCTTGTAATAAATTGTTGAGCAAACTCAGCTCAACCATGTATAATGTTCAGTACTCTGGAATTCTGGATCAAGGATTTGTCAACCAGAAAGAAGTATTCTTCTGTGCTGGTTCGATAAAAAGGTCGGTCTCTCGGTAATTATTTTACTGAAAAACCGGTCCTGACAACCTTGGTATCCAGTCGCCGCTGGCCATCTACAAAAGTAGAGAAAAATTCCGAATAGTCAAGTCATAAATTTATGATGACTAACAGAAAATTGCTACAAATGCAAAAATGCTGAAATAGCACATAACGCGCTAATAACCGATTAGTGATCGCACCTAGTGGCTTCCTACAGTCAGCCTGGCTCTGGTACCAAGGTCGCGATCGGGCCATCGACCCGTCCAGAGTTTACACTCTACCGTCACAAGATCAGCGACAGCGTGTCGATGCACCAGGCCACAGTGCAATTCAAGGGAGGGCGTTCTGAAGCACGCCGCTTCTGATTTGTGGGCAGGGCCATGCGTACAGAGAGGCATGCCATGCAAATGGCTGCCCGTGAGGCGATAGCTCGTCTCTGGGATGCTATTCCTTCAATGAAGACTCGTCGCTACCGCTACCGTTACCTCCCGTGCCACGTGCCTTACACGTGCCACTACGCGTTTGCTTGCGCAAGGGGAGAACGTGATGAAGCCATCGAATCATTGGTAGAATACCTCAAGGCTCTTGAGGCAGCCTTTGATAACCTTGTGGACAACTTGGTGGCTGCTCGTATGGACTTGGTCCAGAGTGGTTCCGCCAACAGGAGGGAGCTGCTCCATACTTCACCACCACTGACATTTGTCTCGTCCTCAGCATCTTATGCACCTGCCATCTTAGCCACCGCTCGCCGTCTGCCTACCACTGAGGAGTTTGACCAAGTCATTGCTCCTACCCCAGTCAGAGCTGCACCACCTGCCGCGCCCGCATCAACTTCTCGTACTAGTACTCCACGCCTGGAGCCTATTAGTGAAGAGGAAGTTGAGTCTCCATCACCACTGGGCCTTACCCTCGGCAGGTCGAGGGAAGTCTTCAACATCTCCGACTAGTGCGCCTGTCCGCGACGCGATGTGCTCACTTGTATGATATGTTTTATATGTAAAATAGGTTGATGGAAGTAGTCTGTTTGCGCATCATCTAGGAACTTGGAGAAGTGCACTAGCAGAAATAACATGTCTGGAATGTGTACGCGCATCCTGAGTGACGTATGTATAATTACGACTCGCGTGTACTAAGCGGTCCTTCTCCGTGCGCAATCTAGTTATCTTTCTAAAAATCTTTGGAGCTTGTGTTTTTGCTGCTTTTGCAAATCTTGGTTTTTTTGCCGCTCAGTCTTTTCTCATGATCTTCTGCAATGATACCCCAGAGTGAAAAATGACTCGTCCCTGGACACGTTCCATGCCAAGTCCGCCAGAGGAAAATTATGGCACACAATCAGGTAACAATTTCACGCAGGGGCAGTCAAGTCAGCAGGGCAGCGAAACAACTTTTTCTCAGGTATGCCGTCTTTACGAGCAAAGTCAGCAGCAGCATCAGGAAATGATGAATCATGTTATTAATATGGGGAATCACTGTGAGACACACCAACAGCATTCTAAATTATCTGAATTACAGAAGACACGTCCGCCAACATTTTCTCACACTGACAGACCTCTTGAAGCCGATGATTGGCTTCGAGACATTGAAAGGAAATTAATTGTGGCACAATGCTCAGATCGTGAAAAGGTACTTTATGCACCGCATTATCTTACTGGAGCAGCTGCATCATGGTGGGAGAACTTTCTGCATATGCACCCCAACGAGAATGATATCACCTGGGAAGATTTTAAGGAAGGCTTTCGTGGGGCGCACATCCCCAGAAGCATCATGAAGATCAAGAAAAGAGAATTTGATGACCTCAAGCAAAGGGGAATGACAGTGACTGAATACAACAGCCAATTTACTCAATTATCTCGTTATGCCAACGAAGAGCGTATGACTGAAAATAAGAAGATGGAAAAAATTCCTGGACGGTCTGGCACCGGCGCTTAAATGCCAGCTAGTCGTACACACTTTTCCAGATTTCAAGACACTTGTGGACAAGGCCATTACTTTGGAAAATGAGCGTCGCAGTCTTGAAGATATTCGCAAGCGAAAAAGGGATCAGACCAACCACACTCGCAACAACAGGAATAAGATAAATTTTCAGAAAAATGGGGCGAACAAATCCATGAAAAATGACACACGTCCAAGCAAAAAAATTCATGCAAGGGACAAGGATTTCACGTATTGCCCAAGTGTTACTTGCTACGCTTGTGGAGAAGAGGGACACTATGCCAAACAGTGCCCGAAACCAAGGAACTCAGCACCGAAGCCAAACAGCAACGGAAACAATTCCGCGCCCAAGCGTAACAACTTCAACCCCAATAACAACCACAAGAAAGGCCACCTGAATCATGTGACCAAGGAGCAAGCACAGGATGCCCTAGATATTGTACTCGGTACGTTCCCTGTCAACACAATACCTGCCACGGTTTTGTTTGATTCTGGAGCTTCTCATTCGTTCATTTCGAAGAGCTTTGCTTTGCAACATGATTTTTCGATGTTTCTCTTGGGAAAATCAATGACCATCAAGTCCCCTGGAAGTAAGCAAATCACTCAAACTTACTGCCAAGGTATAACCATCGAAATTGAAGGATTAAAGTTTCACGCAAACCTCATCGTGTTGGAAAACAAGGGACTGGATGTTATCCTGGGTATGGACTGGCTAACCACCAACAAAGGATTTATCGACTGCTTCAACCGAACTGTGATTCTTACTCATCATCACGGAAAGACGATAAGAGTCGCAGCTCAAGAAAGACCAGTCTTGTGGCAACCAAAATTAAACAAGGTAGACACTTCTGAATTAAGCAAAGTTCCAGTAGTATGTGAGTTTCCGGACGTATTTCCCGAAGAACTACCAGGCATGCCACTGGACAGAGAAATAGAATTCATCATTGAGCTAGCACCTGGAACCACTCCCATTTACAAGAAACCATACAGAATGGCACCGTCCGAATTGGTTGAACTAAAGAAGCAAATAAAGGAATTACTGGACAAAGGATTTATACGGGCTAGCTCCTCACCTTGGGGTTCGCCGGTATTATTTGCCAAAAAGAAAGATGGGACTATGAGATTGTGTATAGACTACCGAGCGCTCAACATGGTCACTATCAAGAACAAATATCCGATGCCACGGATAAATGATCTATTTGACCAGCTCGCACAAGCCAAGGTTTTCTCAAAAATTGATTTAAGGTCGGGTTATCATCAATTAAAAGTACGGGCGAAAGATATCCCAAAAACAGCGTTCACCTCCAGATACGGGCTATATGAATTTACAGTAATGCCGTTTGGACTGACCAACGCCCCCGCATATTTTGTCCACCTCATGAACAAAGTGTTTATGAAATTTATGGACAAATTTGTTGTGGTGTTTATTGATGATATCTTGGTATATTCAAAGACACCAGAAGAGCATGTTGAACATCTCCGTATTGTACTGGGAGAATTAAGGAAACATCAACTCTACGCCAAATTCAGCAAATGTGAATTTTGGTTAAGACATGTTGGTTTTCTAGGCCACGTATTGACACAAGAAGGAGTTGTTGTGGACCCGGAAAAAGTCAAGGCTGTACTTGGTTGGAAACCACCGGCCAATGTAACAGATGTACGAAGTTTCCTCGGAATGGCTGGATATTACCGGAGATTTATTGAGGGATTTTCCACCATAGCCAAACCAATGACACAGTTACTCAAGAAGGATAAGAAATTCGTATGGACTGAAGCTTGTGAGAAAAGCTTCCAGGAACTGAAAAAGAAATTAACAACAGCCCCAGTATTGGTTGTACCAGACATACACAAAATTTTTGAAGTATATTGCGACGCATCCCGAAAGGGCCTCGGATGCGTACTGATGCAAGAAGGCAAGGTAGTCGCCTACGCTTCCCGGCAACTACGAAAACATGAAGAAAATTATCCTACCCATGACTTGGAATTGGCAGCAGTCATTCATGCATTCAAAGAGTGGAGGCACTTTTTGCTTGGGAATCGTTGTGAAATATATACGGACCATAAGAGCCTCAGATATATTTTCACCCAACAAGAACTAAATTTACGACAACGACGCTGGTTGGAACAGGTAAAAGATTACGATGTTGGCATCCACTATCACCCAGGAAAGGAAAACATAGTAGCAGATGCTCTCAGCCGTAATTCCAGCTCGGACAACGGCAACCTACAAAACTTGAGGCATGAGTTTCAGTAGGAATTCGCCAAGCTCAACTTAATGATGGTCCCTGAAGGCGAAGTGTCAAATATGGAAATACAGCCTACACTAATAGACCAAATTAAGAAGGCTCAGCATGGACACCCCATCATTGAAGGTATAAAAAGAAAAGCGAGTCAGGACAAGGCCTCAGAATTTACCATAGACAGTGAGGGAATATTATGGTTCGGAGACAGGCTTTGCGTACCCAATAGCGAAGACCTCAAACAGCAAATTCTAGCAGAGAGCCACACTGCTCCATATTCAATTCACCCTGGAGGGACCAAAATGTACAAGGACATTCAGGAAAGATTTTGGTGGCATGGTATGAAGAGGGATATCGCCACGTACATTGCATGTTGTGATTCATGTCAGCGCATTAAAGCCGAGCACCAAAAACCCGCGGGACTATTACAGCCAAACAAGATACCTGAGTGGAAATGGGACGATATTGGGATGGACTTTATTGTTGGACTACCACGGTCACAGCACGGAAACGATGCCATATGGGTCATCATAGATAGACTGACTAAGGTGGCACACTTCATTCCAGTCAAGACAACCCACACCACCCAGAAGCTTGCCAAACTCTACCTTGCCCGTATAGTATGCCTACATGGAGTTCCAAAGACTATAATATCCGACAGAGGCACTCAGTTCGTCTCCAAATTTTGGGATCATTTACAGCAGGCCCTGGGGACGCAACTAGTATTCAGTACGGCCTATCACCCCCAGACCGGAGGACAAATGGAACGAGTAAATCAAATCCTAGAAGACATGCTAAGGGCATGTGTCCTCACCTATGGGACCAGTTGGGAAGCAAGCTTGCCGTATGCCGAGTTCGCATACAACAATAGTTACCAAGCCAGTCTAAAAATGGCTCCTTTCGAAGCCTTGTACGGACGAAGATGCCGTACCCCACTAAATTGGTCAGAAACAGGGGACATTCGTATCTTCGGCCCAGACATGCTCAAAGAAGCTAAGGAAAAAGTTAGACGAATTCGGGATCGAGAGTTATTACGATCAAAAGCGTCAGGAAGTGAGCTTTGAACCTGGTGAAAACGTGTAACTCCATGTATCTCCTATGAGGGGTATGCAACGGTTCAAGGTCAAAGGGAAAACTAGCACCACAATTTATCGGACCCTTCCGTATAATTGCACGGAGAGGCATGGTAGCCTACCAGTTGGACCTTCCCAAAGAACTATCAGACGTCCACGACATGTTCCATGTTTCACAGCTGAGGAAATGTGTAAGCAACCCAGAGAAGCACATGTCGCATGAAAAACTTGATGTGCAACCAGACCTCACCTACCGGGAACGCCCAATATAAATATTGGAAGAGTCTGAAAGAAGGACCCGTCAGAAGACAATTAAATTTCTCAAGGTTCAGTGGAGCAATCACACAGAGGATGAGGCAACATGGGAAAGGGAGGATTTTCTTCGAACAGAATACCCACACCTATTTTAGGATCAGCTGAAATCTCGGGGACGAGATTTTTCCTAAGGGGGTAGGTGTTGTAACACTCCAAATTTTGGATTTGGTTTTCTTCCAACTTTTGGTCTTTTAGAAGGGGGACATTTGATCTTCTCTTGGAAACCCTTTCTAAAATCTTTTCTGACCAAAGTTTGTGTGTTCTTCTCAAACTTGATTCTGGTCTTGAAGGTTTCTTCTTGTGTTAGATCAACACAAGTTGTTTTTCTCTTTAAGGTTTGTTTGATTCTTTTCCCTCCATGAATATCCATCTTATAAGAATCTTGGACTTGTCTTCCCCTTTCAAACCTTTTCTTGCCCTAGCACCCAATGAAAGTATTTCTCTCCAAGACCTCCTCTTCACCTTGAAACAAGTCTCTCCTCAATTACAGTAAGTTACAACCTTATTGGAATTTTTCTTCTAAATATTTTGCACCAAAAACAATTTCTGTCCTTTGAAATGAACCATGGTGATTTACAAAGGAACCACCATGTTCATTTTGATTTTTGACTCTAAACCAACTCCCCTGGATAGTCCTTAGTACCCACAACCTAGATCCATCTTGTTTCACTGGTCCACAGTTCAAAATTTTCAAATTTCACTTGCTGCAAGTTTGGAGCAGATTTGCAAATTTTGGTGAAATTCATATTTTCCTTCTTCCTAAAAATCCGTGAAAATTCAGGCAACCTCTAGATGCATCAAGAGACCACTCCACCAAATATCAGCTCGAGAAAAATTTTCCACATGCCAAAATCATTTCGTCAAACACCTGGCATGCACTTTTTCTGTCAGTTTCAGAAAAGTTAACTGAACTTAACAGGCGACAGTGCAGCTCCGTCAGTTCGTCAGAGGACGTTCGTCAATCTCACCAGTGCCTCTTTGGATCGATGCTGCACTGCACCTTGCTCTTATCCAGAGCGCGGCACGCGCACTTGGCTGGTTCCTGGCATCGATGGAACCCTGGCCCGCCCACGCCGGCGTCTTCCGCGGCGGCAGAGCCACCCGTGGCGGCCGACAGGGTGCACCCTGCGGCACAACGCCGTTCGACACCGCCCAAGTCACCTGGAAGCTCCGCATGGCCACCTCCTCGCCAGCGCACGCCTGCAGCACCGTCGCCATGGCCTGGCACGCACAGGGCGCGCTCTCTGTCGCCGACGTGCCGCACGGCCGTTCCGTTGGGGACAGGCCGTAACCGCCCCTACTTTGCTGAGCTAAGCACCGAAATGGAACCAGTGCACCTCCTAGTCGATGCTCAAGCACCTAAACCAACCGTCCAGCCACAACGCCGCCGTAATCGACCGCCGGACTTATTCCGTTCACGGCAACCGCCTCGGGCCGGCTATATATAGCACCTCTGAGCTCGCTCCCGACCTCGCACATCTCCACCATCTCACCAGACCCCGCCAAGCCACTGGAAGAGCCTCGAGGGGCCCTTCTTCCTAAACTCCGGCCACCTCCGTCCGCCTCGGGTTCCAGCAACGTTCTCTCTGGTGAGAGCTCCTCCACCGCCCTGGACTCGTTCGTAGCCTCCTGACACCTCTAGGAGACTAACCCCCACTCCAATTTGGCCCCAGAACCTCCCTCCGACGGGGCCCACGACCACCCGAGCCGCAGTCCGCCGGAGATAGGGTCGCTGTCGACATGGGGCTCGCCGACGCTCAACTCCACCACCCACCGACGCGGAAGAACACTAGGAACCCGTAGGTACCACTCACTCCCCCTACCTCGCCGTGGATCGGCGCCGGCGACCACCGCAGCTCTCTGGCGCCGGCGCGGCTCTGTTCCAGTTTTTAAGCCTGACGAGTGGGACCCCCTCGTCAGCCTCTCAATTCATTCCGAAACGTTTTCCTGGAAGGCGTATTCGGGAAAAGTACGTTTTCCTCATTCGGCTGGCGTACTGCGTGCCAAATCGTATTCTGTTTTTATATTCTAGCCCCTGGAATATTTCTGTTTCATTACAGACAAGTCCCTAGACATAAACTCTAATATCTTTTAAACTAAACATGATTTTGAGTTGATTCTTTTTCTGTCCTCTTTAGTTTTTTGTCATATTTATTTGAAAAATATTTGGGACAACTTTTTTGCATGTGCGGTATTTATGTTAGTATTCGTTTTGTTTGAATACGTAGATACCGAAGGACGTGATGGAGCAGCGAACTTCACCGAGTTAGACTCCGACTACTTCGAAACAGGCAAGCATGTTTGAACCTTTGATATGATGAGTGTGTTGCATGTTTGCTCGAGTAGTTCTTCTTCATAGCATGGTCATATAAGCATTTGTGGATGATTATATTTCATGCAAGCAAACTTCGGGTGAACCCGAATGATGATGATTGAAACATCCCGATCATGTGGTGACATGATGGGTTGTGTACTGGCATTGTTGGAGCATGCCAGCCATTGGTTAACTCTAGTATCAACGTGGATCAAGTCATGATTCCGTTCGTCTCCTTTTTGGTACTATCATATACCATCTGATAAGATTACGGTTTAGTCAGTTGCAAACCTCTTTCCGTGTACACACCAAGTAGAGGGGCCGGGATGAGGGTTCCATGGCCCTGGATTAAAGCCCGTCATCCGGTCAGGGGGCATGGGTGTTTCCGGTTGGGACCGAGAGGGGGGCACCCCTTAGAGCGCGCATATATAAATTTGATCCCATGCTATTCGAGGTTGTAGCCTCCCCGTCTTAAAGTTTTTCGTGAATGTTGTCACTGGTTATTCCGGACAGCAGGATGTGAAATGGGTGTGTATTGGTCAGTTGTGTTTCTGCTAAAACACCGTAGACGGAACTAGTCCCTGTGGCTAGTGGAATCCGTTGGCTGTGATTTAAGAGTACAAGCTCTTCACAGTCAAAGTCTTCCAAGTAGCCATGTTTATGGCCTAGAGTCAATCTTCGTGTCAACCCCGGTGACCGTCTCTAGGAAATAGTAACAAGAGTGGTGAGTTTTGTCAAGGTTCATTTGGGGTAGATGAACTAACCAGTTATCTCTGCACCGATTTATCACTTGAAGTATTTTACCACTATACCATTGAGTGTTATAAGCCCTTTATGAGATGTCGCTCAGACGTCCGACTGTGGCATTCTTGTTATTTACTTTGGTTATAAGCCCTTTATGTGATGTCGCTCAGACGTCCGACTGTGGCATTCCTGTTATTTATTTTTGTTATAAGCCCTTTATGTGATGTCGCTCAGACGTCCGACTGTGACATTCTTGTTATTTATTTTTGTTATAAGCCCTTTATGTGATGTCGCTCAGACGTCCGACTGTGGCATGTTTTTATTCATTTTCCCTCACGAGGCGTCGCTCAGACACTCGTTTGGTTTTCTTTTATTTATCTTATGGATTTCGGGAGGACTACCGCCCGACTTCCATTTTTTCATGCAGCGCATAAATTATATTATTCGGATACATATTGCTAGAATACTCACATGCATCATGTTTGCATTTGTTATATCTTATGTCCGAACTGTCTTGCAAGTACATTCAAAGTACTCACCTGGCTTGTTGATTTGGCCCGATGTTGACAAAGACAATCTCATGGATGAAGAGTTCGATAGCGAGTCCGACGTCTAGTGGAGTCCCAGTCAGTCTCTTGCGATCCTGGAGTTGATCACTGTTTTATAACCGCTTCCGCCACCCACCAAATATATTCATTGGGTCTCACTCCGACACTCGATGAACTGTATGATATTGGAGTCACGTCACCCACTACGCCGTGACATATCCACCACCTCTTTTTTTATTACGAGTTAGTAGTGATGCCACCCTACCATTATGTGATCTTCGCCCATATGTATTATATCGGCGTGCTTGTAATAAATTGCTGAGCAACCTCAGCTCAACCATGTATAATGTTCAGTACTATGGAATTCTGGATCAAGGATTTGTCTACCAGTAAGAAGCATTCTTCTGTGCTGGTTCGATAAAAAGGTCGGTCTCTCGGTAATTATTTTACTGAAAAACCGGTCCTGACAGAAGACCCGAGTATTCTCGAAATCCCGTGCTCAAGATATTTCGACAAAGGTAAAACTAATCCAGCAAGTTCTCCCGACGTGCCGACACCCTGATAGTAGCCGCGCGTATCCCGTCACAGGCCACGGCCGGATGGGTGATTCTACATGTAATACTACATACCTCGGGTTTCCCCAAGGCGGCCCCGCAGAACCCCCAGTTTGGACGAACACTCATGAGGAGCACTGGCCCGGGTTGTAAAATTAAGTCCTCGGGTTAATTACTCCCTATGCAAGTTTTTAGTTGTTAGGCAAATGGTAAAACTAAAGTTGGGCCTTGCTGGAAAAGCTTTAAGCAATGCGAATTATCAAGGGGGGCCCATAAACCCCAATCGTGTTAGGAACGCAAAATCAAGGAACATAACACCGGTTTATCGGTTCCTAAGGTGGCATGAGTGGAACAAAACACCAAGCAGAAGGCTTAGCCTTCCACCCATTACCAATATATATGTGCATTAGTTTAACAGGTAAATATATTGTGTTAACCCAATAACAAGTCCGGATGTGGAGCAAATCTTCAAAAACTTCACCTGTAACTAACTACGCTATAAGAGGGGCTGAGCAAAGCGTACTTAGCCAATCAACAGTTTGCTAGGAAGGCGGTTAGAGTGTTTCGTGGCAACAATAGGAGGCTGACAAACAGGAATAGGCATCGAGGCATATCTAAAGAACGAGACAACTAGCATAGGCAAAGATAGAGGTGATATCGGGGAATGGTCATCTTGCCTGTGATTCCGCAAGGAAGAAGAACGAGTCCATGAAGAAGGCAAATGAACATAGTCGAACAGATGCTCACAACTCCGGAACGGAACCAAAGCTAACAAGAGAAGCATACCGGAAAGAAGCAAAGAACACGGTAAACACACAAGCATAAGCATGGCATATGATGCACAACCAAGTATGATGCACACCCGGTTTAAATATGCATGGCATGGCAAGGTGCACAAACAATACTACAAGTTAAGTGGAGCTCAATATGCAACGAGTTGCATATTGACGAAACACCACATTTTATTTATTTAGTTGACACTCATTTATTTACAAGACAAGATTAAATGTTTGTTAACATGGCAAGAGGTGAAGCATGAGCAAAATTACACTATCTAGTTATTTTAAATGAGGCCGGAAATAACAACAACAAATCCCGGAAACTCCCCATGTGCATATTTAGCAATTATTAAAGCAAAAAACAATTTTAAGCATTTAAAGGTTGTTATCATGATGCAGATGATCAAAAGCAAGTTTTTATACAATTTTAAGTTAAAAGTTGACAAGAGCATGATATGAAGCATTTGTCACCGTGGTGGAAAGAAAGGGGCCACGGTGGCGCTAACCGAAAATGATGCCGCAACAACATTTCGGTACCGGTAACTCGTTGAGAGACCAGTGCGAATGAAAAGGGTCGATGTGAGCATGTCAAGCAAGATGGTGGGGTGAACCCGGTTACCGGGTTCCCACAGGTCATCGACAGGCAAAAGAGGGGTAACGTGCAAAGACAAACGTGTACGGTGCGAACACGGGGCATCTCATACATCACACAACATTCATCCACGGGGTCATCGGTTCGGCGGTTATACCTTCAAAGCATGCGTTCGAGATGGGTCGAGTTCGAGGGAAGTAGTCGTTCACGGTTCGGTCGTAGTGGAAGTAGTGGTACACGTCGACGGTAGTTGTACACGGGTCTTCGACGACGGTAGTGGTACACGTTTCGTAGCCGTTCAAGTTTTCGTAGATGTTCGGGTCATCGTGGTACTTGTCGCATCATAGTGGTACTTGTCGTCTTTGCGGTTCCACGGCGACGGTAGACGTACACGTTACGTAGATGATCTTGACGAATCCGAGCTCTTCGGGGTCGACGAGAGTAGTACTTCACGGTCTCGGGTCTTGGCGATGGTAGTTGTACAAGGCGAGGAACTTGACGTAGGGGAGGCATCGGCGCAAAACAGAGGAGCAACAGAGAGACTTAGCGGGTTGAGGGTGGCCGGATCTGGGCGCTTCTGGCCGGATCTGGCGATGGGGTTTGTGCGGGCGGTGGCCATGGCGTTCGAGCTGGAGCAGGGAGCAGAGGCCGCGGCGGGGTCAAGTTGGCCGCTTGAGGTGGCCGGTGCTCCTGGTGACGAGGGCCTCGAGGAGGAGGATGTGGCGGCGACATCGGCGAGCTCCTAGCCGGCCAGTGGTGTGGAGGCGTCAAGGCCGAGGTGGGGATGCATGTGAACTTGGACGGCGACGCGGTGCCGAGCCGGGCGCTGGAGGCGCGTGGAGGATGGCGCTCTACAGCGGCCTTGGCGGGTCGCCGACGAGGACGACGGGGAGGCGTAGGCGAGGCTGAGGCTGAGGCTGTCCGGCACTCGCAGGAGGAGGTTGGGTGTGAGGTGGCCTCGGCCTCCTGGCATGACGGGAACGCGGCGGAGATGGCGCCGGATGAGGGGCCTCGCTGGTGGCCGGTCGGCGAGGTCGAGTTGGTCAGCGAGGGGGGGTTGCGCGGGATGGGGTGGAAGGGGTTGAGGGGGGCCGCGATGGATGAGAAGGACGAGGGGATCGAGCAGTGGCTCGCTGTGCGGCGCACTGTGGGAGACGAGGGAGAGAGACGAGCGAGGGGATCGGGCGTTGCATGGGTGGCGGCGGTAGATGGGAAGAGGGAGCGAGCGAGGTGGTCAGCTAGGGTTAGGAGGGTAGCGGGATGGGCCTTGGCCATTCGGTGGAGAGGAGGGGAGGCGAAGAGGCCTAGTGGCTTGGGCCAGAAGGGCTAGAGAGAAGATAGGAAGAGGCTGGCCCGGTTGAGGGTTCTCTCTCTTCCATTTACAGAAAAAATAAAGAAAAGAGAGATAATAAGATGTTAGGGAAGTTGAAGAGGGCATAGGGTTTATTTCCTCGAACTCGCAAAAATGAGTTCGATCTAGGAAAATTATAAGTTGCCTGATAGATAGATTTAAATTCAAATCCATTTGATTTTAAATTCAAATGATTTGAAATAGGACAAAATTTAGAAGAGCCAAAAATGATGAGTAATTTTGGAGGAACCTCGAAATAAGGGATAAGAATTGTGGACAAGATTTGAAGGTCAAACCCGAAGTAGAAAAGACATGGGGAATAATTGCAAGTGTGTTTCGGTGATCCCAAACTAACGGGATATTTTATTATAGCTCCCTAAATATTGGGAGGATATGTTTTAAAGAGAAAACACCATGTGAGTTCCCTCGGTTTAAATAGATCAAAAGATCTATGCAAATTATTTAGTTGAGGAGAAAAGATTAATGACATGATGGCATGATGACATGATGCAAGCACAAATAAAATGAAGCAAACAAATAAAACACACGGCGAAACCTGGAACATATGGAAGTCTTCTGGAGCGTCGGTCTTGGGGCGTCACAACTGTCCCACACTAACAGAGGATCTCGACCCGAGATCCTGAAGATTGCACGGGATAGAAGAGGATAAACGAAGAGGTAAAACAAAGTTGCTTCTTTGACAAACGAGTGAAACCACGAACTTGAGAGGTTGACCAAATTGAAAGAAGAATACAACAGAGATGAAAGAGCTTGGAAACCTCCGTTAGCAACGAGAACATGGAACATTATGAGAAACTTGTAGGTTGAAATACATGAAACAAGAGCTTACGAACCAAAGAATATGAAACTGCACCGATATAATGAGATAGCCAAGGAACAAGAATGAAGAATTCAAACAACACATTGATTGAAAATGGAATGAATTAACATAAACTTGAAGAGAAGGTATGATACTTGATGAAATCAACAACACACTGCCTCCGAATCTATTAAAAGAATGGCACAAGGAGTAAGAAAGATTTCAGACAGTACTCCGGTTGAAAAGAGAGGAAAAACTTGATAAGATGAGAGAACTTGAACGGAGGACACAACACTCAAGAGAATGGATAAGCAAACGAAAGAACATGATCCCGATAAAACAAGATGATGGTTTGGAGAGAGCAACATCACAATACCTCCAGAATGAAAGAATAGAATATAGATCAATGAAAGAAATGAACGGAGAAGAAAATGAACAACTTCTCCCACAATTGAATTGAAGAGCATCCTTACAAAGAGGGATTGAATGTAGTCGTTGGAAGAATCAACAACAAAAGAATAAGCTTGATGTGGGCTTATGGAAAACATCTCAAAATTATGAGGTGACAACCAACCACTAACGGAACCCATTTGTTGCTAGAGATCAACGAAGAGATGTAAACTTCTTTCACCAAGAGGATAAATGAAGAACTTGGGTCATTTATAAGCACCATAACTAGCAATAATCCTTACGGACAGCTTTTAGGTGAAATATAACGCAAAATAACTCCAATGAAGAGATTAATGGGTTGGAAGATCTCTTGAACAAAGAGAAAATGATGGGTTTAAATATCTCATTCTTGATAACTTGTGAATCATGAAACATGAAGGAAATTGTCAAGAATGACATAACACCACCTCAAAAGATAAGGTCGAAACAATTGCACTTCAAGATGCAGAAGAATGCTTGAGCTCCAACAAGAATCTTGAAGAACACTTCGAGGATGAATTAAATCATGATGAACCACCATGAAGAACTCCGGTAATGAAAGTATGAGAAGTGAAAGATGAAAAGAATAAGATTCAAGGCATGTGATGAATTAGATGGAGCTTTGAAATGATATAATTGAAATAACCTGGAGCTCCAGAAAACAAGATGAACAACTTAGAACCGAGAATATGATATGATGAACAAGCTCCGGAGAAAGATATTAATCACTTCGGGGAAATAAGAATAAGATTTATTGTATGCTTATCCTTCATCAAATTAAATTGATGACAAGCAACAGATTTGGCCTACTACTTATTCTTCTTGAAAAGGATTGGAGAGAGACATAGCCAAACTTGAGAAAATTCTTGAACGACTCACCGGTAGGATTGGAAAGAACAAAAGAATTGATATGATAACAATGGAAGAGTAAACTTGGATGAACCACCATAAGAATATGGAGACGAACGAAGAGGCATCAATTAAGAATAGTTGGAGGACGAAGTTGCAAACTAAGAACGAAGAAATCTTCTGAAATGATGGCCTTCAGAGGATCACAATGGAAAGAATTCATGAAATGCTTCAGATGGGCATAAAAAGAATTCCTCACAATCGGAACAATAATGAGGATGGCATGAAGCTAGAACCAAGTATCTTTGGAAGAACGGGTAAGGATTCAAGAGGAACTCTTCTTCGGTCTTCAAATGTGAGAAGACGATGAGATACACCACCATGAATTTATTGAGGCACGTCGGAATGAAGAATTAAAAGGTTGAACCAATGGTGAAAATAATTTGAAAGCGATCTTGGAGAAGGCATATGACTGATGAAAAATCATTCTCACGTCACACTTTGAAAGAATTTTGGAATAACTACGGAAAAATTAGAAGAGTCGGGTAAGATCCTGGAAAAGACCTGTGGGTTAGGGCCCACTCAAAAGAAACATCGTTGGAAAATATTGCTTAAGAGATATCACACCGGTTGAATTAAATGGCTTGAATGAGATAACAACCACAACATAGCTAGAACAGATTGAGAATGGAAATGCGAATCTTCTGAGATATCTTCAACACTCCGGATATGAATAAAGAGATGTGAAGAAATAAGAGAGCCTTGGATAAGAAATTCCAACACGGAAAACATGTGAAACAAGAGGAACATATATGATCAACACTAAGATTGAATTTGGTCCACCGGACAAGAAACGAGAGCGGAGAATGATAAACTTGAAGCTTCCATAGCATATTCACGAGAAATCACCGGATAATGAAATTGAACGAAAAGAATGAAGAAACATCACATTAATAATATGAATATTTCATTTTAGAATTTCTGACTCCGAGAATAAGAAGGGTGGGAGGCCGGGAAAACAAAGACAATTTGGGATGAATGAAACAGACACCGTTGAGAAAAGATTGAGAGTTGATCTTGCAAATGATGAAGAGATCGGATTAACACGAAGAGAAGCACGCCGGTTGAAAAAGAATTTACATGACAATCTTGATGATTAAGAAGGATTAGCACTCCCATAGGAATATGAGAACACCGATTAGGAAAGGTATGGAATCAACACTTAACATCGAAGCAACTCGAATACCACAATCAAAACAAAAACAAAGGATTGATATGTTGCAACATAATCTTCACCATACCATTTGAACAAAGAATTGAACGAATGAATTCCAAAAGTTTAATGGTACAACAACTTGTCGAGAAGCCACTTGGGAGAACAAAATGATAGAATAAAACAATAAGGTACAGATGGAACAAATACATAATAGAGGTTTCGTCCCACATGTTCGTGCTGAATGCCCCATGGCACATGTTACAAAGGGCCTTGCAATCCCCGAATCAGCATGGCAAAGGATCCTTTAAGATGCAACTCCCAATTGGAACATCGCCCATGAAACCTCTTCACTAGATGTTGAACCCCAAACCTCATACCATGCACTCGTTGGAAGAATGCCTACGAGCTACTTGAAACCCACCTATTAATTTCCGAAGCTTTCCGGTTATGCAATCTGGTGTTGGGGATACAGGGGAAGCACCGCGCACTCAACTCTAAACCTACATCCAGCTATATCCATTCGTCAACACATAACCAGGCACCTTTGGAAACTGTTTACCTCGGACCTTCGAAACGCATCCGCTATACTAGCCATGGCAATACTCCCGAACTATCTCCCCAGTACTGGGTGACGTCGGGGTTATCTCACCACCATACATGCATAGAAGAGTTTTCGATGTCGGCCGCCTCTGGTATTCTGTGACGACAACACCTCGGAGCTCAACTCCCCGGGACACTGCCACAACCCCTAAATGATAGGAGGCACCAAGAACAATGTTCTCATCACAAAGATATCAAACAATCCAAACAATACCCGCGTGATCCTAAAACAAAATTTGGTGAAATGTTGAGAATAGTGCAGTTAAAACAACGTCAGGAGTCCTCACTAGAGCGATGAAGGGGATGAGGAGTAAAAAGAAATCCTACTCTCCGATATATATATAGGACTCAAAACATTTCGTGTGTGTGCCTAGACTCAACCGTCAGCGGTTCGATCAATCAGGGGGCTCCTAGGTCAGAGAAGGCTCTGATACCAACTTGTAATGCATAGGATGCGACTATATCTCCTACGTGTCGAGGCACGACTTAGAGACATAAGCACATTCTGGAATGATTGCAAGCGTGGTATCTTTGCACAACTCATGTAAAAGTACAGGGATGAAAGAGTAAAAGATAGTTGGCTTACACTCGCCATGTCACACAACGAATACAATAACATACATTCATCCAAATAACACAGGGTCCGACTACGAACAAAAACCAAACGAGAAAGATACCACAATCACAAGGCCTGATCACCCCTAGTAGGAACCACTACTGATCATCGAAAACGTCACATACATACAGCCTAGCTCTTCATCGAACTCCCAGTGAAGATCTTGTCCCTCTCCCGTGCTGTTCTCAGCGGTACCTGCAACTGGTGTGTGTTGAATCTGTGAGCCACAAAGGACTCAGCAATCCCGTTCCCCGGTATCAAAACTACCAAAGCCTTAGGTGAGGAAAGGCTATAAAAGTGCCTGCAGCAAGCACTAAGCGTCTAGCTTACGAGTTTAGAGCGAGAAGAGAACAAGTGCCAACGGTCGCCAAGTTGATCAAGAAGTGATCCTAGCTACTCACGGTCAAACATAACCCCACCGTGTTCACTTCCCGAAGCCCTTCGGAAAGAGACCGTCATGGTTACTCACACAGGTAGTGTATTCTTATGGATATGGTGTCAAGTTATCTACAACCGGATATTAACAAATTCCCATCTGCCACATAACCGCGGGCACGGCTTTCGAAAGTTCATAACCCTGTAGGGGTGTCCCAACTTAGCCCATCACAAGCTCATGATCTGCGGAGTCGCAACTGCAAGGTGGGAAGACCCGAGTATTCTCGGAATCCCGTGCTCAAGATATTTTGACAAAGGTAAAATTAATCCAGCAAGACCTCCCGGCGTGCCGACACCCTGATAGTAGCCGCGTGTATCTCGTCACAGGCCACGGCCGGATGGGTGATTCTACATGTAATACTACATACCTCGGGTTTCCCCAAGGCGGCCCCGCAGAACCCCCAGTTTGGACGAACACTCATGAGGAGCACTGGCCCGGGTTGTAAAATTAAGTCCTCGGGTTAATTACTCCCTATGCAAGTTTTTAGTTGTTAGGCAAATGGTAAAACTAAAGTTGGGCCTTGCTGGAAAAGCTTTAAGCAATGCGAATTATCAAGGGGGACCCATAAACCCCAATCGTGTTAGGAACGCAAAATCAAGGAACATAACACCGGTTTATCGGTTCCTAAGGTGGCATGAGTGGAACAAAACACCAAGCAGAAGGCTTAGCCTTCCACCCATTACCAATATATATGTGCATTAGTTTAACAGGTAAATATATTGTGTTATCCCAATAACAAGTCCGGATGTGGAGCAAATCTTCAAAAACTTCACCTGTAACTAACTACGCTATAAGAGGGGCTAAGCAAAGCGTACTTAGCCAATCAACGGTTTGCTAGGAAGGCGGTTAGAGTGTTTCGTGGCAACAATAGGAGGCTGACAAACAGGAATAGGCATCGAGGCATATCCAAAGAACGAGACAACTAGCATAGGAAAAGATAGAGGTGATATCGGGGAATGGTCATCTTGCCTGTGATTCCGCAAGGAAGGAGAACGAGTCCATGAAGAAGGCAAATGAACATAGTCGAACGGATGCTCACAACTCCGGAACGGAACCAAAGCTAACAAGGGAAGCATACCAGAAAGAAGGAAAGAACACAGTAAACACACAATCATAAGCATGGCATATGATGCACAACCAAGTATGATGCATGTCCGGTTTAAATATGCATGGCATGGCAAGGTGCACAAACAATACTACAAGTTAAGTGGAGCTCAATATGCAACGAGTTACATATTGACGAAACACCACATTTTATTTATTTAGTTGACTCTCGTTTATTTACAAGACAAGATTAAATGTTTTTTAACATGGCAAGATGTGAAGCATGAGCAAAACTACACTATCTAGTCATTTTAAATGAGGCCGGAAATAACAACAACAAATCCTGGAAACTCCCCATGTGCATATTTAGCAATTATTAAAGCAAACACCAATTTTAAGCATTTAAAGGTTGTTATCATGATGCGGATGACAAAAGCAAGTTTTTATACAATTTTTAGTTAAAAGCTGACAAGAGCAAGATATGAAGCATTTGTCACCGTGGTGGAAAGAAAGGGGCCACGGTGGTGCTAACCGAAAATGATGCCACAACAACATTTCGGTACTGGTAACTCATTGAGAGACCGGTGCAAATGAAAAGGGTCGACGTGAGCGTGTCAAGCAAGATGGTGGGGTGTACCCGGTTACCGGGTTCCCACAGGTCATCGACAGGCAAAAGAGGGGTAACGTGCAAAGACAAATGTGTACGGTGCGAACACGGGGCATCTCATACATCACACAACATTCATCCACGGGGTCATCGGTTCGGCGGTTATACCTTCAAAGCATGCGTTCGAGATGGGTCGAGTTCGAGGGAAGCAGTCGTTCACGGTTCGGTCGTAGTGGAAGTAGTGGTACACGTCGACGGTAGTTGTACACGGGTCTTCGATGACGGTAGTGGTACACGTTTCGTAGCCGTTCAAGTTTCTGTAGATGTTCGGGTCGTCGTGGTACTTGTCGCGTCGTAGTGGTACTTGTCGTCTTGGCGATTCCACGGCGGCAATAGACGTACACGTTACATAGATGATCTTGATGAATCCGAGCTCTTCGGGGTCGACGAGAGTAGTACTTGACGGTCTCGGGTCTTGGCGATGGTACTTGTACAAGGCGAGGAACTTGACGCAGGGGAGGCATCGGCTCAAAATAGAGGAGCAACAGAGAGACTTGGCGGGCCGAGGGTGGCTGGATCTGGCAGCTTCTGGCCGGATCGGGCGCCGAGGTTTGTGCGGGCGGCGGCCATGGCGTTTGAGCTGGAGCAGGGAGCAGAGGCCGCGACGGGGTCAAGTTGGGCCGCTCGAGGTGGCCGATGCTACTGGTGGCGAGGGCCTCGAAGAGGAGGACATGGCGGCGACGTCGGCGAGCTCCTGGCCGGCCGGTGGTGTGGAGGCATCAAGGCCGAGGTGAGGATGCATGTGAACTTGGACGGCGATGTGGTGCCGAGTCGATTGTTGGAGGCACGCGGAGTACGGCGCTCTGCAACGGCCTTGGTGGGTCGCCGACGAGGACGACGGGGAGGCGCAGGCGAGGCTGAGGCTGGCCGGCGCTCGCAGGAGGATGTCGGGCGCGAGGTGGCCTCGGCCTCCTGGCACGACGGGGACACGACGGAGGTGGTGCTGGATGAGGGGCCTCGCTGGTGGCCGGCCGGCGAGGTCGAGTTGGTTGGCGAGGGGGGTTGCGCAGGATCTGGAGGAAGGGGTCGAGGGGGCCCGCGATGGATGAGAAGAACGAGGGGATCGAGCAGTGGCTCGCTGTGCGACGCACGGTGGGAGACGAGGGAGAGAGACGAGCGAGGGGATCGGGCGCTGCGTGGGTGGCGGCGGTAGATGGGAAGAGGGAGCGAGCGAGGTGGTCGGCTAGGGTTAGGAGGGTAGCGGGCTGGGCCTTAGCCATTCGGTGGAGAGGGGGGAGGCAAAGAGGCCTGGTGGCTTGGGCCAGAAGGACTAGAGAGAAGATAGGAAGAGGCCGGCCCGGTTGAGGGTTCTCTCTCTTCCATTTACAGAAAAAGAAGAAAGAAAAGAGAGAAAAGAAGACGTTAGGAAGGAGAAGAGGGCATGGGGTTTATTTCCTCGAACTCACAAAAATGAGTTCGATCTAGGAAAAATATAAGTTGCCTGATAGACAAATTTAAATTCAAATCCATTTGAGTTTAAATTCGAATGATTTGAACTAGGACAAAATTTAGAAGAGCCAAAAATGATGAGTAATTTTGGAGGAACTTCAAAATAAGGGATAAGAATTGTGGACAAGATTTGAAGGTCAAACCTGAAGTAGAAAAGACATGGGGAATAATTGCAAGTGTGTTTCAGTGATCCCAAACTAATGGGATATTTTATTATAGCTCCCTAAATATTGGGAGGATATGTTTTAAAGAGAAAACACCATGTGAGTTCCCTCGGTTTAAATAGATCAAAAGATCTATGCAAATTATTTAGTTGAGAAGAAAAGATTAATGACATGATGCAAGCACAAATAAAATGAAGCAAACAAATAAAACACATGATGAAACCCAGAAGATATGGAAGTCTTCTGGAGCGTCGGTCTTGGGGCGTCACAGTTTGTTCAAGTAAGAACAACACCTAAGCACTGATCCACCCACATACCAAATTATCAAAGTAGCGAACACGAGTCGAACGAATATGATGAAAGTGACTAGATAAAATTCCTGTGTACCCTCAAGCACACTTTGCTTATTATAAGAGACCATCTTGGACTGTCCTTTGCCTCAAAAGAATTGGGCTACCTTGCTGCCCTTTTTCTACTACTATCGTTACTTGCTCGTTACAAAATTACCTTGCTCTCAAACTACTTTGTTACTTACAATTTCAGCACTTGGAGACATTACCTTGCTGAAAACCACTTGTCATTTCCTTCTGCTCCTCGTTGGGTTCGACACTCTTACTTTTGACAAAGAGCTACAATTGATCCCCTATACTTGTGGGTCATCAAGGCTATTTTTTGTCGCCGTTGCCGGGGAGTGAAGCGCCTTTGGTAAGTGGAAATTGGTAAGGAAACATTCATACAACGTGGTGAAATTTATTGTCACTTGTTACTATGGAGAAAAATCCTTTGAGGGGTTTGTTTGGGGTATCTTCACCTCGATCGGAACCACAATTAGCTACCTCTCAACCTGCTGCACCTATTGAAAATATTGAATATGAAATTCCTTCGAGTATGATAGAACAACTGCTAGCTAATCCTTATGAAGGAGACGAAACCAAACATCCTGATATGCACTTGATATACGTGGAACAAATTTGTGGATTGTTTAAGCTTGCAGGTTTACCCGGAGATCAAGTTATGAAGAAGGTTTTTTCCTTTATCTTTGAAGGGAAAATCATTAGCATGGTATAGCCTATGCGATGATATTGGAGCTCGGAACTGGAACCGATTGAAATTGGAGTTTCACCAAAAAAAATTATCCTATGCATCTAGTTCATCGTGATCGGAATTACATATATAATTTTTTCCTCATGAAGGAGAAAGTACCACTCTAGCTTGGGGGAGGCTTGATTCAATGTCATATTTATGCCCCAATCATGAGCTCTCAAGAGAAATTATTATCCAGAACTTTTATGCTCGGCTTTCTCGTAATGATCAATCCGTGCTCCATACTTCTTGTACAGGTTCCTTCATGAAGATGACTATTGAATTCCGGTGGGATCTTTTGGAAAGAATTAAACGCAACTCTAAAGATTCGGAACTTGATAAAGGTAAAGAGTCAGGTATTAAGCCTAAGTATAATTGTGTTAAAACTTTAATGAATACCAATGTTTTTTCAAAGCTTAGCACTAAATATGGACTTGACTCTGAGAAAGTAGCTTCCTTTTGTGAATCATTAGCTACTCATGCTGATCTCCCTAAAGAGAAGTGGTTTAAATATCACCCACCTATTAAAGAAGAAATTAAAGAACCGGTACCAGCTAAGGAAGAAACTATAATATATAATGTTGATCCAGTTGTTCCTACTGCTTATATGGAGAAACCGCCTTTTCCTGTTAGGATAAAGGAACATGCTGAAGTTTCAACTGTGGTTAACAAAAGTTATATTAGAACACCCAAACCCGATGAAAAAATCAAGGTAGAACCTAGTGTTGCTATGGTTACAGATCTCTTGGAAGAAGATATAGATGGGCATGTTATTTGCTTCAATGAAGAAGCTGCTAGAATTGCTAGACCTGACAAAAATGACAAACATAGACCCATTGTTGGCATGCCCGTTGTCTCAGTTAAAATAGGAGATCACTGTTATCATGGTTTATGTGATATAGGTGCTAGTGTGAGTGCTATTCCTTGCACTTTATACCAAGAAATTATGAATGACATAGCACCCACAGAGATAGAAGATACAGATGTCAATATTAAACATGCTAATATAGATACTATATCACCAATTGGGATAGTTAGAGATGTCGAAGTCTTGTGTGGGAAAATAAAATAGCCTACTGATTTTCTTGTTCTTGGTTCCCCACAAGATGACTTCTGTCCCATTATCTTTGCTAGACCTTTCTTGAACACCGTTGATGCTAAAATAGATTGTGAGAAACGAACTGTCGGTGTTAGTTTTGGCGATGAGTCTCATGAATTTAATTTCTTGAAGTTTAATAGAAAGCTTCATGAAAAAGAATTGCCTAGTAAGGATGAAATAATTGGTCTTGCTTCTATTGTTGTGCCTCCCACTGATCCTCTAGAACAATATTTGCTTGACCATGAAAATGATTTACATATGCATGAAATAAATGACATTTTCTTTGAACAACGTCTTCTGCTTAAACACAATTTGCCTATTGAAACTCTAGGAGGTCCTCCTCCACCTAAAGGTGATCATGTGTTTGAATTAAAACAATTGCCAGACACTTTGAAATATTCTTATCTTGATGAAAAGAAGATATATCCTGTTATTATTAGTCTTAACCTTTCAGAACATGAAGAAGAAATATTATTAAAAGTTCTAAGGAAGGACCGAGCTGCTATTGGATATACTCTTGATAACTTAGAGGGCATTAGTCCCACTCTATGTCCGCATAAGATCAACATGCAACCTGATGCAAAACCCGTTGTTGATCATCAATGTTGGTTAAATCCGAAGATGAAAGAAGTGGTAAGAACGAAAATATTAAAACTTCTGGAAGCATGTATAATCCATCCTATAGCTGATAGTAGATGGGTAAGTCATGTTCATTGTGTTCCTAAGAAGGGAGGTATTACCGTTGTTCCTAATGATAAGAATGAACTTATTCCACAAAGAATAGTCACAAGCTACAGAATGATAATTGATTTTAGAAAACTAAATAAAGCAACTAGAAAAGATCATTACCCTCTACCTTTTATTGATCAAATGCTAGAAAGTTATCTAAGCACACACACTTTTGCTTCCTGTAGCAACCCGACCCGAATGGATCAAGTCTCTGTGCTTAAGTATCATCCCTGGATCGGTATGCTGACACACACAGTACTCGAGGATTTATAGTAGTACTCGAGGATTTATAACTTTGCAGTGTCGTAGCAATAGTTGGCGAGACGACCACGACGCTGCGGTGAAGATCATGGTGTCTAGCCGGTGACGATGGAGATCATGACGATGCTTTGGAGATGGTGATGAAAAGCACAACATAATGATGCCCATATCATGTCACATATTTTGATTGCATGTGATGTTTATCTTATTATGCTTCTTATTTTGCTTAGAACAATGGTAGCATTATAAGATGATCCCTTACAAAATTTCAAGGTACAAGTGTTCTCCCTGAGTATGCACCATTGCGAAAGTTTGTCATGCCGAGACACCACGTGTTGATCGGGTGTGTTAAGCTCTACGTTCAAATACAACGGGTGTAAGACAGTTTTGCACATGCAGAATACTCGGGTTAAACTTGATGAGCCTAGCATGTACAGACATGGCCTCGGAACACTAGAGACCGAAAGGTCGAGCATGAATCATATAGTAGATATGATCAACATAAGATGTTCACCATTGGAAACTACTCCATCTCACGTGATGATCGGACATGGTTCAGTTGATTTGGATCACGTGATCATTTAGATGACTAGAGGGATGTCTATCTAAGTGGGAGTTCTTTAGTAATATGATTAATTGAACTTTAATTTATCATGAACTTAGTCCTGGAAGTATTAGCATATCTATGTTGTAGATCAATAGCTCGCGATGTAGCGCCCCATTTATTTTGATATGTTCCTATAGAAAACTAAGTTGAAAGACGTTAGTAGCAATGATGCAGACTAGGTCCGTGATCTGAGGATTATCCTCATTGCTGCACAAAAGTATTATGTCCTTGATGCACCGCTAGGTAACAAACCTATTACAGGAGCAGATGCAGACGTTATGAACGTTTGACAAACTCGATATGATGACTACTTGATAGTTTAGTGCGCCATGCTTTACGGCTTATAACCGGGACTTCAAAAATGTTTTGAACGCCATGGAGCATATGATATGTTCCAAGAGTTGAAAATAGTATTTCAGACTCATGCCCGTGTCGAGAGGTACAAGACCTCTGACAAGTGCTTTGCCTACAAGATGGAGGAGAATATCTCAACCAGTGAGCATGTGCTCAGATTTTCTCGGTACCACAATTGCTTGAATGAAGTGGGAGTTAATCTTCCAGATAAGATAGTAATTGACAATTCTCTAGTCACTATGTCCAAGTTACTAGAACTTCGTGATGAACTATAATATGCAAAGTATGACGAAAGTAATTCCCAAGCTCTTCGCGATGCTGAAATCAACGAAGGTAGAAATCAAGAAAGAGCATCAAGTGTTGATGGTTAACAAGACCACTTGTTTCAAGCAAAGGGCAAAGGGATAGAAAGGGAACTTCAGGAACAACGACAAGCAAGTTGTCACTTCCGTGAAGAAACCCAAAGCTAAACTCAAGCCTGAAACTAAGTGCTTCTACTGCAAAGGAAATGGTCACTAGAAGTGGAACTGCCCTAGATACTTGGTGGATAAGAAGGATGGCAAAGTAAACAAAGGTATATTCAATATACAGATTATTGATGTGTACTTTACTAGTGTTCATAGCAACCCCTAGGTATTTGATACCGGTCCAGTTGGTAAAATTAGTAACTCGAAACGAGAGTTGCAGAATGAACAGAGACTAGTTAAAGGTGAAGTGACGATGTGTGTTGGAAATGGTTCCAAGATTGATATGATCATCATCGCACACTCCCTATACTTTCGGGATTAGTGTAGAACCTAAATAAATGTTATTTGGAATTTGTGTTGAGCACGAATATGATCATGTTTGTTTCAATACGGTTATTCATTCAAAGTCATAGAATAATTGTTGTTCAGTTTACATGAATAAAACCTTCGATGGTCATACACCCAATGAAAATAGTTTGTTGGATCTCGATCGTAGTAATACACATATTCATAGTATTGAAGCCAAAAGATGCAAAGTTGATAATGATAGTGCAACTTATTTGTGGCACTGCCGTTTAGGTCATATTGGTGTAAAGCGCATGAAGAAACTCCATGCTGATGGGCTTTTGGAATCACTTGATTATGAATCACTTGGTGCTTGCGAACCATGGCAAGATAACTAAAACTCCGTTCTCTGGAACAATGGAGCGAGCAACTGACTTGTTGGAAATCATACATACTGATGTATGCGTACCAATGAGTATTGAGGCTCGCGGCGGGTATCATTATTTTCTGACCTTCACAGATGATTTGAGTAGATATGGGTATATCTACTTGATGAAGCACAAGTCTGAAACATTTGGAAAGTTCAGAGAAATTTCAGAGTGAAGTAGAGAATCATCGTGACAAGAAAATAAAGTTTCTACGAACTGATCGCAGAGACAAATATTTGAGTTACGAGTTTGGTCTTCATTTGAAACAATGTGGAATAGTTTCACAGCTCATGCCACCCGGAACACCACAGCGTAATGGTGTGTCCGAACGTCATAACCGCACTTTATTAGATATGGTGCGATCTATGATGTCTCTTACCGATTTACTACTATCTTTTTGGAGTTATGCATTAGAGACAACTGCATTCATGTTAAATAAGGGCACCATCTAAATCCGTTGAGACACCGCCTTATGAACTGTGGTTTGGCAAGAAACCAAAGTTATTGTTTCTTAAAGTTTGGGGCTGCGATGCTTAGGTGAAAAAAGTTTCAACCTGATAAGCTTGAACCCAAATCGGAGAAATGTGTCTTCATAGGATACCCAAAGGAAACTGTTGGGTACACCTTCTATCATAGATCCAAAGGCAAGATATTCGTTGCTCAAAATGGATACTTTCTAGAGAAGGAGTTTCTCTCGAAATAAGTGAGTGGGAGGAAAGTGGAACTTAATGAGGTAATTGTACCTTCTCCTGAATTGGAAAGTAGTACATCACAGAAACTAGTTCTAGTGATTCCTACACCAATCAGCGAGGAAGCTAATGATGATGATCATGAAACTTCAGATCAAGTTACTACTAAACCTCGTAGGTCAACCAGAGTGCTTTCCGCGCCAGACTGGTACGGTAACCCGGTTCTAGAAGTCATGTTACTAGACCATGATGAACCTACGAACTATGAGGAAGTGATGATGAGCCCAGATTCCACAAAATAGCTTGAGGCCATGAAATCTGAGATGGGATCCATATATGAGAACAAAATGTGGACTTTGGTTGACTTGCCCGATGATCGACAAGCCATTAAAAATAAATGGATTTTTAAGAGGAAGACTGACATCGATGGTAATGTTACTGTCTACAAAGCTTGACTTGTTACGAAAGGTTTTCGACAAGTTCAAGGTGTTGACTACGATGAGATTTTCTCACTCGTAGCGATGCTTAAGTCTGTCTGAATCATGTTAGCAATTGCCGCATTTTATGAAATCTGGCAAATGGATAACAAAACTGCATTCTTTCATGGATTTATTAAAGAAGAGTTGTATATGATGCAACCAGAAGATTTTGTCAATCCTAAAGGTGCTAACAAAATATGTAAGATCCATCGATCTATCTATGGACTGGTGCAAGCATCTCGGAGTTGGAATATACGCTTTGATAAGTCTATCAAAGCATATAGTTTTATACAGACTTGCGGTGAAGCCTGTATTTACAAGAAAGTGAGTGGGAGCACTATATCCTTTCTGATAAGTATATGTGAATGACATATTGTCGATCGGAAATGATGTAGAATTTTCTGGAAAGCATAAAGGAGTGTTTGAAAGGAGTTTTTCAAAGAAAGACCTCGGGGAAGCTGCTTACACATTGAGCATGAAGATCTATAGAGATAGATCAAGACATTTGATAAGTGTTTCAATGAGTACATACCTTGACAAGTTTTTGAAGTAGTTCAAAATGGAACAGTCAAAGAAAGAGTCCTTGCCTGTGTTGCAAGGTGTGAAGTTGAGTAAGATTCAAAGCCCGACCACAACAAAAGATAGAGAGAGAATGAAAGTCATTCCCTATGCCTCAACCATAGGTTCTATAAAGTATGCCAAGCTGTATACCAGACCTATTGTATGCCCTGCCCTGAGTTTGGCAAGGGAGTACAATTTTTATCTAAGAGTAGATCACTGGACATCGGTCAAAATTATCCTTAGAGGACTAAGGAAATATTTCTCGGTTATGGAGGTGATAAAGATTTTGTCGTAAAGAGTTACGTCAATGCAAGCTTTAAATACCGATCTGGATGACTCTGAGTCTCGATCTGGATACATATTGAAAGTGGGAGCATTTAGCTAGAGTATCTCCATGCAGAGCATTGTAGACATAAAAATTTGCAAAATACATATGGATCTGAATGTGGCAGACCCATTGACTAAACCTCTCTCACAAGCAAAACATCATCACACCTTAGTACTCTTTGGGTGTTAATCACATGGTGATGTGAACTAGATTATTGACTCTAGTAAACCCTTTGGGTATTGGTCACATGGCGATGTGAACTATAAAGTGTTAAATTACATGAGGATGTGAACTAGTGGTGTTAAATCACATGGTGATGTGAACTAGATTATTGACTATAGTGCAAGTGGGAGACTGAAAGAAATATGCCCTAGAGGCAATAATAAAGTTATTATTTATTTCCTTATATCATGATAAATGTTTATTATTCATGCTAGAATTGTATTAACCGGAAACTTAGTACATGTGTGAATACATAGACAAACAGAGTGTCACTAGTATGCCTCTACTTGACTAGCTCGTTAATCAAAGATGGTTAAGTTTCCTAGCCATAGACATGAGTTGTCATTTGATGAACGAGATCACATCATTAGAGAATGATGTGATTGACTTGACCGATTCCGTTAGCTTAGCACTTGATCGTTTAGTATGTTGCTATTGCTTTCTTCATAACTTATACATGTTCCTATGACTATGAGATTATGCAACTCCCGAATACTGGAGGAACACTTTGTGTGCTAACAAACGTCACCATGTAACTGGGTGATTATAAAGATGCTCTACAGGTGTCTCCGATGCTGTTTGTTTACTTGGAATAGATCGAGACTAGGATTTGTCACTCCGATTGTTGGAGAGGTATCTCTGGGCCCTCTCGGTAATGCACATCACTTTAAGCCTTGCAAGCAATGTGACTAATGAGTTAGTTGCGGGATGATGCATTACGGAACGAGTAAAGAGACTTGCCGGTATAGAGATTGAACTAGGTATGAGGTTACCGACGATCGAATATCGGGCAAGTAACATATCGATGACAAAGGGAACAATGTATGTTGTTATGCGGTTTGACCGATAAAGATCTTCGTAGAATATTTAGGAGCCATTACGAGCATCCAGGTTCCGCTATTGGTTATTGATCGGAGATGTGTATCGGTCATGTCTACATAGTTCTCGAACCCGTAGGGTCTGCACGCTTAATGTTGAATGATGATTTGTATTATGAGTTATGTGATTTGATGACCGACGTTTGTTCAGAGTCCCGAATGAGTTCATGGACATGACGAACAGTCTCGAAATGGTCGAGACGTAAAGATCGATATATTGGAAGGCTATATTCCGACATCGGAAAGGTTCAGTTGATTCTAGCCGTGCGCGGTGCCCCTCTCCACAGTTACACACCTCGGTCATATTGTTGCAGTGCTTAGGCGAAGCCCTGCGCCGGTAGCTTTATCATCACTGTCACCATGCCGTCATGCTGACGAAACTCTCCCGTGATGCTCAACTGGAACAAGATCTCGTGGGACGTCATCGAGCTGAACGCGTGCTGAACACGGAGGTGCCGTATGTTCGGTGCTTGGATCGGTTGGATCGCGAAGACGTTCAACTACATCAACCGCGTCACTAGACGCTTCCATTTTAGGTCTACGAGGGTACATAGACACACTCTCCCCACTCGTTGCTATGCTTCTCCTAGATAGATCTTGCGTGATCGTAGGAATTTTTTGAATACAACGTTCCCCAACAATAAGGAATAACTCATCACGTCTTGACCATATCACATCACAACATGCCCTGCAAAAACAAGTTAGACCTCCTCTACTTTGTTGTTGCAAGTTTTACGTGGCTGCTACGGGTTTAGCAAGAACCGTTCTTACCTACACATACAGAAACCACAACGATTTTTCATCAAGTATGTGCTGTTTTAACCTTCACAAGGAGTGAGAGAGACAAGACACCCGTCGGTCACCTTTAAGCAACGAGTGCTTGTAACGGTGAACCTAGTCTCGCGTAAGCGTACGCATAATGTCAGTCCGGGCCGCTTGATCTCATAATACCGCCGAATCAAAGTATGACATGCTCGTAAGCAGTATGACTATTATCGCCCACAACTCATTGTGTTCTACTCGTGCATAGACCTGGCTCATGATGCCACTGTTGGGGAATGTAGTATTTCAAAAAATTTCTTACGATGACGCAAGATCTATCTACTAGAAGCATAGAAACGAGAGGGGAGAGTGTGTCTACATACCCTCATAGACTGAAAGCGGAAGCGTCTAGTGACGAGGTTGATGTGGTCGAACGTCTTCGCGATCAAACCGATCCAATCACTGAACATACGGCACCTCCGCGTTCAGCACACGTTCAGCTCAATGACGTCCCACGAGCTCTTGATCCAGTTGAGCTTCACGGGAGAGTTGCGTCAGCATGATGGCGTGGTGACGGAGATGATGAAGCTACCGATGCAGGGCTTCTAAGCACACCAACGATATGACCGAGGTGTGTTTCTGTGGAGGGGGGCATCGCACACGGCTAAAACAATGTTGCTTGTCTATTCTAGGGTGCCCCATGCCCCTGTATATAAAGGAGCAAGGGGGAGGGCCGGCCGGTCCTAGGGGCTTGCCAAGGAGGGAGTTTTCCTACTCCTAGTAGGAGTAGGAATCCCCCTTTTCTATTTCTACTAGGAGTAGGAAAGGAACAAGAAGGGGAGAAGGAAGGAGAGGGGCGCCTCTCCCGCAATCCTAGTCCAACTAGGATTCCTTGGGGGGGGGGGCGGCCAGCCCTAGTGGGCTGCCTCTCTCTTTCCCTCATGGCCCACTATGGCCCAACACTCCCCCGAGGGGTTTCGGTAACCGCTCCGGCACTCCGGTTTTCTCCGAAATAACCCGGAACACTTTCGGTGGCCGAATATAGCCTTCCAATATAATAATCTTTATGTCTCAGACATTCCAAGACTCTCGTCATGTCCGTGATCACATCCGGGACTCCGAACTACCTTCGGTACATCAAAACTCATAAACTCATAATACCAATCGTGATCGAACGTTAAGCGTGCGGACCCTACGGGTTCGAGAACTATGTAGACATGATCGAGACTCATCTCCGGTCAATAACCAATAGCGGAACCTGGATGCTCATATTGGTTCCTACATATTCTACAAAGATCTTTATCGGTCAAACGCATAACCACATACGTTGTTCCCTTTGTCATTGGTATGTTACTTGCCCGAGATTCGATCGTCGGTATCATCATACCTAGTTCAATCTCGTTACCGGCAAGTCTCTTTACTCGTTCCTTAATACATCATCTCATGACTAACTCATTAGTCGTTTGCTTGCAAGGCTTATTATGAAGTGTATTACCGAGAGGGCCCAAAGATACCTCTCCAACACTCGGAGTGACAAATCCTATTCTCGATCTATTCCAACACCACAAACACCTTCGGAGACACTTGTAGAGCATCTTTATAATCACCTAGTTACATTGTGATGTTTGATAGCACACAAGGTGTTCTTCCGGTATTCAGGAGTTGCATAATCTCATAGTCATAGGAACATGTATAAGTCATGAAGAAAGCAATAGCAGTAAAACTAAACGATCAAGTTGCTAAGCTAACGGATGGGTCTTGTCCATCATATCATTCCCCTAATGATGTGATCCCGTTGATCAAATGACAACTCTGTCAATGGCTAGGAAACATAACCATCTTTGATCAATGAGCTAGTCTAGTAGAGGCATACTAGGAACACTCTGTTTTGTCTATGTATTCACACATGTACTAAGTTTCCGGTTAATAAAATTCTAGCATGAATAATAAACATTTATCATGATATAAGGAAATACAAATAACAACTTTATTATTGCCTCTAGGGCATATTTCCTTCACGGGTTGCAACTGATCATTCTTCCAACATCCAGCTTCCTTAGCATTCGTAAATCCATTCAATTGTACTCTATTCCTTCCTTCTATTGGTAAAACTATGATGTAATTACTCAGACTCGTCTTTGTCTCATCCATTCCAAGGTCTGATGTAACTAGGTCCTGTATTCGGGTAACGGTGGGTTCTACCACCCTTAAAATGAAAAACACTAGTTCTCTTCATAATCTTATTCCACTTATCATGATTTCACTCTTTGCCTATATAGTAACAACTCATAAAATCCAAAATCAATACCCCGATGCAAACTTTATTGATTCTCAACTTATTACCATCTACTACATTTCCATTACTTGCTTCAACTCAACTACTTAGCACAAGTCTCCTTCTCCTTGGGACAATCTCTAGCATAGTGTCGTGCTTCATTACAGGAGAAACATATTACTACTGACAAGTCTCATGGTTTCCTTGTGATTACATAGCCTCCTTAGGTCCTCGGCTTATGGGTCCACTTCATAACTTGTATATCCTTAAATCATCCTTAGAGTCACCATTGCTCCACCTCCAGCATTACATCCTCTTTAAACCCAATTGTACTTATTTCCTTCTACCCTTGGGGTAAGCATCATATCAAGAATGAACTCCAACTTCTTTTGTGCGAACTTCACTCTTTGCAGCAACATTTTCCTTTCCATTGGTCTAATGTCCACATAGAAAAGTATCGCCCAAAAAAATGCACTGGTTCATCCATAATTCATATTCTCCTCATATCAAATCTTTTATTACATCCTGAACCACTATTCAACACTCAAATTTCAAAGGTGCTTCTCTACAAATGTTGTCATCCACATAGTTTGGTATGGTCGAGCATTCCTTCCATCTTTATTTATTTGTCCTTGCTGAGGATGCTTCAGTCCCAATGTGATTCTTGAAATCATCGATATTTTGCTTCATCATAGTGGCCGTGTGCCTCATCTCCATCATCTATGCATGCACCCCACTTAGGCATTCCTGAGTGTGACGAAGTCTTGCTTCAAGTATTTCTCCAATCTGACATATGGCCTCCATAGCAGCTTCACAAACAGAGTCGAAGAATGTTGTTCGTGGTACTCGAGAGATGAAAAAGTATTGACCCGTAGTTTTTTGGGAAAACTCCTTTCACACGGTGGAGGTGTACCTCCATGTACCAAAGTTCAACTCCATTCTCCAAGAAGGGATAACCTTTGTAGACTGCATCTCCTTCAAGGTGAATATTCTTCATCATGTCCTTCAGGATCTTGGGTTAATCCTGATCGCTAGTTAGGGTCATGATCGTTTCTGGGCCCTTGAGAAAGGACTCATAAAGGGTTGTCATCTGTAGGTATAAGATAGAAGGGGTACTCGGGATAATGTATGTATTTCCTTGGGTGAAATATGATTGTTTGACTGAGAAAGATTTGGGGTCAGCTTGTCCATGGGTTCAAGGTTAAGGTCTAGGTGAGATAGCAAGAGAGGCACTCACACTCAACCAACAACTCATAACATTCCATATTAGATTCCAAACATACCACCTTGATGACCCACAAGTGTAGGGGATCTATCGTAGTCCTTTCGATAAGTAAGAGCGTCAAACCCAACGAAGAGCATAAGGAAGGCAGTTTTCAGTAAGGTATTATCTGCAAACACTGAAATTATAGGTAATAGATAGTTTTGTGATAAGGTAATTGGTAGCAAGTGACAAAAGGCAAAAGTAAATAAGGTGCAACAAAGTGGCCCAATCCTTTATGTAGAAAAGGACAAGCCTGGACAAACTCTTATATAAAGGAAAGCGCTCCCGAGGACACATGGGAATTATCGTCAAGCTAGTTTTCATCACGATCATCCGATTCGCGTTCGGTACTTTGATAATTTGGTATGTGGGTGGACCGGTGCTTGGGTGCTGTCCTTACTTGGACAAGCCTCCCACTTATGATTAACCTCTAATGCAAGCATCCGCAACTACAAAAGAAGTATTAAGGTAAACCTAACCATAGCATGAAACATATGGATCCAAATCAACCCCTTACGAAGCAACACATAAACTAGGGTTTAAGCTTCTGTCACTCTAGCAACCCATCATCTACTTATTACATCCCAATGCCTTCCTCTAGGCCCAAATAATGGTGAAGTGTCATGTAGTCTACGTTCACATGACACCACTAGAGGAGAGACAACATACATCTCATCAAAATATCGAACAAATATCAAATTCACCTGACTACTTATAGCAAGACTTCTCCCATGTCCTTAGGAACAAAAGTAACTACTCACAAGACATAATATTGTTCATGATCAGAGGGGTATTAATATGCATAATGGATCTGAACATATGATCTTCCACCAAATAAATCAACTAGCATCAACTACAAGGAGTAATCAACAATACTAGCAACCCACATGTACCAATCTGAGGTTTGGGTACAAAGATTGGATACAAGAGATGAACTTGGGTTTGAGAGGAGATGGTGCTGGTGAAGATGTTGATGAAGATAGCCCTCCCCAAGATGGGAGAGTTGTTGGTGATGACGGCGGTGACGAGTTCCCCCTCCCGGAGGGAAGTATCCCGGGCAAAACAGCTCTGCCGGAGCCCTAGATTGGTTTCCGCCAAGGTTCCACCTCGAGATGGCGGCGTCTCGTCCCGAAAGCCTCCTTCTAATTTCTTTCTAGGTCAAAACACCTTATATAGGAGAAGATGGGCATCAGGGGCCTTCGGGGGGCCCACAAGATAGGGAGGCGCGCCCCGAGAGGGGGGCGCGCCCCCCACCCTCGTGGACAGCAGGTGGGCCCCCTCGTGATCTTCTTCCGCCAGATATTTTTTATATTTTCTGAAACGGAGTCCTGTGAAGTTTTGGGGCTTTTTGAGTTGTGCAGAATAGGTTTCCAGAGTTTGCTCCTTTTCCAGCCCAGAATTCCAGCTGCCGGCATTCTCCCTCTTCTTGTAAACCTTGTAAAATAGGAGAGAAAAGGCATGAGTATTGTGACAAAACATGTAATAACAGCCCATAATGCAATAAATATCAACATATAAGCATGATGCAAAATGGACGTATCAACTCCCCCAAGCTTAGACCTCGCTTGTCCTCAAGCGAAAGCCGAAATCAAAAAATATGTCCACATGTTTAGAGATAGAGGTGTCGATAAAAATAAAATACGAACATGAGGGCATCATGATCATGATCATAACAGCAACACACACACACACACACACACACACACACACACACACATATATATATATACATATATATATATATATATATATACATATATATATATATATATATATATTGTCATATGATTCTTTTATGCTAAAGTAACAATTCATTCACCATATCAAGCATGAATCATAAACTTCATTGAAAACTAACAAACTTTGATCTCGGTCATTGAAGCAATTGCGATTTATCGTAACATCGGAAAGAGTCAAAACAAGAGCTTTTCAGCAAGCCTACATACTCAACTATCACATAGTCATTCACAATTGCTCACACTCATGCAATACTTATGTTTATGGAGTTTTAATCGGACACAGAGAAAGATAGGGGCTTATGGTGTTGCATCCCAACCTTTTACCTCAAGGGTAATGTCAAGAGTAATAGACCATGAAAACTTACATCCGAGTGGGTGTATATGTTAGGATCTTTCCAACACAATGTGCTTGCCAAAGGATAAAATGTAAAAAGGAAAGGTGAATTTCACCTTGACTCTTATAAGGCAAGAATAATAGATAGGCCCTTCGCAGAGGGAAGCAGAGGTTGTCATGTGTTTTTATGGTTGGATGCACAAAGTCTTAGCGCAAAAGAACAACACTTTATATTGCCACTTGTGATAGGGACCTTTATTATGCAGTCCATCGCTTTTATTACTTCCATATCACAAGATTGTATAAAGCTTATTTCCTCCACACTAATAAATCATACATATTTTAGCGAGTTTGCAACATGACAACTTACTTGGAAGGATCTTACTCAATCCATAGGTAGGTATGGTGGACTCTCATGGCAAAACTGGATTTAAGGATGTATGGAAGCACAAGTAGTATCTCTACTTGGTGCGAGTAGTTTTGGCTAGCATGAGGGGGAAAGGCAAGCTCAACTTGTTGAATGATCCCCGACAATATACTTTATTTCAGATATAAGAAAACATAACCCATTATGTTGTCTTCCTTGTCCAACATCAACTCTTTAGCATGTCATATTTTAATGAGTGCTGACAATCATAAAAGATGTCCAAGATAGTATATTTGTATGTGAAGCCTCTCTTCTTTTATTACTTCCTATTAATTGCAACGATGACCAAAACTATGTTTGTCAACTCCCAACAACTTTTATTCATCATACTCTTTATATGTGAAGTCATTACTTCCCATAAGATCGATATGATCTCTTTGATACTTTTTATGTTTTCTTTTATTCTATCATGACCAAGGTGAGGAAATAAAGCCCTTGTGTCAGGGATATTACTAGCAGGTATGAACCGGCTAGTGTAAACCAGATTATGGTAATATAGTTGTATCATTGTAATACTTAGTAGAGGCTACGACCCATGAGATCTTAGGGCCTGTGTATAGAGTTATGGTTTGTAAATCGCCTGATCATGTAACTTGAGAGATAAGGAACAAAGAGCAGAGACCGAGGCGGACACAAGTATGAGCCGGCCTCGGGACTCTGTAAACCGGACCGGGCGTCGCCTCTATATAAAGAGACGACCCGGCGACGGTTCAGGGAGAAGCAAGAAACAACCCGTCGAGGCACAGGCAAGCAATCCGCTCCCTGTTCATCGACGCCCAAGCAATACCAAACCAAACTAGACGTAGGGTTTTACCTTCATCGAAGGGGCCGAACTAGTATAAATCCTCTGTGTCCTTTGTGTGCTTTTAACCCCTTCAAGCTAACCCGTGCGATGGTTCCATCATCAAGTCCGTTAAACCGGACATCTGCCGTGTTAATTCCACGACAGTTGGCGCCCACCGTGGGGCCTCCGCACGATGGTTTCGAGTTCTTGAAGGGCAGCTTTGAGGGGCTCAAGGGTTACGCGGTCGGCCGGATGACCAAGAGTCACCGCGGCCGGATCTACATCGACGACGGAGACTGGGGGCCGGAGGCCGATTCAATTGAATACGGATATCGGGTTCCTTTCGGCGACATCCACGTCTTCATCGGCAAGATCGGCGAACCGGGACCTGAGCCGGACGTCTTCCCAACATCGTCGAGCCGGCTCAGCGCGCGAGATCGGCCCGGATTCAGCCTGCCATGAAGCACGTTTTCGTTGGAGCAGTGCACGGGGTTCAAGCCGAGGGCGGATCGGACTCCGGTGGCGAGACAGTTATCTATTCCGACGATGAATCTTCATCCAGGGAGACTGAGTCTTTGTATCAGTTGCGGGACGGCCGGTCTGAGGGTGCGTCCGATGGAGACAGTATTCCGGGCCCCTTTGATCCGCCAAACCGGGTGGCTGTCTTTATGGCCGGTTCACAACCTACGCCGTAGTCCACGGTGATCGGGGCGACAGCAGAAGTTGGTGCAGGGGGGAGTGGCCAGGCCCTCTCGCCCGCTGACGTTCTATCCACCTTGGTCGAGGAGTTCACAGCCCGAGCCATGGCAGAGGTAGCTCCAGCAGACAAGGCGCAACATGATGCAGAGCTCCTTCAGCTAAAGGGCCAGATTGATCAAGCGAGGGAAAGTCTGAAAACAGAGAAGGCTATGATAGCAATGAGGCAGGCAGAGCTGAATGATCAGGCTTTTCATCTAAGGATGGAGCAGGCCTCTGCACAGGGAGTAAGGAGTCGGAAATACCAGTCTCGTCTACCGCCGATTTATGAGGCGACGGATCTTTTCAGGACGCCAGGAGTGGGGACCAGCAATGATCCGGCTTTAAACCGGAGGGCACCCCCAGCGAGGGATGAGCCGGTTCAGCAGCCAATTGCGGAGCAAGATCGGCGGATCACGTCTGCGCCTCACGTTCCTACCCCTCCGGGTCATTATTCAAATCCTTTGGACAACATCGTTGCTGCTCTTTCACGCTTGGCCGCTTTACCCATTGAGGGGACATCCCCTGTGGCGTTGGAGGCACGCAGGGTCAAGGATCTACTTAATATGACATTAACACAACAACAAGCGTATTCTCATAGCAGGGAGAGGCTCCATTCAACACCACGCCCCAGCCGGAGTTACACTAGGCATTGGGAGGAACCAGAAGTGTCTAGCAGTGAACGCAGGCGGCACCGTCATAGACAAAATAATCCGACAGGTGTGGATGCACAAGCTCAGGATGCAAATCGAGTTAGATCGGTGGCCCGGGAGGAGGTCCATCAAACGACGCCGGTTCACACAACCACAGCAGAGACAGGAGTCACAACGAGTTCCTTTGGGGTGCAGTGTCTTATCCCCGCTTTACGAAGCGTGAAGCTGCCCAAGGATTTTAAAGGTCCATGTAAAGTGCCTAATTACACAACAGATTTGGCTCTAGAAGCTTGGGTTGAGAGTTATGAGATGGCCATGGAGATGCTGGACGTGGATGAAGCGGCTTGTGCGAAATACTTCACCATGATGCTTGAAGGTACAACCCGGACCTGGCTAAAGGGTTTACCCCCTAATTCTATCGGATCATGGGGAGAATTACGTCGCCAGTTTATCAAAAACTTCAAGGATACGTGCACGCAGCCGATGTCAGTGGTAGATCTAGCAGCCTGTATACAAGGAGAACATGAGTCTACAAGCGCGTGGGTGCGGCGAGTATCAGAAATCTTGCATTCTTCGAACGGTATCAATCCCAGTACGGCAATAGTGACACTAGAAAACAATTGCCGGTTTGAGTCTCTCAAGTTAAAACTGGGACGGCTTAAACGGGATTGTAATGATATGGGAACTCTCATGAGCGCTCTGGTGAAGTATGGGGACTCTTACAACACTAAGTATCCAGAAGCGGAGGGAGACAAAGCAGGAAAAGTCAACAAGCCTGGTAAACCGGTGCAGGTTAATCCGGCTGCTACAAGCTTCTTAGGCAAGCGAAAAGCGGAAGGTGGCTCTGATTTCGTGGCCAATACCCAAGTTCAAGGAAGTTTCCAGCGCAATAGAGGTAAGCCGCCTCCACAAACCGGCGGAGGAAATGTTAGCTGGAAGCAGGAGTTAAATGTGCCTTGTCCGAAACATAGCACAAGGGAACGACCAGCAAAACATACTATAGGAGAATGCAAACCTTTGATGGAAGCCAAAATGAGCCGGTTCAGCTCTAACAACGGGCCTCCAAACGGCGGTTCAGGCCCGGGGTTTTATGGTCCGGGTCCCCAAGGGAACGGCTCCGGATCAGGATATCGTGGCAACAACAGTGGTTATAATAACCGAGGCAATAATCAGTATGTCCAAGGCGGTTATAATAACCAAGGCAATCAGCAGCGTGGTCAAGGTGGTTACAATAACCAAAACAACCAACAGCAGGGCCAGGGTAATCACAATAACCAGGGCAGTCAGCAGCATCAGCAGCAGCAACAGCAGCAATCCAGATATCAGAGTAATCCGAAGGAGTTGAGTAGTGGGCAGTATCATGTGTTTACTACAAGTTTGTGTAAACGGGATCAAAAAGTTTTGAAGCGGGCGGTCAATGCGGTTGAACCGGCGACACCGCAATTCCTGCGCTGGTCAGAGCAGCCTATTGTGTGGAGCAGGGAGGATCACCCATTACGAGTTGATAATCTAGGTCACTTGTCCTTGGTGGTAGCACCACAGGTGGGTGGCTACAAGTTCACTAAAGTTCTCATGGACGGCGGCAACAGCATCAATATCTTGTATTATGAGACTTTCCGCCGCATGGGGCCGATGGATAAAAAACTAAGACAATCAAACACGGTATTTCATGGAGTGGTGCCAGGTAAATCAACTTACCCAGTTGGAAAAATTGACCTAGAAGTTACCTTTGGAGATGAACAGGATTCCAGGTCAGAGATGATAACCTTTGAAGTGGTCAAGATACGGAGCCCTTATCATGCCCTGTTTGGGAGGATGGTTTATGCCAAGTTTATGGCCAGGCCGTGTTATGTTTATCTACAGCTCAAGATGCCGGGTCACAAAGGAACAATCATGGTTCATGGAAGCCGCAAGATTGCATTGGAGTGTGAGGAAGGAGACGCTGCCTACGCGGAGGCAGTGTGTGCTACGGAGGAATTGAAGATTTACAAAGACAATGTTGATCCGGCAGATATGTCCCCGTTGAAGAAGCCAACTACGGAGCATGATCCGGCGTTGAAGTTTAAATCCGCAGAAGAGACCAAGCAAGTTGATTTTGTGCCAGGCGATTCATCTAAGCAGTTCACTATCAGCGCTAACCTTGATCCCAAATAGGAAAGCACGCTCATCGAGTTCATCCGTGAGAACCGGGATATCTTTGCATGGAAACCTTCTGACATGCCAGGTATACCGAGGGAACTCGCTGAGCACAGTCTTAACATTGATCCGAAGTTTAAACCGGTCAAACAGTATCTGCGCCGCTTCAACGAAGAAAGGCGCAAGGCTATAGGAGAAGAGGTGGCCAGGCTTTTAGCTGCAGGGTTCATAGTCGAATTTTTTCATCCGGAATGGTTGGCTAATCCGGTGCTGGTGTTAAAGAAGAATGGAAAGTGGAGGATGTGTGTGGATTACACGGACCTAAAGAAGGCTTGTCCAACTGACCCTTTTGCTCTCCCTCGCATTGATCAGATCATCGATGCTACAGCGGGATGTGAGCGGCTAAGTTTTTTGGATGCATACTCAGGATATCACCAGATCAAGATGGCAGTTAAGGACCAGGAGAAGACAGCTTTCATAACTCCTTTTGGTGCCTTTTGCTATGTATCTATGCCTTTTGGGCTCAAGAGTGCCCAAGCAACTTATCAGTGTTGTGTACAGAACTGTCTTAAGGGGCAGATAGGGAGAAATGTTCATGCTTATGTGGACGATATCGTGGTGAAGTCAAGAAAGGAGGAGATGCTGATAGAGGACCTCAAGGAGACCTTTGACAATCTTCGGGCCTATAAGATGATGCTTAATCCGGAGAAGTGTGCTTTTGGTGTTCCGGCAGGAAAGCTCCTTGGGTTCTTGGTGTCAAACAGAGGAATAGAAGCTAATCCAGAGAAGATCAAGGCAATCACATCTTTGACTAAACCGGTTTGCATTAATGATGTTCAGCGTATCGCTGGACGGATCACAACATCGAGCCGGTTCATTAGCCATTTAGGGGAGAAGGCGATTCCGCTTTATCAGATGCTGAGGAAGGCGGATCGGTTTATATGGAGTGATGAGGCAAATGCTGCGTTTGAAGACTTGAAGCGACAGTTGGCAAGGCCACCGGTCCTGGCTGCCCCTGTTGATAATGAGCCATTGCTGTTATATGTCGCCGCCAACGCACGGGCGGTCAGCGTAGCAATTGTGGTTGAACGCAAGGAAGCAGGGAAGGAATACCCGGTTCAGCGTCCGGTCTATTACGTCAGTGAAGTTCTCATTGAGTCCAAGCAAAGATACCCACATTGGCAGAAGCTGGTATATGGTGTGTTCATGGCAAACCGGAAGTTGAAGCATTATTTCCAAGGCCACCCAATAACTGTTGTTAGTTCAGCATCGTTGGGGGATATAATCCAGAACAGGGAAGCTACGGGCAGAGTAGCGAAGTGGGCCATTGAGCTCAGCCCACATGAATTGAAATATGTGCCACGCACCGCTATCAAATCTCAAGCATTGGTGGATTTCATCAATGATTGGACAGAACTGCAAACACCAGAGGAGAAGCCGGATCTTACATACTAGACGATTCACTTTGATGGTTCAAGGCATTTAGAAGGCTCGGGGGCTGGAGTTGTTTTAACTTCCCCGCGAGGAGATAAGTTTTGCTATGTCCTCCGTTTATTGTTTCCTTGTACCAATAATGCAGCAGAATATGAAGCATTGCTTCATGGCTTACGGATGGCCAAGGAGATGAACTTGAGCCGGGTCAAGTGCTTCGGCGATTAAGATTTAGTGGCACAGCAAGTATCCGGTAAGTGGGACTCAAGAGATCCTCTCATGGCAGCTTACAGACGAGAAGTTGAAGCAGTTGCAGGATATTTCAAAGGATATCAGGTGGATCATATAGACCGGCGAAAGAACGAAGCGGCCGATGCCCTGAGCCGGTTAGGTTCTCAACGTAAACCGGTACCGCCGAATGATTTTTTGGATGAGCTGCATAATCCATCAGTTCAAGTACCGTCGGAGGAAGACTTGGTTGTTCCTGATCCGGAGGCACAGCTAGTTGCGGCACTTCATGTTATTCCGGACTGGACGCTACCTTATTTGGCATATCTAAGCCGAGGAGAGCTGCCGGATGACGAGATCGAAGCAAGACACATAATCCGGCGCTCTAAGTCAATGACAATTGCAAACGGAGAGCTTCATCATCGCACTGTTTCTGGAGCATTTCAGCGGTGTGTATCAGCTGAGGAAGGTTGTGATATTCTTCGTGAGATCCATGAAGGGGATTGTGGCCATCATGCCGGTTCAAAATCCTTGGTGGCTAAGGCTTTTTGACATGGGTTCTACTGGTTGACAGCCCATGCTGATGCGGCGGATCTAGTCCGGAAGTGTGATGCTTGTCAGAAGTTTTCACGACGTGCTCTGGTTCCGGCACAGGAGCTCCGGATGATACCGATAACTTGGCCATTCGCGACTTGGGGGCTTGATATGGTTGGACCGTTTAAGCGATCCCAAGATCAAAAGACTCATCTACTGGTGGCCGTGGATAAATTTACAAAGTGGATTGAGGCAGGGCCTGTGAGTAAGTGTGATGCGGCAACAGCAGTTAAATTCATCAAAAAGGTAATTTTCCGGTTTGGCTTTCCACACAGCATCATCACAGACCACGTCACCAATTTATCTAAGGGTGAGATGGAAGAATTTTGTCAACGGGAACATATTCGCCTAGACGTGTCTTCCGTGGCCCACCCTCAATCCAATGGTCAAGCTGAAAGAGCAAATCAGGAAATTTTGCGAGGTATTAAGCCCCGGCTTATGACTCCCTTGCAAAGAACACCAGGGTGCTGGGTTGAGGAGTTACCTTCTGTTCTTTGGAGTATCAATACTACGCCCAACCGGTCCACAGGTTACACACCCTTCTTTATGGTATATGGCGCTGAAGCGGTCCTTCCAAGTGATATCTGTCATGATTCACCAAGGGTGACGGCCTATGTTGAAGCGGCCAACGAGCAGGCGAGACAAGACAGTTTGGACCGGCTGGATGAAGAGCGTGATATAGCAGCAGCATGGTCTGCGATCTATCAACAAGACTTGTGCAGATATCATAGCCGCCGGATCAAGACAAGGACGTTCCAGGAGGGAGACTTAGTACTCCGGCTTATACAAGATCAAACAGATATGCACAAGCTGTCCCCGCCTTGGGAAGGGCCCTTTGTGGTCAGCAAGAATCTGCACAACGGTTCATATTACCTGGTGGACATTCGAGAACACAAGGATTCATGGACATCGGAAGAAGAGACAAAAAGGCCGTGGAACATCGCCCTCTTGCGGCCCTACTATACCTGAGCCATGAGCTCCACTGTATCCTATGTATATATTATAATTAATGAATAAACCGGCCACCTCGGTAAACCGGGGGCTCAACCTTTTTTCCAATACGAGTATTTTATGGTGACAACCATACATTTCTTATCATATGTCATATTTCAAAACACTTCGATCAGTTTAAACTGATTGTGCAGGGCATATATACTCTGGAGCAATAACTCACCGAAGGGATTACTGTTCAAACATAGGTCGAATTCGAACCAAAGAAGACATGACATAAAGGCCCTCTGGATGGTACCCGCATCCAGTGATTGGCTAAGTTGTTCCTATGGTTGTACCCGAACCATAAAGGCCCTCTGGATGGTACCCGCATCCAGTGATTGGCTAAGTTGTTCCTATGGTTGTACCCGAACCATAA
>LR738711.1:470672396-470723247 GCA_902687465.1 Secale cereale | reverse complement strand
TGGCTAAGTTTTCCTATGGTTGTACCCGAACCATAAAGGCCCTCTGGATGGTACCCGCATCCAGTGATTGGCTAAGTTTTTCCTATGGTTGTACCCGAACCATAAAGGCCCTCTGGATGGTACCCGCATCTAGTGATTGGCTAAAGTTTTATATGGCCAGCAGGGGGCAGGATTGTACCCGAATCCTAGCTTAACCCTTGTTGGTTATATCCGGTTCCTATGGATGGTACCCGCATCCATAAGGCCCTCTGGATGGTACCCGCATCCAGTGATTGGCTGAACCTTGCTTTGAGCCTGGCAGCTCATAAAAAGCCTCGACTACATGGTTTTATTTGCAAATTTGCATTTCTCGTATTTATGTTTTATGGTTCTTTGATCCAGAGTGGGACAACTCCAGAGTTGACCATGTATCTTCAAAAATCTGGGTCATGAACACCAGCATAAGTTCAAAAGTCTGGGTCATGAACACCACCATAAGTTCAAAAGTCTGGATCATGAACACCAGCATAAGTTCAAAAGTCTGGGTCATGAAAACCAGCATAAGTTCAAAAAGTCTGGGTCATAAACACCAGCAAGAGTTAAACCGGTGTTCATCATAAACTGGAACAATCATTAGGCAGAAGCCAAGTCAGAAGGCCAAGGGCTTCAACAGAATCATCAGGCAGAAACAAAGTAAGAACCAAGCATGATCTAAACCGGTAGCTTCTATAAGGCCCGGGATTATTATTGGGTCTATCAAAAGGCTCCCTTAAAAAATGGCAAATTTCGCCGGATTAAGAGTATCAAGCATACTTGATCTCAGGTATAAAGTTATTTCTGATACAAACATACACTTGTTTGATATATTGTGAGAGCAATTTAATTGGTCTAGCGGTAAACCGCTAGGACATATTTTTAGTATTATCTATGCAGGAACAGATGATATGCAGGATAAGCCATATCAGACCAAATTTAAATTGGCAACATTAAAGCAAGAAGTTGGAGCATCCGGATCAAGGCGGATAATGTTTTAATCTATCCTATTACAAGGCACAAAAGGCCTGAACGATCAAAGTCTTTCCAGCAAAATGAGACTATAGCTACAAAGATAAATATATGGCCTACACTTCCTCCTGCTGTGATGGCTGAAGATCAACTTGTTCCGGAGTTTCTTCCTCTTCTTGAAGCGGCTGGAAGTCGGGGACGCACCAGTCGATTTTCGTTAAGGCACGAAAGTACATCTCTTCATTGATAAGTTCAGACAGATCAATATCTGGGGCAAAAGTATGAGGGCGCACTGGTGGGATTAGATTGACGGTGTCATAAACCGGCCGATCCACCCGCTCGTTCTGTAAATCATACCCCGGATGATACGTGGACAAATCTGATTCGGCAGCAAGCTTGCTAGCGAGAGGACGCATCTCCTTTGTCAAGGCATGAAGATCTTTGGCGGTGAAGGCTGATCCGTCTTCTTTAGTATTGGGGTACCCGTTCAAGGCTTCTTCCGGATCAAAATCCGGAACCCACACTTTGGCTCTGGTAAGCGCCATGAGAGAACCGGCTCGAGTAGCAGATTTCTTCACTTCCTCCAAGCGCACTGGCAAGACAGACAGCTTCTCTAATGTGCCTTGGATAGTGGTGGGGGCCGGTTTATTGAAAGATGTTACACTTATGATTCTTTGAGCTCCGGAATACAACTGCTCGACCAGAATATAACACGCCTTGAGTTTTTTCCGTAAATCATCCCCAAGATGGGTGACACGGCGCCCTGCATATGATTATCACAGTTAAGCTAGCATGGATTGAAGATTGCAAGGATGAAAGCAGGAATACAGATTAAGTACTTACCGAAGACAGCAGAAGTCATCAATTCTATTTGCCGCTTTAACCCGGTTAACTCTTCAGTTAACGGATTAAGGGCTTCTTCAGCATCCTTTGCCCTCTTTTCCAGATCCTTCTTTTGTACCTCAAAGGCTGTCCGTTCTTCTTCAAATAATTTCTTCAGCTGTTCAGCAGTTTTTAAGCTCAGCGCCAAGTCTTTCTTGGCCTTAGAAGCAGCAGATTCCGTTTCAGCAAGTCTGTTCTGGAGTTCGATAATTTCTTCAGCCCTCCGGTTTAAATCAGCCTGCAAGGAAAATCAAGTGGAATGAAGCAAAAGTCAGACAAGTCTCAAGCACATAACCAAGTTATCCACTAGACACTTGGGGGCTAATGGGCAGTTGAAGCGTCAAACAGTAGCAATTCAAAGACAAAGTCTCAAGCACACAAACAAGTTGTCTACTTGACACTTGGGGGCTAATGGATAGTTGAAGTATCAAAAGCAAAAAAATTCTGACAAGTCCGAGGCACATAAACCGAATTATGCCCCTGGCACTTGGGGGCTAATGTAAGATCATTTGTTTCATCAGGAAGTACCGATTCACCTTCTAAACGTAGCTAAACCGGAACTTGGGGGCTACTATGATATAGACAGAAGAACAACAAAAGCAAAAATCAAAAGCAAAGGATTACCTCATACTTATCCTTCGTCATGTTAACCAAGCCCGCTTCATAATCTCGGCTAGTATGAAGCCGGTTCAAATACCCGGAATAGAGCTCCTGGGCACTCATATCAGCGAAGCTAGACAGCTCTGTACTCCATTTACCCTTTTCTTGATGCAACTTCTCCGCTTTAGCCGTATGTTTAGCTAAGACAGTGGGCTCAGCAGGAGCAGTATAGGCTGTACCGGTTACTTGAAATTTTGGAGAAGCAGTTGCCGTTGGTGGAATAGCAGTATGAACCGGGCTAGTTTGAGGAGGGTCGGCCCGAGCAGGAATCGCCGATTCATGGACATTCTCAGAATTAGGATTCTCAGGCGCAGTAGTATGATCCATAGGAGCAGGATCTTCAAGTGAAATTGTGGGCTCGCTTTCCGGAGGGATAGATGTGTCCGGATCAACCGCCGGATCATCAATGGCAGCCTCAGCAGTTGGCTTGTTATCCTTTGCCCTTTTGCTGGGCTTAGGTTTGCTGAGAAAAATTGGAAAAGAAATCTGAACTGTAAAGAAAAGTACAATCATAAACCGGATGAATTAAAAGACTTACCCTCGGACATTTTTCAGGGGTGGGAGTTGTGTGGCAGTTGATTCGCCGAAAGAAGATAAGGGAGTATCCTGATAATTAGGGTCAGACGGTTTAAGCGGTTTGCGTATAAGCCCGGCCTTGGGACGAAGAAGAGTTGGAGAGAGTATAACCTCAGAGCGGCGCCTCCGAGCCGGAGTAAGGGATATTCCGGATGATTCCACTACAAGGCCGCTATGGCGGGTGGTCCGGCGAAGGGCTTCATGTTGCTGTTTCTTCAAAAGAAAATTGGGATCCAATTGAGCATAAGGGTGAGAAAACTGATATTTCCGGAATGTCCGACGAACTTTTGGTGGAGGTGGTTCTGAATCTGAAGAAAGAATAGTTACCTCAATTTATGCCGGTTTATCTCCTTCAGCCAACTCCTGGGAAAAGATACTGTTAACATAAATCTGGATAAAAGTGAACAAGCCATAACCGGATTAACTCATACCTCAGAGTCCGGATCATCATCCTCGGCATGTGAACCGGAGCCAGCAGCCGCCTTTTTCTTCTTGATGGCGTAAGCCTTCCGGCGTAGCAGCTTTCCAGCCTTCTCCTGAGGCTTCCTCTTCCAAAAAGGATCATCAGCCTGTTCAAAAGGTGAAAGGTAATTGAAAGAATGATTTAAAGGAACGGATTACAACATACGAAAGAAAGCAAGACTTACTGCATGCAGCTTGTTCTTCTTATAATACGGAGCCAATCCGGTTTGGCTACATTCTTCTAAAGAGACATTGAGCATCTTTTTAGCAGACTCAATGACTTCCGATTCAGAAAGTTTGTCTTTAGAAAACCATTAAGGATCATCCGGTTTACCAGAATATTTACACATCAGACTCGGGCGTGGACTCAGGGGAAGGATGCTCCAAGAAAGCCAGCAGCGCATAAAATCAATTCCGGTCAAACCGTTGGCCATAAAGGCTTTCAACCTGGCAAGTTGAGAAGCAAACCGGGGTCGCTCTGAGGAGCTAAGACGCTGCGGCAAAGGGTGATCCTCCGGAAGACGGTGCTCGCGATAACCCGGCAGTGGGTTTTCCCCTTCAGGTGAAGTGTCAATGCAATAAAACCAAGACTTGTTCCAATCATTGGGGTGCGTGTGGAGAGCGGCGTGAGGAAAGACTACGTCTCTTCTCTTCTGAATGCTGACCCCGCCCAGTTATTGATGAGGTCCGCTGGTAAACTCAGTTCGCCTGTTTAAGTGGAAAAAGTCCCTGAACAGATCGACTGATGGTTCTTCTTGCAAATACACCTCTGAGAAAACTTGAAAATCGCAGATGTTGGAAACAGAGTTGGGACCTATGTCCTGAGGATGGAGTTGGAAAGCAGCAGGTATGTCCCGGAAGAACTTTGAACCGGGAGGAGTGAAACCACGAGCAATGTGGTCGAAGAAGACAATAACTTCCCCCTCTTTGGGAGTAGGAGGGCATTCATCTCCTGGAGCCCGCCATTTTAAAATGGACTGAGGGCCTAAAGTGCCGATTGCAGCAGCATTTGTTAAATCTTCTTCCGTAATAACGGAAGGAACCCAGTAGCAAGAGACAAACTGTTTGGCCATAGCAACAGAAGAACGAGTGCTGAAAGGGTAAAGTGTAAACCCGGATTATTCAAGTACAGTGGCATAAACCGGAAGACATATGCAAAGATCACGCAACGGTTTAGACAAGGGACTAATGATATGGCTAACCCGGCAGTAAGCAGGAAAACGTATTACTACCGGTTCATGATAATAAAAGAGAAGCTAAACCGTCGTGCTTCGTCATTGAATTTTTACAGAAGCAGCATATGACTGTTTAAACCGGAGAATACTTTACAGATCTACAAAGGTGAAGAAACAAGTTTTTGCAGACAGCTAAAGTATAACAGATCTGAGCGCCCGGGAAAAACAAAAACAAATACGCTGCTATTGCAAGAAGAACTAGGGGGATTATATACAGAGCAGACAAATTTAAAGGTTGAATCTAAAGGACGAAGATCTAAAGTATACGGCACCAGAACAGAGGCAAGTTTTAAAGGCAAGATCTAAAGGCTGAAATTACTGCGAACTTGGTGCCTAGGACGAACAGATGAAGCTTTCTTTGAGGTTTAATGGCGGAGGCGCGAGAAGAACCCTAGAGCTATAGATCTGCAGCGAAGAAGACGAAGTACCTGGAACAGTGAGAAGCGGCGGCGGAATTTCTCTGGTCGCACTCAGGTTGATGCAGCGGCCGGCGGAGGCGAGCTCCACGGATGACGACGGAGACTTGAGTTCGGGCGACGGAGGAAGAAGAACGAACGGAAGGTGAATGGGGAAGAGTTGCAGCGGTATTTTATAAAGGGGCAGAGAACGAAACGGCAGGCATGAGATTTGAGGAGGCAAAAAATCGGATAAAGATTCCCTGTCGCCTCGATTCTCGGGATAGCCTTTAAACAAAGGTGATAGACAGTTGGGCACGTTAAATGCGGAAGTGATGTCACGGTCAAAGTTAAGTGATTTTCAAGGATGATGTCATGGCCGGTTTACAAAAATGAGAAGACACAAGAAGGAAGATTATGCAAGACTGGGAAGATTGATGTGAACAAGTTCAAATCATTCTGGGCCTAATGTCAGGGATATTACTAGCAGGTATGAACCGGCTAGTGTAAACCGGATTATGGTAATATAGTTGTATCATTGTAATACTTAGTAGAGGCTACGGCTCATGAGATCTTAGGGCCCGTGTATAGAGTTATGGTTTGTAAACCGCCTGATCATGTAACTTGAGAGATAAGGAAGAAAGAGCAGAGACCGAGGCGGACACAAGTATGAGCCGGCCTCGGGACTCTGTAAACCGGACCGGGCGTCGCCTCTATATAAAGAGACGACCCGGCGACGGTTCAGGGAGAAGCAAGAAACAACCCGTCGAGGCACATGCAAGCGACCCGCTCCCTGTTCATCGACGCCCAAGCAATACCAAACCAAACTAGACGTAGGCTTTTACCTTCATCAAAGGGGCCGAACTAGTATAAATCCTCTAGGTCCTTTGTGTGCTTTTAACCCCTTCAAGCTAACCCGTGCGATGGTTCCATCATCAAGTCCGTTAAACCGGACATCTGCCGTGTTAATTCCACGACACCTTGACTCAACACTAATCATTATTATATAACTCACAGACTTGATTGAAAAGGGTAAGGATCATAAAGCAAAAGCTCACAACTAGATCATGCTAACTTTATTCTACTAGATCAAGGTACTACCAAAAGGATCGAACTAAAAAGCGGTAAAGATAGGAGTGATGGTGATACGATACCGGGGTCACTCCCCCAAGCTTGAAAGTTGCCAAGGGGAGTGCCCATACCCATATGATTATGTCTCCTTCTTCGGGGGTGGTGATGTAGGAGTTGTTGATGATGTAGGCTTGTTATCCACCTTCCAAGGCATTAGCTCACCATCATAGAAGGATGATCGAGCCTCCGGGATACTCAAATCTACAACCAAACTCATCTTCTTGAATCTATATTCATACTCACAATTTTGGTTATGCAGGTCGTAGATCTGGGCTTGGAGGTGTTCAATTTTCTCTTGAAGATTGGAGATAGCTTCCCCGAAGATCTTTGAGTCCAGCTTGAGGTTGTTGGCGAGCTCCGAGATCATCATGTGATTGGCATTGAGACCTCGTTCCACCATACCTTGGCACTTGAAAACTTGCTGTTCCATTGCTTCGAGTCTTGTCTCCATGCTTCTGGTCCTCCTTGGCCCCTCAACATCACGGATGTGCAGCACCCCCTCATGCAACTCCATGGTTTGAGGGTGATGCAGCACCTCCGCAAGGTAGGGGTTGATGACCTTCTCGAAGAACTTCTCCTTGGGGGTGTTGCAGGACGCGATGATGATCTAGATCTGTCGAAAACAACAGCTCAAAACGAAAACAGAAGATTTTTGCGTGATACAGAGGTCAAAACCTTCGGGAGTATATATAATGAATTTTTATCGAACAAAAGGAGTAACATACAAGAAATCGGAGTCCGGGAGGCACACGAGCTGCCCACGAGGCAGGGGCGCGCCCTCCACCCTCGTGGACGTCTCGTGTCTCTTCCGGACTGCTACTTAATTTTCTAATTTTTCTAAATATTCCAAAACGGAGAAAATTGCCTTTAGAACTGTTTTGGAGTCGGTTTACTTACCGTACCACATACCTCTTCCTTTTCGGGGACTGAATTGTTCTGGAAAGTGTCCCTTATGTATTCCTCCAGGGTTACAGTTTCAATAACATTGGTTTCAACATTTATAGGGTTACCTTAAATATAATGTTTGATTCTTTGGCCGTTCACCACCTTCGGATTTGTGCCTTCGAAGTTGTTGATTCTTATGGCACCGGAGCGATAGACCTCCTCGATAACGTAAGGTCCTTCCCACTTAGAGAGAAGTTTTCCTGCAAAAAATCTTAAACGAGAGTTGTATAGCAACACATAATCACCTGCGTTAAACTCATGCTTTTGTGTCCTTTTGTCATGCCACCTTTTAACTTTTTCTTTAAACATCTTGGCATTCTCATAGGCCTGGGTTCTCCATTCATTAAGAGAGCTAATGTCAAATAACCTCTTCTCACCGACAAGTTTGAAATCATAATTGAGCTCTTTAATAGCCCAATATGCCTTATGTTCTAGCTCAAGAGGTAAGTGACAAGACTTTCCATAAACCATCTTATATGGAGACATACCCATAGGATTTTTGTATGCAGTTCTATAGGCCCATAATGCATCATCAAGTTTCTTGGACCAATTCTTTGTAGACCTATTAACTATCTTTTGCAAAATTAATTTCAACTCTCTATTACTTAGTTCTATTTGACCACTAGTCTGTGGGTGATAAGGAGATGCAATTTTTTTGACTATATACTGCAAGGCAAAAGCCTCACAGCCCACTTTATTTAAATTTAAGGTAAAAAGTACAAAGTCTGAGTACAACTAAAGTTAGAAATACTTACATGAAAAATTAACTATACAAATAATCTAAGGAAGGTTAGCTAGCCAATCCCTGTAGCTATCCTTGTATTTACATTTAATCCTATGTGATAAAAGGGTCATGTCATGGATGAAATTGTGTCTCCATTTCCTGAAAAGAGGAATTTCATTTCTGAAGACTTTCCCATTCCTGATAATCCATATGTTCCATGCAGCAGTGCAAACCACTTCAGTAAATAATGGCTTGCCAAAATCAGACCTGGCTTTGAAAGCCATTTGGTAAGTGGTCATACCAAGCCTAGGATCCCATGAGATTTGCAAATAATTCCTAACTCTTTGGCTGAAGATGCAGGAGAAGAAGAGGTGGCTCACATCTTCATGAATAAGATGAGGACAGAGAACACGGGTAAGATCATCAACATGCCAATGCCTTCGTTGAAGCATATCTCTGGTATTCAGTCTGTCCCGAAGCAGCAGCCAGCCAAACATTTTAATCTTCATTGTGCAAGAACTCTTCCATATCCAAGGGAAGATAGAATCAACAACTATGTGCTGATGCACCTGGGTGTAGTATGATTTGGGCCTAAAAGATCCTTTATTAAAAGGCCAAATCCAACTATCAGTGGCTTGGGAAGTATGCTGAGTGTCCAGAACAGTCTATAGTGCCTGTAGTTCATCAAAAGCTTGTGTGGAGAGAGGTAGGTGAAAACTCACCATGAGATCCTGGTTCAACACTTTAGCCACAGAAAGTTGCACATCAATCACATATGGGAATAATCTAGGAAAATGGTGACTCAGTGTGCCTCCATTGAGATTAGATAACCAGGGATCATTCCAAAAAAGAATAGAGGTACCATTACCAAGGCAAGGCTTGGCAAGATACAAGTATTTGAATGATAACTTGAAGACATCACGCCACTAAAAGGACCCACAAAGGATAGTTGAGTGAGGCACAGAGTCATGGTAATAAGAATCCCAGACCAAACTGACCCAAGGTATGTCATGATGGTTATAGAACTTGTGGAGGAATTTCATCAACAAGGCTTCATTTTGCACCCTGAGATTAAGCACACCAAGGCCACCTTTATTCTTTGGCAGACAGACCAATTTCCATGCAGCAAGAGACTGTCTTGGGGTGTCAGAATTGCCTCTCCAAAGACACTGTCTCTGTATTCTTTCAATCTGTTTTAGAATACCAAGTGGAATGTCCAAAGTGCAAAGAAAGTATATAGGCATAGAGGATAATACAGACTGTAACAGTTGTAGTCTGCAACCTTGATTGAGAAAATAGGAAGATGCAGAGAGCCTCCTTTCAATTCTGTGCACCAAAGGTAGCAAGTCTTGAACTGTGGGTTTGGTGGTACCCATGGGTAGATGATGTAGGGTGGAACCCTAATCAGCAGATCTTTCACGATTGGAGGAAATCCCACGATGAACACGGAGAACACAAGGAGGAAACGGAGGAAAACACGAGGGGAAACACTCAAATCAACACAAAGATGATCACACAAGTGCTAGATCCACGATACACATCAAGATACATGATCCATAGTCAAATGACGGTGGTACAAAGGTAGTCTTCTCCCGGAGGAGGTCTTGGATATCCCTTGGGATCTTCCCCGATGTGGAGGTCTTGAATCTGAGGTGGATCTTCTCCGAAGAGGCCGCGGTCTCGTAGGAGAGAATCCACAGAGGTGTCTATGATGAGCTATCCAAAAGCTAACCCTAGTACGGAGCTAGGAAATGAGTACTTATAGTCCAAGGGGTAAGTTGGGGGGATACATGGGTGAAAACCCTTCAACTGCGCGCAAGCAAGGCGGTAGTACCGGTCCTGGGACCGGTAGTACCGGTCTTGGCTGTTTTACCGGAAGTTCCGGCCTTGCACCGGTCGATCACAGAAGGTGTAGCGGTCGTTGGCCGGTAGTGGACCGGTAGTACCGGTGGACCGGTAGTACTGGTGGACCGGTAGTTGGACCGGTAGTACCGGTTTCTCTGCGCTAGGAGAATCCTGGTCCATGCTCTTGGCCTCCGTCTTGCACCGTAACTTCTCCTTGGCACCTAAGCACACAAAGTGTCTCCGTTTGAGGTAGCAGCCATGTCTCAAGGTGGTCAAATGGGAATTCAATAAGGAGAGAGTTAACCTGGGATTCAAGTGCTCTAGCACGAGCACGAGTCATTGGTCCTTGGGGCACTTGGTGAGGTGATTGATGGTCCATGGGGATGAGCTTGGGATGCTCCGCATCATCTCCCCTCCCTTGAGAAAGATCCGACCTCGGATCGAAATCTTCATCACCATGGAAAGGAGAGAGATCCTTGACATTGAAGGTGTTGCTCATGGAGTACTTGTCTCGTGGGATGTCGATCTTGTAGGCGTTGTCGTTGTAGAGTGCTAGCACCTTGAAAGGTCCGTCGGCGCGAGGTAGTACTTTGGACTTGCGCTCGTGTGGAAAACGGTCCTTGCGAAGATGAAGCCAAACAAGATCTCCCGGTTGGAACACCATTGGTGTCTTGTTGACGTTGAGCTTGGTGGCGAGACGATGTACTTGTCGCTTGATCATTGCTCTTGTATCTTCATGCACCTTCTTGAGATAGCTTGCTCGTGCACTTGCGTCCATGTTCGTGCGCTCTTGGAGAGGTGGCGGTAGGATGTCCAATGGGGACAATGGGTTGAAGCCGTAGACGATCCTGAAGGGGGACTTGCCGGTTGTCGAGTGTCTTGCACGGTTGTAGGCGTACTCGGCGATGGGCAAGCATTTCTCCCATTCCTTGATGTTCTTCTTGATCAACACGCGAAGAAGCGTCGAAAGCGTGCGGTTCGTCACCTCCGTTTGGCCGTCCGTTTGTGGATGGTACGCCGAAGAGAATAGAAGCTTGATTCCGAGCTTGGCACATAGTGTTTTCCAAAAGTAGCTCAAGAACTTGACGTCCCGGTCCGACACGATCGTTTTGGGCACGCCATGTAGACGAATTATCTCCCTACAAAAAAGATTTGCAACATGTGAAGCATCGTCGATCTTGTTACAAGGAATGAAATGAGCCATTTTAGAGAATCTATCTACCACGACAAGCACGGAATCTTTGCCATTTTGAGTCCTAGGCAAGCCAAGTATGAAATCCATGCTTATGTCTTCCCATGGATGGTATGGAATAGGAATAGGCATGTAAAGACCATGAGATTGAGCTTTGGACTTAGCTTTGCGGCATGTAGAACATCGGTTGGTGAAGCGTGAGACGTCACGTATCATCTTGGGCCAAAAATAGCTCTTAGAGAGGGTAGCAAATATCTTGTCGCGTCCAAAGTGTCCCATGAGTCCTCCTCCATGAGATTCCTGCAAAAGGAGCAAACGAAGCGAAGACTCGGGAATGCAAAGTTTGTTAGCTCTCATAAGATATACATCCTTTAGGTAGTAACGTTCCCAAGAAGTGTGAGTCAAACACTTAGCATAAGCATTTGCAAAGAAAGGATCATGCTCATATAAATCTTTGATATGCTCAAAGCCAATCACATTCAACTCAAGTTGTGTAACAAGCATGCATTTGCGGGAAAGCGCGTCCGCTACAACATTTTCTTTGCCTTTGATGTACTTGATGACATAGGGAAAAGACTCAATGAACTCACTCCATTTAGCATGACGCTTGTTCAACTTAGTTTGACCTTTGAGATACTTGAGAGTCTCATGGTCCGTATGAAGAATGAATTCATGAGGTCTAAGATAGTGTTCCCAAACACGTAAAACTCTCACCAAGGCATAAAGCTCTTTATCATAGATGGGATAGTTAAGTTGTGCTCCCGATAGCTTCTCGCTAAAGTACGCAATTGGGCGCTTTTCTTGCGTTAGCACGCCACCTATGCCGGTACCACTAGCATCACAATGAATCTCAAACGTTTTGTCAAAGTTTGGTAGGGCTAGAAGTGGTGCGTGTGTAAGCAAGCTCTTAAGCTCATTGAACGCGGTGTCTTGCGAAGGACCCCAAATGAAGGGTGCGTTCTTCTTGCTCAAGGCATGTAGAGGCATAGTAATGGTGCTAAAGTCCTTCACAAAACGTCGATAGAAACCATCTAGACCAAGGAAACTACGCACTTGCATGAGATTCGTTGGTTGAGGCCAAGTTTTAATTTCTTCAATTTTAGTTTCATCAACGTGAACACTTTGTGAAGAAACGACAAATCCTAGGAAGATGACCTTGTCAACACAAAAAGTGCATTTCTCCATATTAGCATATAAGCGCTCTTTCCGAAGGGTTTGTAAAACCATACGGATGTGTGTCACATGGTCCTCTAGCGTCTTGCTAAAAACAAGGATGTCATCAAAGTAAACCACTACAAAGACACCTATGTAGGGTCGTAGACAAAAATGCATAAGACACATGAATGAGCCGGGTGCTTCCGATAAACCCATTGGCATGACAAGACACTCATATAACCCAAACTTGGTTTTGAAAGCCGTTTTCCACTCATCACCCTCTTGAATGCGAATTTGGTAGTAACCACTTTTAAGATCAATTTTTGAAAAGATGGTGGCACCACATAATTCATCAAGCATGTCGTCTAAGCTTGGGATAGGATAACGGTATCTAACGGTGATAGCATTTATAGGTCGACAATCGGAGCACATGCGAAAACTTCCATCTTTCTTAGGCACGAGAATAACCGGAACGGCACAAGGGCTTAGACTTTCATGTACATGACCTTTGTCGATGAGTTGTTGTACTTGCCGTTGTATCTCCTTTGTTTCCTCGGGGTTGACGCGGTAAGGAGCCTTGTTTGGAAGTGGTGCGCAGGGTATGAGGTCGATGCGGTGTTCGATTCCGCGAAGTGGAGGTAGACCCGGAGGTAGTTCATCGGGAAAGACGTCCGAGAATTCCTGCAACAAATTAGACAACACTAAAGGTAGAGGTGGTGAAGTGTTAGTAGGTTTGGCTTCCCCTTTGCATAAAAGCACAAGGTGGAAGACACTCGATGGGTTCTCACACACTTCTCTCATCTCACTTTTGGTGGCAAATAGGACTAGTTGCTTCTTGTCGCTCATCGTGGAGTCGCTCATATTTGGCTTGTGGCTCTCACTCTCTTTTTGGTGGCTCACTCTCTCACCATTCTCTCCACGCTGGTTGGTAGGTAAAAGCTTGTCGGCGGCTACTTGACTTGGAGACATTGGTCGGAGCACGAATTCCTTGCCCTTCATCTTGAAGCTATAGTGATTTGTCCGTCCATTGTGTGTGACTCCACGATCATATTGCCATGGACGTCCAAGAATAAGGTGGCACACGGACATGGGTATCACATCACATTCAAGAGTGTCCTCGTAGGCGCCAATCTTGAAAGAGACTTGCACGGTGTGCTCGACTCGAAGAATTCCGGCGTCGTTGAGCCACTGGACCTTGTAGGGATGAGGATGCTTCGTCTTGACCAAATGAAGCTTGGCGCATAGCTCTTCGCTTGCCAAGTTGTGACAACTTCCTCCATCGATGATAACCTTGACGGAGCGTCCGTTGATGCCGGCCTTTGTATGGAAAATGTGGCATCGTTGGTCGTCATCCTGTTAGTGTTGGAGTGTCAAGACTTTGGAGACAACAAGATTGGGGCTTGAGTCATTGTCGCAAAACACTTGATGGTCTTCTTCTTCATTCACTTGGCGATGCACAGCGACATGCTCAAGTGCTTCCATCTCATCATCGCTCATGGAGTCATAAGATCCGTCATCGTTGATGATCATGGTGCGAACGGTCTTGCACTCAAATGACTTGTGGCCTCGTCCTTGGCACTTGAAGCATTTGATGGAGCTCGTCTTGGAGTTGTCTTCGGTTGGAGTTGTAGTTGAGGAAGCTCTTGGCTTGAAGTTGTTGGTAGAAGTGGACGACTCGATGTAGTCGCATTCTTGTAGCTTGGCTTGTCGCCGAAGTTTGTAGATGGCTTGGTAGAGGTAGGAGGAGTAGCCGAAGTCGTTGAAGCTTGGTTGTAGGAGCCGAAGTTGTTGGAGTTGAACTTGGAGTACTTGTAGTCCTCTTGAACTTGTCGCTCCGCTTTGGTTGCTTGATGTACTAGCTCGAGGAGATTGTTGTATGGTTGGAAGTCCGCAATCTTCTTGATGGGATAGTTGAGTCCATTCAAGAATCTCGCCATTGTTTGTTCTTCATCTTCCGTGATGTTGGCTCTTATCATGGCAATCTCCATCTCCTTGTAGTACTCTTCAATGGACTTGGTACCTTGCTTGAGGAGTTGTAGCTTCTTGAACAAGTCACGGTTGTAGTGTGTGGGCACAAAGCATGCTCTCATGACTTCCTTCATTTGAGCCCAAGTGGTGATAGGAGGTTCGCCTTTTGCATCTCTTCTCTCTATTATTTGCTCCCACCAAATGAGAACATAGTCTTGGAACTCAAGGGATGCCATTGCGATCTTCTCCTCTTCATCGAAGTTGTGAAGGCGAAAGATCTTGTCAACCTTCAATGCCCATGAGAGATAGTCTTCGGGATCAATGCTTCCGGAAAACTTTGGCATGGTGAATTTGAGCTTGCCATAGCGATGCTCGTCGTTGTTTCCTTGCCTATTGGGAGGGCAGTCTTGATTTTGGCGGTTTGCAATATCATGTTGCTCTTGTCGAAGTTGATGCTCTTGTCACGCTTGAGGAGGAGCTTCTTCTTGCATTCTTGCTTGATGGCGTCTCTCTTGCACCTCTTCACGAAGGAAATCCTCTTCTTGACGAGTGTGTTGAGTGCGGGCTGCCACATTGCGATGTGCATCTTGTAACGCTCGTTGCGCCTCCATAGCTTGAGCTTCTCGACGTTGTTGTGCTTGACGGTTAGCCTCGGCATCTAGTTCTTCTTGGTGTTGATGTGCTCGCTCTTGTTGTTGTTGGCGTAGTCGTTGCCGTTCTTGTGCTTGCTCAAGTGTAGCTTGGTTTTGACGACGTCTGCTTTCTTGCTCTTTGAATAGCTCTTGTGAACTCTTGTCATGAAGAGGCTGCCGGTTGTCATGTCGAGCTTGACGTGCGGCTTGACGAAGAGTGTTGGACGTAGGTGTACTTGAGTCTTGCGTGGAGTCGGTATGTCGACTTGAGCGGCTTCGTCTTTGAGAGGATGTTGAAGAAGAACGTCGATTGACTATCAATGTCCGGAGCTCGTTGAATTGAGTAGACATGTTGGTGTTGATGATGTCGAATTGCTCTTTTGTTCTTGCTTCAAATTGGCGCGCGTCCTCAGCGACTTGACCAATGTACTCACGCATAGCTTCACTCTCTTGATGTAGAGCTCTTTGGACACCGAAGAGATGTAGTTTCGTGACGTAGTTGTTCGTTTCTTGAGGATCGTCGAAGATCGGGTTGGAAGATGTACTTGGCCTATCCATCATCACAAACAAGTATGTGAGTGGGAGAAAGGAGAAGACAATACCAAATGTACCTTAACCGAAGTTGAAAATGGATCAATGATCACTCGATAATGTAACCCGGAAATAGCACTATTGGTACCACTTCGTGTCGATTCTCACACCTACACAAGTAAAGCTTTGAGAGGAGCTTGGTTAGGATGGTGGCAATAAATTCAATGCAATCGTCAAAGTGACTCAATGATGTTGAAAATGGTTCACAATTTGCTCATGCAACAAGTAGATCACAAGCAAGAAATAGCACACGGAACACACACACGGATAGATAAATGTGGTTGTGCAACCAAGGGTGAGCGAAAATGTGGAATCCACGGAAAATGCTCGTGTTGCACAACACTAGAGAGACGCTAACCGATTGCTTAATAGGCAGATACGCACTTGTGCACGACCTATAAGAGGCAAAACGAAACGACTAACTATCACAAGTATGCTATGAGTGTATGATGTGCCGATGCTTGAGCACAAGATGATGTATTGCTATGTCATATGATCTGTTTGAATGCAAGGCATATTATGCTATTTTCCTTTTGCTTATAAGCTTTGGGTGGCTCTTTTGCTTAAAATCTTGTGAGCTCTTTCTTTGGGCACTTATGCATACTTCTCGGATCAAGGTAGCTATTGTGTATGCGGGACACTCTTTTGTCACACGGAGATATGATGTAGTATGCAATATCTATGACTATCACTAATGTGCACAAGTGTCGTGGCCCGGCAATACTCAAATGGCTAGTCTCAATGGGAAAGCTACGCAAAGATGGTCCATAGGGTGACAATGCAATTGCAAGGTAGAATGAACACGGTGTCGTCGGTGTTACCGTCCTTGCCGAGGGTGAGCGGTGGTGTTGTCGATGTCGTTCCGTTCCAAGGTAGCCGAAACATCCAAGGAAACGATGAAACCACAACTCAAGTATCCAAGGCAAAGTGAGACAAAATTGTCAAAATCGAAGGGTTGAAACGATGGTGGTTGCGGAAGTGGTGGTAGTATGCGGAAGGTGTATATGGTGGAGGGCCTAAGCAAACTTGCCAAATTTGACAAAATTTGTTGGAGTCTAATGGTGGTAAAACCAAGATGAGCAGCTCGGGCACGTCGCTAGCTTTTCAACGAGCCAAAGAACACTCAAATCGGAGTTTGGGAGTGAAAGTTACGGTCGAAACGGTGAAACTCGGAAGGCTGAAACTGGGTGGGGCGGAAGTACCGCTTGGGAGACCGGTAGTACCGGTTGAGATACTCAGCGGAAGTACCGCTAGTGCCACCGGTAGTACCGCTGGTGTCGGGAAAATTCTCAGAACTGGGCTGGGCGGAAATATGGGCGGAAATGGATGATTTCGGGGTCGAAATTAGGTGGATTTAGTGGATGGAAAGCGGGGAAACTTGGAGAGATGCTAGATCCACTCGTGGCACAGCAAATCCATGGAACAAATTCAACAAAATCTTGCCAAATCAACAGATCGCAAAAAAAATTTGGGGCTATTTTTGTGGGGAATTTTCGAAATTTGGAAGAACACAACAAAAACAAGCTAGAAAACAAGGTGTGGGGCTCCAAATTCGTGATCAACCTATGCTCTAGATACCATAATGATGTAGGGTGGAACCCTAATCAGCAGATCTTTCACTATTGGAGGAAATCCCACGATGAACACGGAGAACACAAGGAGGAAACGGAGGAAAACACGAGGGGAAACACTCGAATCAACACAAAGATGATCACACAAGTGCTAGATCGACGATACACATCAAGATACACGATCCATAGTCAAATCACGGTGGTACAAAGGTAGTCTTCTCCCGGAGGAGGTCTTGGATATCCCTTGGGATCTTCCCCGATGTGGAGGTCTTGAATCCGAGGTGGATCTTCTCCGAAGAGGCCGCGGTCTCGTAGGAGAGAATCCACAGAGGTGTCTATGATGAGCTATCCAAAAGCTAACCCTAGTACGGAGCTAGGAAATGAGTACTTATAGTCCAAGGGGTAAGTTGGGGGGATACATGGGTGAAAACCCTTCAACTGCGCGCAGGCAGGGCGGTAGTACCGGTCCTGGGACCGGTAGTACCGGTCTTGGCTGTTTTACCGGAAGTTCCGGCCTTGCACCGGCCTTGCACCGGTCGATCACAGAAGGTGTAGCGGTCGTTGGCCGGTAGTGGACCGGTAGTACCGGTGGACCGGTAGTTGGACCGGTAGTACCGGTTTCTCTGCGCTGGGAGAATCCTGGTCCATGCTCTTGGCCTCCGTCTTGCACCATAACTTCTCCTTGGCACCTAAGCACACAAAGTGTCTCCGTTTGAGGTAGCAGCCATGTCTCAAGGTGGTCAAATGGGAATTCAACAAGGAGAGAGTTAACCTGGGATTCAAGTGCTCTAGCACGAGCACGAGTCATTGGTCCTTGGGGCACTTGGTGAGGTGATTGATGGTCCATGGGGATGAGCTTGGGATGCTCCGCATCAGTAGACCTAAGTAGGTGAAAGGCATTGTTCCAAGCTTACAACCTAAAACAGTTGATAATCTGGTGGCCTCTTCAATAGTTAGGTTAACAGGTACCATCATTGATTTAGCAAAGTTAACTGATAATCCAGTGGATGCTGCAAAGATATCTAGCATGTCCTTCAATGCAATGAGTTGCTGATCCACAGCTGGAAGAACAATTAAAGTATCATCTGCATATTGAACTATGGGGTAATCTTGGCAGTTTGTAGGAATTGGCAGGGTTAAAATTCCTTTGCTACACATATCATTAACCACAGACTGCAGCAAGTCAGCAGCTAGCACAAACAGCAAAGGAGTCATGGGGTCCCCCTGTCTGACTCCTCTCTTACAATGAAAGTGACTACCTGGTACACCATTGAGCAAAATTGATGAAGACCCAGAAGATAAGATATTCCTGATCCATGATATCCATTTCTCATTGAAACCCTTGTATCTGAGTATTCTTAGAATAGCCTCATGTTCAATGGTATCAAAAGCTTTAGTGAAATCTAGCTTAAGCAGCACAATAGGTCTTTTGGATGCCTGACATTGATGTATATACTCAAAACACCAAGCCAAACAGTCTTGGATAGATCTAGACTTCTACTGATTTTTGTGCAAACAAGAGAGAATAACTTTTTGCAGCCTATTAGCTAGCAGCTTTGTTAAAAACTTTAAGCATGTGTTGGTGAGAGAAATAGGCCTGTAGTCATTCAAAGTTTCAGAGCTTATTTTCTTTGGTATCAGAGTTACCAAGGATGTGTTTATACATTCCAAGTTCAATGAACCATCATAAAACTCTTGCACTAACAGCATGAAATCCTCTTTAATTAGGTCCCAGCATTTTTTTAAAAAGAGACCAGTAAAACCATCAGGCCCAGGAGCTTTGTCAGGTGGCATTTGCTTAATAACGAGCTCAATTTCCTCCTTGGAAAAGGGCACAGTTAAATCATATAGACCCTCAACTCTTGTAATAATAGAGGCAAGGTCAAACCCCATTTGTATATCATTGGAACAACCCATTCTATCTTTGAATTCTTGCAAGAATAGAGCTGACATAGTAGCATGGTCAGATATGATATCATTATCCACAGTGATACTGGAAATGGTGTTTGGCCTGAATCTTTCAGTTGCCATAGCATGAATAATTTTTGTGTTATCTTCCCCAACTTTAATGTTCCTAATTGTGCATCTCTGCTTCCAGTAGATAAACTGCAATCTTAGAATTTATTCCAAATGAAGTTTCACAATCCTTCTGAAGTTAGCTTCAGGTGTGTATAAAGGTCTAAGCTCTTCAAGAGTATCCAAGTGTATGATAACCTTGTTGCAGTCTTGAATAAGCCTCTTGATCCTTGAGAGGTTGGTGTGCCAGGCTTTAAGAGCATGTCTAAGATTCTTAAACTTTGTAGATAAGATGGCAGCAGAAGATTTTCTGTGTACAGGTTGAGACCAAGCTTGACTAACACATTCCATAAATCCAGGCAATTCTACCCAGTAATTCTCAAAACGAAAGATCTTGGCCTTAGGGATCATGGTTTTAATAGATACCACACATGGTGTATGATCAGAAGTGGATCTAGCTAGAGGAAGCACCAAGGTATTGTGATAATGAGAAGTCCAGCTAACAGTAGTACAGTCTATTTGTTCCAACAAAGGAACAACTTCCATATTTGACTAAGTGAATCTTCTGCCCTTCAAAGGTAGTTCAATAAGGCCAAGGTGTCCAATGACCTCATTGAATAAGAGCATATCATTAACATTGCCACCTGGCCTATTTCTATTGTCCATGGACCTGATAAAGTTGAAATCCCCAAGCAAAAGCCAGTTAGCATCTATGGGAATAACTAGGTTATGCAGCCATGTGATAAAATTATCTCTAGCAGGGTTTTGGCACGGCCCATAAACAGTAACCAAGGCCCAGACATCAGAGTTGTGTCTGGATTGAAATTCCACAGTTATGCCAAAACTTAATGATTCTATCATTATGCCTGTAAATATAGCAGAGTTCCAAAGCACTATCATGCCACCAGAAGCCCCAACCGAAGGAACAAAGACAAAATGATCGAAACGTCTCGGGCAAAATTTGCGAATGAAACGTTGATCCATAGTCTCACATTTTGTTTCTTGAAGGCAAATAATAGAGCAGCCACTTTCCTCAATTTTCTGACGAACAACACGTTGACGATTTTCTGAATTTAAACCCCACACATTCCAGCATAAGACCTTCCAATCTCTTAAAGTAGTATCAGTCATTACAAACCCAAAATAAGAGTAGCAATGCAGGCACCACATAATGATGACCCATCAACGACCACAAGTTGCAATAAACTTCAACGACTGAAAATAAGAACCTAACAAGATAAATGGTTTTAACAGGGGTTAACCATAAACCCAGCATGAATAGCATACTAGTCATCATGAGCCGAAGAACTAGAGGATGAGGAGGCCGGCTTCGCATTAAGCTTGTCGGCAGTAATCTTCTCAGGAGCGATGCCAAGATGACCCCCAATCTGCTGAAGAACTCTGATGGATGTTGGCGGTGGAACTGCAGCTGTTTCTTCGTCAGTCTGTTGCTCCTGCACCCTCCTCTTCTTAAGAGGCTTGGCTGATGGCTTCTTAAAAGGGACGGATTTTGGCACACTCTGCCTAAAACCATCCCTAAGCGCAGATAGCCGAGCACTTTGTCTGACTTCTGATTCAACCAAAACCGCGCTGATCTTGCGTCGTCTTGTCCTCTTCGCTGTTGCAGTGAAATTGAAAGTGGCCATCTCCACCTCTGTCAGAGTGGTGTCAGAAGTAGCAATGGCATTGTTTGATTCTGCAACGTCATCAAAACAGAGAGAACGGACAACTTTGGGTTTTGTGCCCACTGCCTGAATAGAACAATGTGGAGACGGCTGGAAGACCAGCTCATTGCATAGCAGAGAATTTGAAAACGAAACCTCCCAGGATTTCCTTGACAAGAAGATCGCCTTAAGAGGGCTGAGCTGAGGCATACCTTTGGGGATATGCATAGTCTCCACAAAAGGCATCATATTAGTAAAGTAGCGAGTCTAGAGCATCTCGGGTGGTATTTCAGGCCCAAGAACTGTGAGCACACGACCTACAAAAATTGGCGCCTGAATAGCGGGTGGCTGATACACTGCTAAAGCTTGCTGACTGTCCCCGTCAGAACTGTGATCTGGCCCAGAGTTTTGTATAACCACAGATTCCTGCGAAACCGCCTGAGGGCTGTTGTCTTGGACCCAATCCTCAACGACAACCTCATCATTATGCAAATTATGCTGATGATTGATCTGCGGCGGCTCAGGTGGTTCGTTCCACCCTAACTTGGGAAATTCAGGCATGACAAAGTTGATGTTGTCGAATTGCAGGTGCCCAGGCAGAGGGTGCGGATTACCATTGAGTGGCATGGGGTCTTCATCCGCTGGGAGAATATCTGCAAACTTTGCCGAGAGAACATATACATGAGCAGTCCAGGAAATTCTTGTAGCCCCAAAATCACCATATTCGTGATAAACAACATCACGCGGAACTTGCTCGGGACATGGGAAAGATGCATAAACTAGGGTGCGTACCATGCGCGGGTCTTCTTGATGCCACTGATGGAAACGCCCAAAAGTACTGACTGCATCAGATATATATTTAGTGGTGCGATAGTCTAGCGGAATTCCCAAGATCATAAGCCAACATCTACGAAAACCTTGAGTACTCTATGATTAATGCCATGGTTGTGCGGTATGAATCGAACAAAGTGGCCATTGCCAAGGTTGTAGGGTTGATGATCCATAATAGCGTGCCTAGAAGCGACACTTCTAAACTCAAACAAACCAACATCTTCAATCCACTTCTGATCACTAAGAACATATCGATGGAGTTGGGTCATAACAAAATCACTAACCAGTTGACGAAACTGTTGAATCTGGCCAGGTGGCGGAGGAGGCTCAACGATGCCAATAGCATACTGCTCATGGTGCTGATCTGGAGCAACCGCTGGAGAAAGAAACATCCACGGCAGCCTTGTTGGTCCTCCATCGATGATATCAAAACCCGGTGGGAGGAACTCCACAGGATCAATGGAGAAGTTATCCATTGACGATGGAGCTAGCAGGGGAGGAGCTAGCGTCGAGGATGAAACTTGGCCAACGGGGGAGGGCGGCAGCGATGTGACAATACGCTGCGGGTGCGCGTGGGAGGTCGTCTCTAAAACCGAGGAGTCCCGAGGAGGTTGAATAGTAATAGGACTCGTGGCAGGTGCTGATTCCACCTCCTTCGATTTACCAAGATTTTGTGACGAATTTTTTTAACTTTCCAAACGAAACCGTTATCCTTTGCCCATTGCTTGCATTGAAAGCCTCGGTGACCAGAGCGATTGCAAGCCAAACAAACTGGACAGGAAACTGACATGTGGCCCTTTTGCAAACATTTAGAGCATGTCAACACACGGGCCACCATGTCATCCACCATTTCATCAAATTGATCACGCGCCTCTTGCGACGATGGTATATCAGATTGTAATAAGTCAGAAGGCTGAAGCGGCCCAATATCTGAAGGCCCAACATGGGGAGCCGGCGATTCCGGGTTGGACGTGGTTGAAACCAGCAGCGTATCGCGATCATGCAGATCACGTGGTTGCAATAAGTCCGGCGCAATATTAGGAGGGAAATCCGCAGATTGAACCGTGCCAAAATATTGCAGGCGACGCCGCCGTCCAACGCAAACTCGCCGGCGGTGAGGGATGAATGATAACCCTCTCATGAGCAGAAATATCATAACCCACTTCAATGATGGTGTGAATCTCAGCCTGCGTTGCATGGTATCTATAGCCTTTGCAAGCCTCATAATTTTGCATTGTAGCGAAGGAAATCCTTTTCTGAACTTGCTTACCCGATTGAAGGGAAGACTTACGTGGTGGGTGATGCATAGCTAGCATACCAAGGGCAGCTTGTCTCTTGGATGGACTAATGAGGATCCACTCAGCATCACATTCAAGATTCCAACGATGGAACTCACGTTCCCAATTAGGACCACCACGACCCCAAAGACTGAAATAACATTTGAAGTTCAAGAAAGTAAAAGAACGGAGATTAAGAACCAGAAAATCAACTTGCTTAGAGGAGACATTAAAAGAATAGACCTTGTCATGTATGAATGAAACTCCCAAATCAATAGCAGAACCTCCAATGGCCGCTTCCAAAGCCGCCGCAACAGAATCTTCCGTGAGACGAAAATCATGTCTCCCAAAAGATACAACCATCGTGAAATGACCAGTGTCATCCGTAGGATGAATGGTGAGACCAGTAGATCTGAAAACCTTATCCGCAAACTCAAAACCCTTGGAGAAATCCAAGCCAAGTTTTGATCTAGAGTAGATCGCCATAAGAAAATTATATCACCAGGAAGATGAGAAGACGCCGAAGAGATTGATCGGAGAGGAACCTCAGATTAGAGGTGGTGTGGAGAGATCGCCGGCGATGGTGGGTGGGAGCGGTGGGAGGTAGGAGTCGCCATGTTGAACTTGTATGATTTACGGCGTAGTGTTTTTGTCTTCATGTTGAAGTATTTGTTGGGTTATCACACTATATAATATGTTAAACTAAATCATCTATATATTAGTAATGGGTGGAAGGCTAAGCCTCTTGCTTGGTGTTTTGTTCCACTCATGCCGCCCTAGGAACCGTTTAAACCGGTGTTATGTTCCTTCAAATGAAATTATGTTTTGTATGCTCGAACAGATGCAATTCTATGATTGACATTATACTTTGCAAGCATTTTACGGAAAGCACCATGAATGAAGTGTGAACCACCATCAGTCATTAAGTATCTAGGGACTCCAAACCTCGGGAAAGTAACTTCTTTAAGCATCTTAATAGAGATGTTATGATCAGCACTACTAGTTGGAATAGCTTCTACCCACTTAGTAACGTAATCAACAACAACTAGGATATGTGTGCACCCATTAGAGGCAAGAAACGGTCCCATATAATGAAAGCCCCAAACATCAAATGGTTCAATAACAAGTGAATAATTCATAGGCATTTCTTGATGTCTACTAATATTACCAATTCTTTGACATTCATCACAAGATAAGACAAACTTATGGGCATCCTTGAAGAGAGTAGGCCAATAAAAACAGGATTGCAATACCTTGTGTGCAGTTCTATCTCCTGCATGGTGTCTTCCATAAGCTTCGGAGTGGCACTTGCATAGGATTTGTTCCTATTCATGCTCAGGTACACAACGTCTAATAATACCATCTACCCCTTCTTTATAAAGATGTGGGTCATCCCAGAAGTAATGTCTCAAATCATAGAAGAACTTTTTCTTTTGCTGGTATGTGAAGCTAGGAGGTATAAACTTAGCAACAATATAATTAGCATAATCAACATACCATGGAGCAGTACGAGAAGTATTTATGACAACTAATTGTTCATCCGGAAAACTATCATCAATAGATTGTGGGTCATCAAGTATATTCTCTAGCCTAGACAAGTTGTCTGCAACGGGGTTCTCAGCTCCCTTTCTATCAATAATATGCAAGTCAAACTCTTGCAGCAAAAGAACCCATCTAATAAGTCTAGGTTTAGCATCTTTCTTTTCCATAAGGTATTTGATAGCAGCATGATCAGTGTGAATAGTTACTTTAGAATCAACAATATAAGGTCTAAACTTATCACAAGCAAATACAACTGCTAAAAATTCGTTCTCAGTGGTAGCACAATTTTTCTGGGCACTATCTCGAGTTTTACTAGCATACTGGATAACATTCAATTTTTTATCAACTCTTTGCCCCAAAACAGCACCTACAGCATAATTGCTAGCAACACACATAATCTCAAAGGGTAAATTCTAGTTAGGAGGCTGGACAATGGGTGCAGAGATCAATGCTTTCTTAAGTATTTCAAATGCCTCTAGACAATCATCATCAAAGACAAAAGGAATATCTTTTTGTAAGAGATTAGTCAGAGGCCTGTAGATTTTGGAGAAGTCCTTTATGAACCTCCTATAAAACCCGGCATGACCAAGGAAACTTCGTATACCTTTGATGTCCTTGGGGCACGACATCTTTTCAATATTATCAACTTTAGCCTTGTCAACTTCAATACCTCTTTCAGAAATTTTATGTCCCAAGACAATGCCTTCATTAACCATAAAGTGGCACTTCTCCCAATTCAAGACAAGATTAGTGTCTTCACATCTCTGCAAAACTCGATCATGGTTGCTTAAGCAATCATCAAAAGAAGTTCCGTAAACGGAAAAATCATCCACGAAAACCTCAACAATCTTTTCACAAAAGTCAGAGAATATAGCCATCATGCATCTTTGAAAGGTAGTAGGTGCTTTACATAAACCAAAAGGCATACATCTATAAGCAAAGGTACCGAAAGGACAAGTAAAAGTGGTCTTTTCTTGATCCCCTTCTGACACAGGTATTTGAGAGAAGCCAGAATAACCATCTAGAAAGCAAAAATGAGTATGTTTAGATAAGCTTTATAGCATTTGATCAATAAATGGCAAGGGGTAATGATCTTTCTTAGTAGCTTTATTTAATTTGCGGAAATCAATTACCATCCTATAACCTGCAACTATTCTTTGCGGGATCAATCCATCTTTATCATTAGGAACAACAGTCATACCTCCCTTCTTAGGGACACAATGAACAGGACTTACCCACTGGGTATCAGCAACTGGATAGATAATACCTACCTCTAGAAGCTTTAGTATTTCCTTCCTTACCACTTCCTTCATCTTAGGATTCAACCGTCGTTGATGATCAATAACCGGTTAAGCATTTTCTTCCAACTTTATCTTGTGTTGGCATATAGTGGGACTAATGCTCTTAAGATCATCCAGAGTATATCCAATAGCAGCACGGTGCTTCTTCATAGTTTTCAATAGTTTTTCTTCTTCCTGCTCTGAAAGGTTAGCACTAATAATAACATGATATATCTTCTTTTCATCAAGAAAAACATACTTAAGATTATCAGGTAAGGGTTTAAGTTCAAATACGGGATCCCCCTTTGGTGGAGGAGGATCCCCTAGGATTTCAACATGCAAGTTGTTTTTCAATACGGGTCCCTGGTTAAAGAATATTTCATCTATTTCCCTTCTCTCATTCATATGCATATTATTTTCATGGTCTAGCAAGTATTGTTCTAAAGGATCATTAGGAGGCACATCAATAGAAGCAAGACCAATAATTTCATCCTTACTAGGTAATTCTTTATCAAGGGGTTGTCTACAGAATTTAGCAAAATTAAAATCATGAGACATATCCCCTAAACCAACAGTAACAATATCTTTCACGCAGTTTATCTTAGCATTAACAGTATTCAAGAAGGGTCTACCAAATATAATGGGACAAAATTCATCTTGTGGGGAACTAAGAATAAGAAAATCAACAGGGTATTTAACCTTCCCACACAAGACTTCAACATCTCTAACAATCCCAACTGGTGAAATAGTGTCTTTATTGGCAAGCTTAATAGTAACATCAATCCCTTCTAACTCAACATGTGCAATGTCATGCATAATTTCTTGATATAAGGTATGAGGGATAATGCTCGCACTAGCACCTACATCACATAAACCATGATAGCAATGTTCTCCTATCTTAACAGAGATAACAGGCAAGCCTACAATAGGTCTATGTTTATTCCTAGCATTGGGTTTGGATATTCTAGCGGATTCCTCTTGGAGGTAAATAACATGTTCATTTAAATCTTCTACCAAGAGATCTTTAACCATAGCAATACTAGGTTCAACTTTAATTTGCTCAGGGGGTGTAAGTGTTCTAGTATTACTCTTACGAACTACAGTTGAAGCTTTAGCATGATCCTTAATCCTAACAGGGAAAGGTGGTTTCTCAATATAAGCGGTAGGAACAATAGGATCAACATTATAAGTGATAGTCTTTTCTTCAACTTTAACAGGTTCAACTACTTTTAATTCAATAGGGGGATGGTATTTAAACCACTTCTCCTTGGAAAGATCAACATGAGTAGCAAATGATTCACAGAAAGAAGCTACTATCTCAGAGTCAAGTCCATATTTAGTGCTAAACTCACGGAAAACATCAGTATCCATAAAATCTTTAACACAATCAAACTTATGGGTCATACCTGACTCCTTACCTTCGTCGAGATCCCAATCTTCAGAGTTGCATTTAATTCTTTCCAATAAATCCCATTTGAATTCAATAGTCTCCATCATAAAAGAACCAGAACAAGAAGTATCGAGCATGGAGCGATTATTGAGAGAAAGCCGAGCATAATTTTTTTGAATAATCATTTCTCTTGAGAGCTCATGATTGGGGCATGAATATAACATTGACTTAAGCCTCCCCCAAAGCTTGAGCGATGCTTTCTCCTTCGCGAGGCCAGCAATTATAAATATAATTACGATCACGATGAACCTGGTGCATAGGGTAGAACTTCTGATGAAATTGCAACTTCAGACAATTATAGTTCCATGATCCAATATCATCACATAGCCTAAACCATGTCAATGCATCTCCCTTCAAAGATAAATGGAAGACCTTCTTCTTGATAACATCCTCGGGCATACCTGCAAGCTTAAATAATCCACATAGATTAGATGTAAATCGGGATGCAGTGTTCCGTCTCCTGTAAAAGGATTATCAAGCAGTTTCTCTATCATACCCGAAGGAATTCCAAAGCAAACATTTTCAGTAGGTGCAGTAGGTTGAGGAGCAACTCTTTGCTCTTCTAGTCCGGGTGAAGATACCCCGAACAAGCCCCTCAAAGGATCATGAGCCATAGTAACAAGTGACAATAAATTTCAGCACACTATATAAATTTTTCCTTACCAAATTCCACTTACCAAAGGCGCTTCACTCCCCGGCAACGGATCCAGAAAAGAGTCTTGATGACCCACAAGTGTAGGGGATCTATCGTAGTCCTTTCGATAAGTAAGAGTGTCGAACCCAACGAGGAGCAGAAGGAAATGATAGGCAAATTTCAGTAAGGTATTATCTGCAAGCACTGAAATTATAGGTAACATATAGTTTTGTGATAAGGTAATTGGTAGCAAGTGACAAAAGGCAAAAGTAAATAAGGTGCAGCAAGGTGGCCCAATCCTTTGTGTAGCAAAGGACAAGCCTGGACAAACTCTTATATAAAGGAAAGCGCCCCCGAGGACACATGGGAATTATCGTCAAGCTAGTTTTCATCACGATCATCCGATCCGCGTTCGGTACTTTGATAATTTGATTTGTGGGTGGACCGGTGCTTGGGTGCTGTCCTTACTTGGACAAGCCTCCCACTTATGATTAACCTCTAATGCAAGCATCCGCAACTACAAAAGAAGTATTAAGGTAAACCTAACCATAGCATGAAACATATGGATCCAAATCAACCCCTTACGAAGCAACGCATAAACTAGGGGTTTAAGCTTCTGTCACTCTAGCAACCCATCATCTACTTATTACTTCCCAATGTCTTCCTCTAGGCCCAAATAATGGTGAAGTGTCATGTAGTCAATGTTCACATCACACCACTAGAGGAGAGACAACATACATCTCTTCAAAATATCGAACGAATACCAAATTCACATGACTACTTATAGCAAGACTTCTCCCATGTCCTCAGGAACAAAAGTAACTACTCACAAGACATAATATTGTTCATGATCAGAGGGGTATTAATATGCATAATGGATTTGAACATATGATCTTCCACCAAATAAACCAACTAGCATCAACTACAAGGAGTAATCAACACTACTAGCAACCCACAGGTACCAATCTGAGGTTTGGGGGTACAAAGATTGGATACAAGAGATGAACTAGGGTTTGAGAGGAGATGGTGCTGGTGAAGATGCTGATGCAGATAGCCCTCCCCAAGATGGGAGAGTTGTTGGTGCCGATGGCGGTGACAATTTCCCCCTCCCGGAGGGAAGTATCCCCAGCAGAACAGCTCTGCCGGAGCCCTAGATTGGTTTCCACCAAGGTTCCGCCTCGAGACGGCGGCGTCTCATCCGGAAAGCCTCCTTCTGATTTTTTCTAGGTCAAAACACCTCATATAGGAGAAGATGGGCATCGGGGGCCCTTCGGTGGGGCCTCGAGACAGGGGGGCGCGCCTAGAGAGGGGGGCGTGCCCCCACCCTCTTGGACAGCAGGTGGCCCCCCTCGTGATCTTCTTCCGCCAGATATTTTTTATATTTTCTGAAACGGATCCCTGTGAAGTTTTGGGGCTTTTTGAGTTGTGCAGAATAGGTTTCCAGAGTTTGCTCCTTTTGCAGCCCAGAATTCCAGCTGCCGGCATTCTCCCTCTTCATGTAAACCTTGTAAAATAAGAGAGAAAAGCCATGAGTATTGTGACAAAACATGTAATAACATCCCATAATGCAATAAATATCAACATATAAGCATGCTGCAAAATGGACGTATCACACCTTCTATTGCTTCACGAACTATTACAATGTCCTTTCCATGACTCCACTCAACATCCCAATGAAAAAGTGTATTCCACATTTATTTACATGCTTTATTCCAATATCAAGATCTCAACTACTCTGTTCAATCTTTCCTCGGGTCTGAACCTTCTCTGGCAAAATGCCCCACTTCATTGCAGCGTAAACAAATGACATCAGACAAATCTAAGGACTTCATGTTGACTAACTTGGTTCACTAGGTTCTTGGCTTTCTTGTTGGGCAGTTGCTAGCGTAATGACCTAAATCCTTGCACCTATAATAGGTGATGTGACTCAGGTCCTTTTTTCACATAAATTGGGTTGTTCTGGGGATGCAAGCTCTTTCTCTTCCTCGACTTCTTTGTTCCGATCAGGGCATCTATTTTCTGTGGGTCATACTCAAATTCACTGTCATTTTTTTTACTAGATACTCCCTAGAACAATGCTGGGAAATGTGTCCTTCTTCTCCACATGAATAGCATGATTTGGTGCAAAATTTAATTGGGTCTTCTTCGTGTGTGCCCTCCACGTCTTCCTTCATCACAGGTTCTCCTAAAATTTCCACGAGGTCTTCTTTCATTGCTTCTTTCTTCTGCTGGATAGTTCGTTGTACCGTGGGGTAAATGTGACACTGAGCAGGGTAGTGGGTAGTCCCTTCACACAAGAAACAAGTAATCCGCCTAGTTGGGCATTCTTCAGCTGGGTGGCTTTCTCCACAATAAGGGCATTCATCCTTGTGCTCCTCCTGGGTATGTCCTATTTCTCCACAAATCCTGCAGGCACAAGGTTTCTTCTTCGGGTTGTTACCACGCTTTCGGATGAGACGGGATTTTAACAGAGTCTTCTTGAATTCCTCCCAACCTTTTGCTCCATTACATCCTTGTATGGCTTGATGCATTTTCCACCATGTTTGCATCACTTTTTTTAAAGTACTGAAGAGCATATTGAACATCATACTTCCTTGCAATCAAATTTTTCCTGAAGTAATCCTCAATGTTTTGTATCCATAGCTCTGCCTCCGGCTGGGTCATCGGTCCAGAGAATACAAGTCTATCTTCATTCATCCTCTATTGGGTCCAAGGGTTTTGGGATGAGATTTGGGAGATGGAGAGAGGTACACTCAATTCAAACAATAATTTTGAAGAGACGGTTTTATTTTGTGGTCGTCGGAAAAACATCAAACAAATGATGGCTCACAATCGTCGCATCTAACGTAAGTACATAACAAGGGTTTGGTCTTCTAAAGGTCAACATATCTTCAAAGTCGCCAACTCTTCAAATCTTCGGAGTATCCACTGTTGTAGCTTCAACACTTCTAATGCATGGTGAAATCCTCTTTACTCCGAAGTGGTCAAAATGGAAAAGGATATTGTCTAACTATTTAAGGTAAAAGAGAAGATTTAACAAAGCTCAGAAAAGAAGAGAGGTAAAGAATCTTTTTGAAAATAAAGTTTTAGAGAAATCCTTTCCTATGGGTTTGTCAGTTTCTAGGGTCACGTCCTACAGTCAACATGTTCTGTGATACCATCTTTGTAGCGACCCGACCTGAATGGATCAAGTCTCTGTGCTTAAGTGCCATCCCTGGATTGGTATGCTAACACACACAATACTCGAGGATTTATAATAGACGTAAATCACATGTATAAAGTAATGTAAATACTATTACCTCAATCAACATAGTTGAAGTAACAACAAGGTTGTGGAGTCCCAACAACACTAACGGCAAAGTTGAATGCAGACATCGCAACACTAACGTATCACTTACTCGTCGGATGATTCCTGCAACATGAGACGTTGCAGCCATGTAGGTCAGTACATTGAATGTACTGGCAAATTCACACCATAGAATAATGATGAACAAAGTCTAGCACTACATGCATATTTGGCTGGTGGAGGTTGTAAGGTTAATTTTGCATAAAGCTAGTTTTTCCCTACAACAAAGGACATAAATTTTATTTACTACTCAGATGTATTAAGCAATATTGAGAATGGTTCGTCCATCTCAAATCCCCAAGTTACCAAAATTAATAACCCAACAATTTTTATTAGATCAATTGACGAGATCAACAAAATAATCCACTTCTAGATACTCAAAGATGTCCATAACCGGGGACACGGCTACTCATGAATAATTTGTACACTCTACAGAGGCTTGTGCACTTTTCCCCACAAGACTCGATCGCCTCCGTTTAATTTCTTGCACTGGATGGTGTTTGAGAAACGGATGACCGAGACACAATCTTTCAGAAGCATTTACTCTTTACCCCGGATGGACTCGTACACCTACTTTCCCACTACATCTGCTAGTCCGCCACTGAAAGAGCTCACACAACATACTCAACTATGCCAGAGCCCATAATGGCTTGTGGCTACACATGGAAGTTTCTAAGCATGAAAATATCATATGATCCCATTGAGCCTGGGTGGCATTCCATAGGATGATCACACGGTTTCCCTGGGATCTCCTAGGACAACATGGGTATATCCCCAGGTGTCCGGGCAAGCCACTGGTATATTCCCAGGGTGCCCCAACCAATCCACCCAGATGTGTATTAAAGTAACCACCTTAGGTTTTCCTTGATAATATTACTCTTGCAACTTTCATGAATCTCACATACCAATCCACGTCTACGCATGGCTAAGCAATAAGTAACAAAGCATATATTCCCTTGGGTTGATCTCAAGTCATTTGAGTTCCTACCTCATGAACTACTAAGCAATACCACATGTGATCAAGTCCTACTCATGCAATCTTTGAGGATAGAACTAATGCAATAAAAACTGGTATTGGAAAGCATGATCAAAGTATGAACTTGCCTTGTACTGCTGACGAAGATTCTTCGCACTCATAACCCGCGATAGATCTACTCGTCACACTTCGATCAATCTATCGTAAGAAAGCAATAGTAACCACACATAAACAATCACTCAGAAGAATGGAAGAGAAGATCTCAAAAAACTTCGAAAAAAGCAAATAGTTCTCTGAACAGAAACAATTCTTAACAATACCAAAATTAAGTGAATTTGGCCTTATCAGAAAGTTTAGGTCAAGAGCTAAGATTTGCAAAAAGAAGCAACTCAAACGGAGTTACAAAACTCAAGTTATGACTAAAAGAAGTTTGAATATGAATTTGAACAAATCTCGAATTTTGAAAGTTGCAAAAAGTTTATTTGATAGGTTCACTGGATAGGTGGGATCAAGACGAAAATCTAGGCGTTGGTTTCATCTAATTTGGATGAACGAGTAAAAAGTTATGGCTATTTGAAAAATCAGGGCCAAGCTGTTTTACGGAAGAAAAATAGCTACAACTAAGAGAATTCTATGTGTAATATATAAATACATAGACTAATTGATAATCTAACTATTCTACCGTACTAGTCTAGAAATAATAAGCTACGACAGTATATAGAAAAACGAAGAAAGATACCTTTATAAGGTAGAGAAAAGACGACTTCGGAGAGAGGAGACGACTTCCAGAATTTCCATCGGAGAGGATATTTTTTTAGTGAATCTAGTCAAAACAAAAATATTGATTTAACCCGAATCAGATGATTTTTGGAGGCTCTATGGGTCTATATTTATGGGTGGAAAAGAGGTTCAGAGGTTAAAGGCTAGGCAATGTGGGACTAAATGTAGACGAATTAAACGAAACTTGGAGAAAAGGAAACGCATCGCACGGGCCTAAAGCCATCGGCCGGCCTTAGCGCCCGTACGTCTTGTAGTTTTTTTATTTTGGTCAAAGGAAATAAAAAAAATATAGGAAGGAAAAAATGGACTGGCTGTGCTTGGCCCATGTAGGCAAAAAAAATTAAAAAGGTGCTGGTGTTAATATGCGCACCTGAGCAACAAATATATAAAGGGCTGCACGTACAGTTTTGTTTTTTTAAATAGAAACATAAAAGGAAAACTAAATAAGAAAAAAAATAAAATTTTATATAGGCATATTATATATCAGAGTTTTCAGAAAAAGATTTTCTAAAGCATGAACATTTTTTAGAGTTAAAACAAACAATTTTTTTAATAAATCAAACAGTGTTTCTCGTTTATTTAAAAGTCAAAATAAAATATTTTAAATTACAAAATTATTTCAAACTCATTTTTCTCCAATTTTCCATTGTAGGGAATCATTTTACCCTATTTTCCATATTTTTTGTTTTTGGAGAAAAATAATTTGAATAAAACCAAATACCTCAAATTTGAAAATAAAATTCAAAAATACTTCAAAGGAACTTCCAACTCATATTTCTTATAATTTGAAGAAGTCATTTTATCTTCTCTCGGGAAAATCATTGAGTTGCATACAGTTTCTGAATTTAAAATATTTTCCAAAATGGAATTCAATTCTTTTCAAAACCCTTTTCATTTATTTAAATGAAAGAAGTCATATCATCTTCACTCTAGGGTTTTGTGTGGAATTGAATTTGAATTCATGGAGATAATAAATGCAAAATGAAAGTTTGGGAAAGTCATTTCATTCCCTCTCATTTAACTTTCAAAAGTTTCAAATTTCACTTAATTTCACACAAGCAACCACACAAGCAATCAAAACTATCTATTTAATATAACATTCCAAAATTTAGAATTTTGGGATGTTACATTTCCTTGATAAATACTTTGTTTTTTCACAAATACCTGTTTCTCAACCTAATCAAGGAAAGACCACTTTTACTTCTCCCTTTGGAACTTATGCTTATAGACGCATGCCTTTCGGTTTATGCAATGCACCTTCTACCTTGGAAAGATGTATGACTGCTATATTCTCTGACTTTTGTGAAAAGACTGTAGAGGTTTTCATGGATGACTTCTCTGTTTATGGGAAGTCTTTTGATGAATGTTTAAGCAATCTTGATCGGGTTTTGCAGAGATGTGAACAAACAAACCTTGTCTTGAATTGGGAGAAATGCCACTTTATGGTTAACGAAGGTATTGTCTTGGGCCATAAGATTTTTGAAAAATATATTGAAGTGGACAAAGCTAAGGTTGATGCAATTGAGAAAATGCCATGCCCTAAGGATATCAAAGGTATTCGTAGTTTCCTAGGTCATGCTGGTTTCTATAGGAGATTTATTAAAGACTTTTCGAAAATTTCTAGGCCTCTTACAAATCTTTTGCAAAAGGACGTGCCTTTTTTTTTATGATGATTGCTTTGAAGCCTTTGAAACACTCAAGAAAGCCTTAATTTCTACACCTATTGTTCAACCACCTGATTGGAACTTGCCTTTTTGAAATTATGTGTGATGCTAGTGATTATGCTATTGGTGCTGTTCTAGGACAAAGAGTTTATAAGAAACTAAACGTTATTCATTATGCTAGTAAGACTCTAGACAGTGTTCAAAAGAATTATGCTACCACTAAAAAGGAATTCCTAGCAGTGGTGTTTGCTTGTGACAAATTTAGATCTTACATTGTTGATTCAAAAGTAATTGTTCACACTGACCATGCTGCTATTATTATCTTATGGAAAAGAAAGATGCTAAACCTAGACTTATTCGGTGGGTTCTCTTGCTACAAGAATTTGATTTGCATATCACTGATTGAAAAGGAGATGAGAACCCCGTAGCTGATAACTTGTCTAGGCTTGAAAATGTGCTTGATGACCAACTACCTATTGATGTTATTTTTCTTGAAGCGTAGTTAGCTGCAATAAATGTTGCTCATAATACTCCTTGGTATGCTAACTATGCTAATTATATTGTTGCTAAATATTACGACCTAGCTTTACATACCAGCAAAAGAAAAAAAATTCTTTTATGATTTAAGACACTACTTTTGGGACGACCCACATCTTTATAAGGAAGGAGTAGCTGGTATTATTAGACATTGTGTACCTGAGCATGAACGGGGACAAATCCTTCGGAAATGTCACTCCGAAGAATATGGAGGGCATCATACTGGAGATAGAACTTCTCACAAGGTATTGCATTCTGGATTTCATTGGCCTACTCTCTTCAAGGATGCCCGTAAGTTTGTCTTATCCTATGATGAATGTCAAAGAATAGGTAATATCGGTAAGCGTCAAGAAATGCCTATGAATTATTCACTTGCTGTTGAACCATTTGATGTTTGGGGATTTGATTACATGGGACCTTTCCCTTCCTCTAATGGGTATACACATATTTTGGTTGATGTTGATTATGTTACTAAATGCTAGAAGCTATTCCAACTAGTAGTGCTGATCACAACACCTCTATTAAAATGCTGAAGGAAGTTATTTTCCCAAGGTTTGGAGTCCCTAGATATTTAATGACTGATGGTGGTTCACAGTTTATTCATAGTACTTCCCATAAAATGCTTGACAAGTATGATGTTAACCATAGAATTGCATCACCTTATCATCCTTAGTCTAGTGGTCAAGTTGAGCTCAGTAACAGATAAATAAAATTAATTTTGCAAAAGACTGTCAATCGGCCCAGAAATAATTGGTCTAAGAACTTAGATTATGCACTTTGGGCTTACAAAACAACTTATAAAAATCCTATGGGTATGTCTCATTATAAAATGGTTTATGAAAAAGCTTGTCATTTGCCTCTTGAGTTAGAACATAACGCATATTGGGCAATCAAAGAACTCAACTATGATTTCAAACTTGCCGGTGAAAAGAGGTTATTTGATATTAGCTTATTAGATGAATGGAGAACCCAAGATTATCAAAATGCCATGTTATTTAAAGAAAAATTTAAAAGATGGCATGATAAAAGAATTCAAAAGGGTGAGTTCAAAGTTCGAGAATATGTTCTTTTGTAAAACTCTCGTTTTAGGTTCTTTGCAGGAAAACTCCTCTCTAAATGGGAAGGCCCCTATGCCATTGAGGAGGTTTATTGGTCTGGAGCTATCAAAATAAATAATGCCGAAGGTACTAACCCGATGATTGTTAATGGGCAACGAATAAAACATTATATCTCAGGTACACCCACCAATGTTGAAAGCAATATTATCCAAACTTTGACACCGGAAGAACACATAAAAGAGTCCTTCCGGAACACTCCAGAATCATGAAAATAAGGAGGTACGTGATAGGTAAGTAAACGGACTCCGAAAAATCCAGAAAAATATTTTTTGTCAGTTTTGGAATATTTAGAAAATTAGGAAAATAAGAAATTTTCAGGAAGCGTACCCTGGTGGGCACAAGACACCAGGGCACGCCTGGCTTGCCAGGCGCACCCAGGTGGGTTGTGCCCACCTCGGGCACCTTCCAGACTTTGTTTTTCTACAAATTGCTTGTTTTCCAAGATAAAAAATCTTTATATACCACCAAACCTGTTAACCACCGTATCGCGGAGAAATCTTCTGTTCTCTTTTCTTGCTGTTTTCTATCAGATCTACCAAGCTAGGCATCATGTCTTCCTCCTCCTCCAACCCAATGGAAGAAGATGCTTGGCTGATGAAGATCCAGCTGAGGAGAGAGGAGCCTGTAGAAGCTGCAAAAGGTGACAGAGGAAAGGTGGTTATCGGCGATCAAGCACAGGCAACCGAGCAAAGCACTACCGGTCGAAGAGGAAGGAGAAGAACTCCCACCAAAAAGGCCTTTACACAGGTTACATCGTAACAATTTTCGCAATTTAATTCACAATTATGGGTTCGAGAATACTCCTCGTAGGCACATACCGTCCAATTGGGAGATATCTGGTCTAAGGGAAAACAGCGCAGGAATAAACCCGTGGGGCCCGGAAAACAAACACATAATAGCTGAGGTGAAGAAGAACAATGAGTTGCTTCATCAGGCCCTTCGGGAGATTCAAGGTTTGAAGGATTTAGTCATGGTTATATTAGAGAATACTTCATCACTACCACCATCTTCTTCATCACCAAAAGAAAATTGAGTATCGGGTATGGGCACTCCCCTTGGCCTCCGCCCACTATCCTTTTACCTTTACCTATTTTAGTTCAATCTTTTGCTTTAGAATGAATGAAAGTTTAGTTCGATCATTTCTTTTCGATAGTTTGCTTAGTGATCTATACTTGTAATCGTGTGCAAGACATATAAGAAGGTTTAGTTTGAGTTTTTGCTTTCTTTACTTTCCCGTTGCAATAAAAATAAAGGTTATAAAAGGGGGGGGGAGAAAAGAAATAAATTAAGAAGATCATATGCTAATCCTATGGTAGGTGATGGCACCACAAAAGGAAAAGTATAAGTAGAAAATTTTATTAGAGAGCGACAAACATAGCATTGGTCAATGATGCAACTCATGAAAGAATTAATAAGGGAAAAGCAGATTCGCATATAAATATACTATCCTAGAAATCTTTTGTGATTGTGAGCCCCCATCAAAATATTATATGCCAAAATTGTTGACGCTGGACAAGGAAGACAACTTAATGATTTATGTTTGTTCATATTCACATAGAAGTCATATTGTCATGGATCCTTTAACATGTGGTGCTTGCTCAATATCTTTTCTAGCCAAAAATTCCGCACTAAGTAGAGATACTACTTGTGCATCCAAAAACCTTTAAACCCAAATCTTTTTCGAGAGTCCACCATACCTACCTATGGATTAAGATCCCTCAAGTAAGTTGTCATCGGTGCAATAAGGCAATAAAAATTTCTTCTAAAAAGTGTGAGATCATATAATGTAAGAGAAAATTGAGCGTTGCACGAACTTGTGATGGTGAAGAATAAAAGCGATAGACTGCATAATAAAGGTTGCTATCACAAGGGGAAATGCAACGCGACGTTCTATTGCACTAAGGGGTTGAGCGTACAAACAAATAAGCGCATGGCAACCTCTACTCCCCTCTACGAAGGGCCTATCTTTTACTTCTATGCAAAGAGTCTAATTTTTCTCTCTATTCCTTTTTTTATCCTTTGACAAGCATCATGTGGTGAGGAAATATCTAGGCACATATGTCGAGTTGAATATGGGTGGCATGAGTTATTATTGTTGACATCACCCTTGAGGTGAGTACGTTCGGAGGCAAAACTATAAGGCCCTATCTTTCTATGTGTCCGGTTGAAACATTTTGCTCATGTGTATGTGGTGAGTGTTAGCAATCATAGAAGACTATATGATGGTTGAGTATGTGGACTTGCCTAAAGGCTCCGGTACGTGACCCTTCCTGAAAAGACAATGAATTGTAGTTGCAAATTTGACTGGGAACATAGTTTATTGGTTCCTAATAGAGTTTATGCTTTATACTTCGATTGTGTGCTACTTGTTCATGAGAAGTCTATGATAAAAGTCCTTTGATAAAAGTCTTATGTTTAAATTTGTTGTTGTTATAATAATCTACATGATGCTTCTATGTCCGTATTTTGATTTTATCGACACCTCTCTCTCAAAGCATGTGGACATGTTGTTCGATTTTGGTTTTCCCTTGAGGACAAGCGAGGTCTAAGCTTGGGGGAGTTGATACATCATTTTTGCATCATGTTTTCTTACTGTTATTTATGTTGTTTTTACGCATAATAATGCTTTTTGGAATAATTCTGATTCTCTCATAATTTGCAAGGTATGAACCAAGAGGGAGAATTCTGGCAGCTGGAAATCTAGACCTGAAAAAGCTACGTCAGGCCACCTATTCTGCACAACTCCAAACAAGTTCAAACTTCACGGAGAATTTTTATGAAATATTTGAAGAATATTGGAGCAAAGAAGTAACAGAGGGGGCCCACCAGGTGGGCACAACCCAGCTGGGCGCGCGAGGGAGCCCAGGCGCGCCCTAGTGGGTTGTTCTCACCCAGGCCCACCTCCGATGCCCATCTTCTAGTATATAAGTCCTCCTGAACTAGAAAAAAATAAAGAGAATACTTTTGGTACGGAGCTTCGCCGTCTCGAGGCGGAATTTGGGCAGGAGCACTTTTGCCCTCCGACGGAGCAATTCCGCCGGGGGGACTTCCCTCCCGGATGGGGAAAACATTGTAATCATCATCACCAACAACTCTCCCATCTTGGGGAGGGCTATCTCCATCAATATCTTCAACAACACCATCTCATCTCAAACCCTAGTTCATCTCTTATGTTCAATCTTGTTACCGAAACTATAGATTGGTGCTCGTGGGTGACTAGTAGTGTTGATTACATCTTGTAGTTGATTACTATATGGTTTATTTGGTGGAAGATTAGATGTTCAGATCCAATATGCTATTCAATACCCCTATGATCTTGAGCATGCTTATCATTTCTGAGTAGTTAGCTTTGTTCTTGAGGTCACAGGAGAAATCATGTTGCAAGTAATCATGTGAATTTGATATGTGTTCGATATTTTGATAGTATGTATGTTGTGATTCCCTTAGTGGTGTCATGTGAATGCCGACTACATGACACTTCACCATATTTGGGCCTAGGGGAATGCATTGTGGAGTAGTAATTAGATGATGGGTTGCGAGAGTTACAGAATCTTGAACCCCAGTTTATGCGCTATTCCGTAAGGGACCGATTGGATCCAAAAGTTTAATGCTATGGTTAGAATTTATTCTTAATACTTTTCCCGTAGTTGTTGATGGTTAATCATAAGTAGGAGGTTTGTTCAAGTAAGAACAACACCTAAGCACCGATCCACCCACATACCAAATTATTAAAGTAGCGAACACAAATCAAACCAACATGATGAAAGTGACTAGATAAAATTCCCGTGTACCCTCAAGAACACTTTGCTTATTATAAGGGACGGTCTTGGCCTGTCCTTTTCCTCCAAAGGATTGGGCTACCTTGTTGCACTTTTGCTACTACTATCGTTACTTGCTCGTTACAAAATTATCTTGCTATCAAACTGCTCTATTACTAACAATTTCAGCACTTGCAAACATTACCTTGCTGAAAACCACTTGTCATTTCCTTCTGCTCCTCGTTGGGTTCAGTACTCTTACTTATTGAAAATAGCTACAATTGATCCCCTATACTTGTAGGTCATCATGGACGTCGTGGAAGACACAGTATGGGCGGTGATCCTTGGCGGGCTCGTTGCGGTCTCGACCGTGCTTCTACTCAGGCTCCGCTGCCAGCACGACGGGGCCCTTGCGCTTCACCTCCTTTGCCTTGGCCTTCTTGTCTTTGGGGTCAGTCTCGGGGTGCTTGACGAGGGAGAGGCAGCCTTCTTAAGCTCTGGCGCATTTGTCGGTAAGCTTGAATAGCTCTAGAGCCAAACAAAGGTCATCATGGATGGCGAGCTCCTCACTGACCTTGACGTCGGTTATGCCTTCTGTAAATGCAGAGATGATGGCCATGTCGGACGCCTTCGGGACCTTGAGGCGGATCTAGTTGAAGCACCGCATGTACTTCCGGAGGGTTTCGCCTGGCTGCTGCTTCACGCGCCGCAAGTCGTTGACGGTGAGGGTGCGGTTGCGGGTCCCTGGAAGTTGGCGATGAACTTCTCGTGGAGCTTGTCTGACGTGGTGATGGATCCCTCAGGGAGGTGCATGATCCGGGAGCACGCGCCGTCCTTGAGGGCCATGGAGAACCAGTTCGCCATGAGCTTCTGTCGGTGCAACAAATCCTGGTGTTTGTTGCCCTGACTGTACACATGCACGGAGGCAAGATCACAGCAACCACGACTACGTCAAGTAGAATAGGTAGCTCTTTGAGAAATCAAGGGGCGGATCGAGAAGACCAAGTCAATAAGAAGGAACAAGAGCTCACTAAGAAAAAACCTCCCTTGTCGGGCAGGCGAGCCCTATGAGGGTGAGGTACCCCACAGACAAGTCCCAAGGATATCCCGGCAAGCCTGTCAGGGACGTGGAGTGTGGACTTACCCCAACAAGGCTCAACCGCACCACCTCACAACAACCCGAGTCACCAATCGGTGCGGTGTTGATAACCCACAAGTGTAGGGGATCGCAACAGTTTTCGAGGGTAAAGTACTAAACCCAAATTTGTTGATTCGACACAAGGGGAGCCAAAGAATACTCTTAAGTATTAGCAACTGAGTTATCAATTCAGCCACACCTGGAAACTTAGTATCTGCAGCAAGGTAGTTCAGTAGCAAAGTAATATGATAGTGGCGGTAGCAGCAATAAAAGTAACGATAATGTTTTTGTAGTTTTTGTGATAATAGCAACGGGAAAGTAAATAAGCGGCAAGCAATATAGGTAAAGCTCGTAGGCATTGGATCGGTGATGGGAAATTACGTCGGATGCAATTCATCATGTAGAAGTTATAACCTAGGGTGACACAGAACTAGCTCCATTTCATCAATGCAATGTAGGCATGTATTCCGAATATAGTCATACGTGCTTATGGAAAAGAACTTGCATGACATCTTTTGTCCTACCCTCGCGTGGCAGCGGGGTCCTATTGGAAACTAAGGGATATTAAGGCCTCCTTTTAATAGAGTACCGGACCAAAGCATTAACACATAGTGAATACATGAACTCCTCAAACTATGGTCATCACCGGGAGTGGTCCCGATTATTGTCACTTCGGGGTTGCCGGATCATAACACATAGTAGGTGACTATAGACTTGCAAGATAGGATCAAGAGCACACATATATTCATGAAAACATAATAGGTTCAGATCTTAAATCATGGCACTCGGGCCCTAGTGACAAGCATTAAGCATAGCAAAGTCATAGCAACATCAATCTCAGAACATAGTGGATACTAGGGATCAAACCCTAACAAAACTAACTCGATTACATGATAGATCCCGTCCAACCCATCACCGTCCAGCAAGCCTACAATGGAATTACTCACACACGACGGTGAGCTTCATGGAATTGGTGATGGAGGAAGGTTGATGATGACGATGGCGACGATCTCCACTCTTCGGAGCCCCGAACGGACTCCAGATCAGCCCTCCTGAGAGAGATTAGGGCTTGGCGGCGGCTCCATCTCGTAAAACGCGATAATTCTTTCTCTCTGATTTTTTCTCCACGAAACGGAATATATAGGACCTGGGGATACGTCGGTGGAGCATCGGGGGTCCCTCGAGGCAGGGGGCGTGCCCTGGGAAGGGGGGCCCGCCCCCCACCCTCGAGGACAGGGTGTTGGCCCCCCTGTGCAAATCTTCTTGCAAATATTTTTTATATTTTCTGAAATAATTCTCCGTTGATTTTCAGGCGATTTCGAGAACTTCTTATTTCTGCACAAAAACAACACCATGGTAGTTCTGCTGAAAACAGCGTCAGTCCGGGTTAGTTCCATTCAAATCATGCAAGTTAGAGTCCAAAACAAGGGCAAAAGTGTTTGGAAAAGTAGATACGTTGGAGACGTATCAACTCCCCCAAGATTAAACCTTTGCTTGTACTCAAGCAATTCAGTTGATAAACTGAAAGTGATAAAGAAAAACTTTGAAAAACTATGTTTGCTCTTGTTGTTGTAAATATGTAAGCTAGCATTCATGTTTTCAACAAGATCATGAACTAACCACATTCACAATAACTTTCAGGTCTCAAGACTACTCACATCAATGGCATAATCAACTGGCGAGCAATAATAATAAACCTCGGATGACAACACTTCTCAAAACAATCATGATATGATATAACAGGATGGTATCTCGCTAGCCCTTTCTGAGACCGCAAAACATAAATGCAGAGCACCTTTAAAGATCAAGGACTGACTAGACATTGTAATTCATGGTAAAAGAGATCCAGTCATGATCATACTCAATGCAAATTAATAGTAATACATGCAACGACAGAGGTGCTCTCCTACTGGTGCTCTTTGATAAGAGGATGATGACTCTGCATAAAAGTAAATAGATAGGCCCTTCGCAGAGGGAAGGAGGGATTTCTAGAGGTGCTAGAGCTCAATTTTTAAATAGAGATTAAATAACATTTTGAGCGGTACACTTTCATTGTCAACATAACAACCAAGAATCTCGATATCTTCCATGCTACACACATTATAGGCAGTTCCCAAGCAGAATGGTAAAGTTTATACTCCCCCAACCACCAACAAGCACACTCCATGGCCAGCCGAATCCACGGGTTACCGTCCAAACAAGCAACAACCCTGGGGGAGTTTTGTTTAATTATTATAATTTTGAGCATGGGACTGGGCATCCCGGTTACCAGCCATTTTCTCGTGAATGATGAGCGGAGTCCACTCATCGTGAGAATAACCCACCTAGCATGGAAGATATAGACTACCCTAGTTGATACATGAGCTGTTCGAGCATACAAAACAGAATTTCATTTGAAGGTTTAGAGTTTGGCACATACAATTTACTTGGAACGACAGGTAAATGCCGCATATAGGAAGGTATGGTGGACTCATATGGGACAACTTTTGGGTTTATGGAAGTGGCTGCACAAGCAGTATTCCCGCTTAGTACAGTTGAAGGCTAGAAGGAGACTGGGACGCGACCAGTTAGAGAGCAACAACGGTCTTGAACATGCATTAAAATTAATTAACAATGAATGCAAGCATGAGTAGGATATAAATCACCATGAACATAAATATCGTGAAGGCTATGTTGATTTGTTTCAACTACATGCGTGAACATGTGCCAAGTCAAGTCACTTAAATTGTTCAGAGGAGGATACCACCCATCATACCACATCACAACCATTTTAATATCATGTTGGCACGGAAGATAGACCATTATAAACTCTCAGCTAATTAAGCATGGCATAAGCAGCTATGATCTCTAATTGTCATTGCAAACACGTTTCATTCATATCAAGCTGAATCAAGAACAATGAGAAATCATATTTACAAAAACAAAAGAGGTCGAGTTCATACCAGCTTTTCTTATCTCAATTAATTCATCATATATCATCCTTATTGCCTTTCACTCGCACGACCGAACGGTGTGGAAAATAATAATAGTGCACGTGCATCGGACTAAGCTGGAATCTACAGGCATTTAATACAAGAGAGAAGATAAGGTAATATGGCTCAAGGTTAAATCAACAACAAAGCATATGAGAGCCACTAAGCATTTTAATCATGGTCTTCTACTCTTAACCCTTAAAGAAAAGAAAAGAAACTATTTACACGGGAAAGCTCCCAACAAGCAAAAGAAGAACGGAAAATCTTTTTGGGTGTTTCATTTTTTAGTTACCACTACAAGCAAAGAAAGTAAACTAGCTAGAAGCTACAACTAATATTTTTTTGTTTTTCTGGGTTTTCTAGCACACAAGAAAAAGACTAAGAAAAAGAAATTTAAACTAAGCATGGTTGGTATAGTGAAAGAGTGTGAGCACCGACAGCTAGAATAAGTGTGTGAACATGAATGTAAAGTCGGTGAGAAACACGTACTCCCCCAAGCTTAGGCTTTTGGCCTAAGTTGGTCTATAGCCAAGGATCGAAGCCACTCCCTCCAGTGTACTGAGATGTGTCCTCCGGGTACCACTAGTTGGCGAGCTCATCCAGCTCCCATCCATAAACAGATTGATGGGAAGGATCAAATGGTGGTTCTGGCTCAGGCTCTGAAGCTTGTGCCTGGCCTTGGTACTTGTAGAAGGCATCTGATGTAATGAGGTACTTGCCTGTGGACAGATCAAACAGAGATGGTGCAGGCAAGGTAACAATTTCACAGTATATTTCATCAAACCTCAATTTATAATGTAGCTGCATATTTTTGTCTTTAATAGTAAAGTCATGAGCTACCATGCTCTTGTAGTCTAGATAAACAGGGGCAAGCAATTTTTCTTCCTTCTCATGATGCCTAATAGGTATATTAAAATATTCAGCAAGGCGAGAAGTAAAGATGCCTCCAAATACGGGCCCCCTTCAGCGGTTAAGACTCAATCGTTTGGCAACGACGGCGCCCAAGCTAAAAGTTGTGTCGCGAAACAAAGCATGGCGTAAAATGATAATATCAGGGCACTGAGATTTCCACTGTTTCCGCGGCCAATTAAACATCTGCTAGCAAATAAAGCAAAGTAGCGCAGAACAGGGAAATGTATACTAGTTATTCTTGCCCCTGCAACTTGTCTAGTTTCATCTACAGCTATCATATCAATAAATCCTTTGACGTCTTCATGACGTGGTTCATCGAGTCTACCTCCAAAGGGTACTTTGCATATTTCGCAAATATCTAAAAGTGATATCTCCTTACTCACATCATATAAGCGAAACTCCACCGTAGGTGGTGTTTTCCTAGAATGAAAATGAAAGCGTTGCGTAAAAATATTGGTGAGTAAGAGATACTGTTCTTTTTGGTCGTTGAGGAAGTCGGTGAGGCCTGCATTATTCCCCATCCAATAAAAGTCTTTGTAAATACCGGCGGACATCATGAAATCATTACAAGGCCATTCGCACAGTCGAACTTCCACCATGCGAGGAAGATGATACTTGGGCTTCTTATTTTCTTCTTTCTTCTTCTCCTCCGAGTTCTTGCTGGAAGAGCCCCTCAATTATCTTTTTAACATTTTCCTTTTCTAAAAATTTCTGAAATTTTTAGTAACTCACAATAAAAGTTAATTGATAGCAACAACTCCTATAAGTGCCTAGAAGCTATATCATGCATTAGAACTACTTGGGACCAAGAAAATTTGACATGCAAGCTCAAGAACAAGGTCACCACAGTAGCACAAATTTGCAACAAATAAAGCACTGGAACAAAAACTAATTGGACCAATGGAGGAGTCACATACCAAGGAACAATCTCCCCAAACAGTTTGGTGAATGGTACTTTGAGCAAGGAGATCGAAAATGGCAGCAAAATGAGCTAGAACTCGGGATTGAGCTGGTTGGGGATTTTTTGCGAGGAAGAAGAAGAGCATGGGTGAAAGGATAAGTGGAGGGGGCCACATGGGGCCCTCGAGGTAGGGGGGCGCGCCCTGTGAAGGGGGGCGCGCCGTATGCCCTCGAGGCCACGTGCTGGCTCCCCTCGCGGTGTGTCCAGTGCCATATTTCCTTAAATATTCTAGAAAAAAAAATCATATTTCATTTTCATGGCATTTGGAGAACTTTTATTTTTGGGATATTTTTTTATTGCACGGATAAGTCTGGAAACAGACAGATAATGCTAATTTTCTTTTATTTAACCTAATTAACAGAAAATAAAAGAGGGTACAGAAGGTTTGTGCTATCTAGATTCACCTATCCAATGTTCATCAAAAGGAATCCATTAACAAGGTTGATCAGGTCTTGCTAATAAACTCTTTCCGAGTAACATGAAACCGGAGAATTTTCGAACAAAACTATGTTACCTTAATGGGGATATGTATGTCCCCAACAATAAGTATGTCATATGCCTTCTTGATAGTAGGAATAGGAAACTCAAAACCTCCAATAGTAATAGTTGAAGTTTTTCCAATATAATTGATACTGAAGACCTGAGGTTGTTTCCTCGGAAAGTGTACCGTATGCTCATTACTATTGACATGAAAAGTGACATTGCCTTTATTGCAATCAATAACAGCCCCTGCAGTATTCAAAAAGGGTCTTCCAAGAATAATAGACTGTCGGTGTACAAAAAGGGGGGTGCACTTTTTCTACCCCTATGACTGTGCACGGGCAGTTTGAGCCACGGGCACTGCCGCACCAAGCAAGGCCAGGTAGGTAAGCCAGGGTAAGACTGAAGCCAAAAGCCAAGACCACGAAGAGCAAAGGGACGAAGCAGGTTCCCCGGGCAAGATCCTTGCCGAGAGCCAGTTTTAGTAGCCCCGGCAAGACCCTTGCCGCGGCAACTCCCCGGCAAGACCTTTGCCGCGGCAACTTGCCCCACGCCTACGGAGCCGATCATCCTTGAGTCCACTGCCCCCATGGGGCAAGGATTCGGGAGACATCCCCGTGGTGGCATGCAGATCTTTGTGAAGACATTCAAGATCAGGTACGCACTAAGAAGACGACGACCCTTGGCGGGAAGCCAGCCAAGGAAGACCACAAGACCTCCGGCAAGCACCTTGCCGGGGATGGCAGCACGCGCTACGGCAAGACCCTTGCCGTGGCCCCGGCAAGGCCCTTGCCGAGGACATCCGCGGGGCCACCATCAGGCCCACGCCGACTAAACCTCCACCACCTTATGCAGCTGCCGACCCAAGCAGCTGGGGAGGCACCTGCGTGGCGGCATGCAGATCTTCGTGAAGACCCGCCATTGCGCCACCTCATCTGCCTGCCTGCCTACATGGCATCCAAGTCATCACTGGCCAGGTGTAACACCCCAAAAATTTAGCAATGTTTTATTAATTAAAATTTTGCCTTCTGCTGAATGTTCTTTTGGATTCCAGGGCAATTGCTACTCTGATTTTTTTTGGAATGTTTGCCCCTAGCCAAAACCTTCCAGTTAATGTTAGATTCTCTTATGCACCCTTTAAAACTTTGCTTATATCAGCAGGATTAATTATATATTGGCCTCCCTAATTTTCTTCTTTATATAAATGATTAAACCTAGTTTTAAGGCCTCTTTTGAACTGCAACTACTTGATAAATTTATTTATAATTTCAACCAAAAATTGGAGATGTCAAGTGATGCTATTAGATCACTTTTATGCAATAATATAATTATTACATCTAATATTTTGGGCTCCACAGCATGTTTGCCAATCTGGTTCAGTAGGCCATATTGCACTACAACCCCTTTAACTATCCCTTTGATGCTTCCACCAAAATTATGGGAGGTTCATAGCAGTATGTCATCCATATTTAAGCAAAAACCCACCTTGGTCCTTTGGAAGTTTTGAGTGAAATAGCCTCTTTTCCATTCTGGTTCAATTTGGTGTTTTGCACTGCAACCCTAGTCTATTTTGCTCTAGAGCCTTTGAGCTTCCTTATGCTTGTAGTCCCTCTTGCAAAACCCTTAAGTCCAGAAGGTTGGACCTGTTGGGATAGTTTTGGTTCATGGAACAGTGCTCTGCATTTTCTGTCCAGAACTGAAATCTTGCAAAAACTTGCACTAACAAGTTTTTGCTTTTGATGAACTAACCTCTCTATCTTCCTACTCATCTAAGGAGACATCCCTCTGGTAAATTTGGCCACCCCAAGAGCTGTCTAGATGCCCCTGGAATTTTGTCAAACACCCTGAATGCATGACCATATTTGGCTTAGCTCCTGGTTCATATTATGAACTTGATTCCCTGGCTAAACCAACTTGTCCCATGAGTTTGTCCCAACCTTTAGCCTAACCCTGCTGACCCCCTTGCAGTTTGGAGCTCATCAGCATGCCGTGGCATAACGCCGAGCATGTTGCGTGCGTGCTCTGGGCGCGCCCAGAGCGCGCGTTTTGCACGTGCGTGCGCTCGGGCTGCCGCGTCGCGCCCCTGGCCCCAGCTCGCTCGCAGAGCCACGCCCAGCCTTATCCGCGCTAAAGAACACGCCAAACCACACTAGGGACTCCACAGCGCCGCCGTCATAGCGCTCCTGGCGGCACACCGGCGAGCACAGCGGCCTTCTGCCACGGTCGGCGCTGCCCAAGCCACCCGCGCTCGCCAGCTGCCCCCTGGAGCAGTGCGAGATCATCCGCTGGCTTGTCCGCTAGCTCCCGTCGCCGCCACGTCCCCCTGATGCAACAGAACGACGGTCGCCGGCGAGCTTATCCGCTGCCACCGCTGAACTACCATAGCTCGTCTATTTAAGGGTGCCCGAGCCTCCCCGCAGCATCATACCCTCCCTAGGCACCCCGTAGAGCAGCCCCGTGGCAGCCATTCGACCCCGAGAAGCCTCCTTCTTCATCTCCGGCGAACACAGCCGCCGCCTCGGCCTCGAGCAATCCGGCGCCACCAGAGCCTCCCCCGCTCGTCCAACACCACTGTCGCCTCCCCCTCGACCTTGCGGAGCTGCCCGACCTCTCCAACACGATCAAAACTCACCACAGCCCGAATCCCCATTTACGCCCGAAGCTCCCTCCGCCACGGAGCTCGCCGCCGGTGACTCCCTTCGCCCCCTTCGACCAATCGACTACCGGAAGGACCGCACCAACCCCGCGGATCCATTCCCACACTCAGTGACCCTCGAGGAACCCTGGTTCGCCGGCGACGATCGCCGGAGCCCCGCTGCCGTTCGGGCAGAGGAAGAGAAGGGGGGGAAGACTAGTCAAACCTGACTAGTGGACCCCCTGGGCCCACTGTCAGTGACCCAGTGTCACCACCGCGCGTTTTTAAGTTGAGGCGTAAAACACGAAGTACGTATCCCCTAGCTCGAAGACGTATTCTCAGCCGAATCGTTTTCTTTTTCTGTTTTAGTTTAAAAACCAGATTTGACCAAACTTTGACTAGCTTTAACTTTTTAACCACAGCTCCAAATGATTTGATTCTTTTTTTGTTGTTTCCCAAATATTGTCTAGTTTATTTTCATATTTATATGAAAATTTTCCAGACAACTTTTTGGGGGTGTTCTAAGTCTATGTATTGATTTCCTTTTAATTCTTTTAGGTTTTTGAAGAGGGAGAAAGCTTCCAAAATTCTTGGAATGCTTTTCTCCTCCCCTCTACTTGGAGGCAAGCATCTTGAACCCTGTGATGATACCATCTGTGTGTTGTTTTCTTTAATCTCAAAGAACTCCATTGATATGCCAAAATTTGAGCATCATTATTTCATGTGGAAAGCATAATCTTGCATATCATCATGAGGTGAATAATTCTTTTCAGTTTTGTATGCGATACTGGTGACAGCCACTACTCCTCATGCCCCATCTACCTGGTGAGAGCTCGGATGGAGTCCGAAGGGAGGTTGTGTTTCGATGAAACAACCACGTGACTGACATCTCGTTGTGACGAGGATGTGTAGTGAGGCAGCTTGTAGCATGAGGAGAATGACCCTGTCAGGGAACTGCGAGATCATTGTGGCTCTAACCATGCAAAGTATATATATAACCTCCTAAGTCGACCACGGATCGAGTCTTGCTCCGGTAACCCCCATACTTGTTTCGTACTACCGCGTGTCCCTGCTTCAGGTAGGGTACGGTTTAGTAAATTTGTCGACCCATGTTCTATCACACACCGTACAGAGAGGCCACGGTGGAAGATACCGGCTGCATCCGGTAGGCAGGCCACCTGGTCCGGGGGCATGGGTGTTTCGGTTGTAGCCAAAGGGGATAGCGTCCCCAGTTTCTCGCGCGCGTTATAAATTGTTGTGATCCCATGCTAGTCGAGGTTGTAGCCTCCCCACTTAAAGTTTAGCTTAACTAGTGTCGTGGGTGATTCCAGACATCGGTAAGTTAGGCTGGTGTGTGTAGTCAGGTGTGTCTTGAAATTAAAAGACCGTAGACGGAATTAGTCCAGAGGGGCTATAGAAAATCCGTTATCCGTGGGTAAAGAGTGCACCCTCTACAGAGATATAAAACCTATTCGAATAGCCGTGTCCATGGTTAAGGACTACAGTCTGGGATGGGTCGAGTGTCAGTCTTAGTGTCGATCTTCGGAGGAGAAACATTTAAGCCAGAACATTATTTATGACCTGTGATAGGTAGTGATTGTGATTTATCTTTATCGTGGACTAACCGTTCATATTACTTGAAACAACGAGTATCCGCTGGACGGTTCCACCTCCCGGATGCTCACTGTTATTTCTTTTTATTTACAGGCCCTCTCTGTGATGTCGCTCAGACGTCCGACTGTGGCATTCTTTTTATTTATAAGCCCTTTATGTGATGTCGCTCAGACGTCCGACTGTGGCATTCTTTTTATTTACAAGCCCTCTCTGTGATGTCGCTCAGACGTCCGACTGTGGCATTCGTTTTATTTATAAGCCCTTTATGTGATGTCGCTCAGACGTTCGACTGTGGCATTCCTTTTATTTACAAGCCCT
>LR738711.1:470594426-470664526 GCA_902687465.1 Secale cereale | reverse complement strand
TTATAAGCCCTTTATGTGATGTCGCTCTGACGTCCGACTGTGGCATTCTTTTTATTTATAAGCCCTTTATGTGATGTCGCTCAGACGTCCGACTGTGGCATTCTTTTTATATATAAGCCCTTTATGTGATGTCGCTCAGACGTCCGACTGTGGCATTCTTGTCCTTTATTTTCCTTTCCCTATGAGCCCTTTCTGTGGTGTCGCTCAGATGCCCGACTGTGGCATGCCTGTTATTTATTTCATTACTACTTTCTGATTGCATATACCCTTTTACTCGAACGTCCTGCTTAAAGTTATATCCTATCACATCATTATTATCAAAGTGATCCTAAATCATCCTTGAGCATGTTTATGTCTCACCCATGTTCTTAATGTTTGCGAGTACATTCAAAGTACTCACTGGCTTGTCCCTGGCTATTGTCTTGGCCAGATTCCTTGCGAGGGAAGGAACGACGTGACGCTACCCCAGAGCCTACACTATTGGGATAGCAGCCCCGCGAAGATAGGAGTTATCCCGGTCAGCTGTTCCCGTGGGAAATGGAGTCCCACAAGCGCCGACGTACCTCAACCGCTTCTGCCATCATCTACCAGAAAACCCATGTTGTACTTATAGACCAGAATGGTCTTGTACTACATATTTGTACCTTTGCTTGGAATTTTTTGTATCAAGAGGTGTCTCATCAGCTAACAGTAATCCTGGGGCTGGTGAGCACAAGGCCCTCCTTAGGGAAAATTACATCCTGAAATTCCGGTCCTGACACCAGGGCGCGTGTCGACACAAGAAGGAGCGGCGACGGACAAGACGGATATCTCCCCCGTCCCCGATAAAGCAAGGACACCTAAGCAAGGCGCATTAAATGTGCCTTGTCATGTAATGCGAGGGATAAACTCGCATCAATGTACCCTTTCCACCTCCTGTGTGCCACTGTGGCGACCCCTTTTCCCTATAAAAGGAGGCCCGAGGCGACCAGGAGAAGGATTCGGCTTTTTGGAGCTCCTCACGCCCCATAGCTAGCTGAAGAACACAAACATACAATCCACCAAAGCAGGAGTAGGGTTTTACGCATCCTCGCGGCCCAAACCTGGATAAACGAACCGTGTGCTATCTGTTTGATCCGCTCTTCTCTCAACCCCGCGCCCCGCAACCGTAGTAGGGATTCTTGTGATCCCATAGGTGTCGTTCCCAATACACTGACATCTTTGGCGCGCCAGGTAGGGGGCGCAGTTGTGAGAATTGGCTTTAGCAGTTAGTTCGACGCTTCTTCATCATCATGGCGCCCAAGAAGAAGATGACGGTGGCGGTTGGCCAGTCGGAAGACGGATAGCCCGTCCCGACGCCGGCGAGCAGCGGACCGGTCGCGGAAAGGACCCAGGGCGCTGCTCACGAACACCAACACCGTCTCAGCAGCCGGAGTTTGGGAGGTGGCGATGTTTGTGCGCCTGGTAACGGGCCACACACCGCCAAATCCAAAGACGGAGCCAGGCCCTCCGCGAGTGGCACGGGGCCCTCCAGGATTGCTGCCGCATCACCCGAAGGCGACGCAAGGACCTCCAGGACTCCCACGCCGGCGCCAACAGCGCGCTCCTCCCAAGCAGCGCGCGACAAACGGCGTCATCACGCTGAAGACCCCGGGCGTTGCCGCGGGAAGAGCCTCGAGCGCCACTCTCGAGACGTAGAAGACCTGCCCGCCCGCCGAAGCGCTGGTGGAAACGGCATGCGACTGCGGGATCATGATGGAGCTCCTCCTGACATGGTCAGGGGTCGAAGCGTGTCTTGGTTCGTGCAGGTTTCGCTGCCGCTAACCCCAGCAGAAGCCCGGGCGCGCGCGCAGTTACTCCTCGACTTTCCTCCCGTTACGGGGAAACTCGACGAATGGAGAGCCACCATCCAAAACCTTGTCGCGGTCGCCAACAAGGATGAACCAAGTCCAGCGAGGCCCCCGCGTCAACGTTCCGAATGGGTCCCACGCACCAGTGGCGGGAGGACCGGCAGCACCGCGGCCACGGTGCATTCGCCTCCTCCTCGCCCGGTACCGCGTGTGTCGACTCGTTGAGACGTTGCGGGTGACGACATCTCCATAGCGTCGTCCGACCCGCGGACCCACGGCGACCAGCGTCAAGTTCTTCAGGAGCGAGCTCATGAAGATGCCCGAACCACCATCGAGCGCTGGCGCGGAGCGCGTCACCAGTCAGACAGGCGAGCAGGGCCTGTTGTGGACCGCCCTGCACCAGAGAGCCCTGGAGGTCTACCTTACGAGGTAGGCTGCCGGCTTTTACCCGTGAGCTACGGCAATTCCAGTGGCCCACTCGCCGCACCTTCAAGCCTGACGTTGGCGAGAAGTACAACGGCAAGACCCACCCGTCGGAGTTCCTCAGCATCTACACCATCGCAATGCAAGCTGCCGGAGCCCGCGACGATAAGGTGCTTGCGAATTACTTTCCATTGGCTCTTAAACCCAACGCCATGTCGTGGTTGATGCACTTGCCGGTAGACTCTATTTCCTCCTGGTCGGATTTGTGCCATGAGTTTGTTGGCGCCTTCACTGGAGGTCACCAAGCCCATGGCCAAGCAAGTGACCTGCACGTCATTCCCCAGAAGGAAGGCGGGAGTCTGCAAAAGTATATACAGAGGTTCAGCCGGGTACAGTACAATATCCCTGATGTTCACCCTGCCGCCATCATCAGCGTGTTCCATCAGAACATGTGTAATCTCAAGATGCATGAAGAACTGGCAATGAACAAGGTGAAAGATGTGGCAGAACTCTATGTTCTTGCTGACAGATGTGCCCGGGCTGAAGAGGGAAGGAAGTACCCCGACGAAGATGCCCGCGTGGAAACCGACTCTTTAGATGAGGATACTGCCACCCCGGCAAAGAAAGGCCGGCACCGCAACAGGAAGCACAAAGGTAAAGCAGTGCTTGCCGTCGAGGGATCTGATGACGCCGGCTCCGCCAAGAAAACCAAGGCGGATGACCCCGGCAAGGAAATTGCCGGGTGTGTCGCCTGCCGGGCCTTGGCGGCTGCCGATAAGCCAGGAAATTCCGGCAAGCGATACTGCAAGATCCATCGCACCAAAGGCCATGATCTCTAGGACTGCCGATAGGTTGAGCTCCTTGCTGAGAAGCAGAGGGCTGAATATGAGAGGCGGGACAAGGATTAGGGCCAGGACGATGCTGAAGGGTCCGGCAAGAAGCGTGACGGCCAAGCAGGCCGTCACGGAAAGGATAAACTGCAGGAGAGGCCCGCCCGGGGCCATCACAGAAAGCCAGAAGACGACGATCACGAAGAGGACGACGAGTCCGGCGACCAAGAATTTCAGAAAGCCACGGAGGCCATGTGCGTCGATGGCGGTGCCTCGCTGCATACTTCTCACCGCCAACTTAAACAATGGGCGCGTGAGATTACAGTGGCGGAGCCATCGTCTGGTGCCCAAAAGCCGCTGAAATGGTCCAGCACGCCTATCATTTTTGACACTGAGGATCACCCTGATCGCACTACTGCGGTCGGGTGCTTGCCATTGTTGGTTTCACCGACAATACACAACCTTAAGGTGACAAAGATGCTAGTCGATGGCGGGGCCAGTCTGAACTTACTCTCACCCATCGTGATCGAGAAGCTGCAGATCCCTGACGGGGACCTCGAAGAGACGGGCACGTTTCAGGGGGTCAGCCCGGGGAGAAGTCAACCAAAGGGGAAGGTCACGCTGCCCGTGACTTTTGGAAGTGATCTGAACTACAGGACAGAAAGGATCGTGTTCGATGTCGCCAAGATCCCCTTGCCCTACAACGGGATCCTTGGCCGCCCAGCGCTAGCCAAGTTCATGGCGGCATCGCACTACGCCTACAACACCCTGAAGATGCCAGGACCAGTGACGATCATCACCATCCCCTCCGATAAGAAAGATGCGCTGATTTGCGCTGACCAACTATACCAACAAGCAGTTGCAGCAGCTGCCGCCACTAGGGCACTTGCTCCTGCTACTGGGGCCCCCCAGAAGAAGAAGGCCGGTGAGACCTCAGACACCCACTCCGGCAAGCGCACCTCTTCGGAGTGTCGTGCTCCCATCGAGGACGTGCCAGAGAGCTCCACCGGCAGAAACAAGAAGTCCAGGGCCACACCGCTAGGAACCAAGAAGGTTTCTGCTAAGGAGGACGACATAGGAGGGGCTTTCACCTTAAGCTCCACCCTTGACGACAAATAGGAAGATGCGCTCGTCACCTTCCTGCGGGCAAATGTCGATGTGTTTACATGGCAAGCATCCGACATCCCCGGCGTTCCCAAGGAGGTAATTGAGCACCACCTTGCTGTCTGTCCTCATGCACGGTCCGTCAAGCAGAAGGTCAGGAAGCAAGCTTTGGAACGACAAGAGTTCATCACAGAGGAGATCCGTAAACTCGAAGCAGCGGGTTTGGTAAGAGGAGTGCTCCATCCGACGTGGTTGGCCAATCCAGTGGTAGTGCGCAAGGCAAATGGGAAGTGGAGGTTGTGTATTGATTACACAGATATCAATAAGGCTTGTCCCAAAGACCCCTTCCCGTTGCCGCGCATCGACCAGATTGTTGACTCCACGGCTGGGTGTGACCTGCTGTCATTTCTCGATGCCTACTCCGGCTACCACCAGATCTTCAGGACAAGAGAAGACGAAGAGAAGACATCATTCAGCACCCCATGTGGTACGTATTGTTTCGTACGAATGCCTTTCGGGTTGAAGAATGCTGGCTCAACGTTTGCAAGGGCAGTCCAGATTGGTTTTGAACCCCAGCTCCATAGAAATATGAAGGCTTATATGGATGATATAGTGGTCAAAACCAAGAATAGGGCAACCCTTATACCAGATTTACAAGAAACCTTTGCAAACCTACGCAAGATCAATCTCAAGCTGAACCCTGGGAAGTGCGTCTTCGGCGTCCCGTCCGGCAAGCTTATCGGGTTGTTTGTGTCATAGCGTGGGATAGAGGCTAATCCGGACAAGGTCAAAGCTATAGAACAAATTGAAGCATCCAAACGGGTCAAGGATGTGCGTCGGCTTGCTGGCTGCGTTGCCGCCATGAGCAGATTCATTTCCAAGTCTGCCGAGCGCGCCCTCCCCTTTTTCAAGATTTTGAAAAAGGTGGACCCAATGGAGTGGACGCCAGAAGCCGAAGCAGCATTGCAAGATTTGAAGAGGTATCTTTCCTCCACGCTAGTACTAGTTGCGCCTAGGCCACAAGAACCGTTGCTGCTATACCTGGCGACAATGAACCAGGTGGTCAGCGCCGCACTTGTGGCGCGGAGAGAAGTTGATGGCGAGGTGATAGCAGCGACAGAGTCTGATGCCGTTGGTGCAGAGACGACACGGCCGGTTGGAGTGCCGCCGAGGAAGAAAATGATGCAGCACCCGGTCTACTTTGTTAGCTCCCTCTTGCAGGGGGCTAGATCAAGGTACTCCGGCGTGCAGAAATTTCTCTTCGGCCTTCTTATGGCCTCGAGGAAGCTGCGTCACTACTTCCAGGCACACGAGATCACTGTCGTCACTCGCCTCCCTCTGCAACGGATATTGCACAATCCCGATGCAACGGGAAGAATTGTAGAGTGGGCATTGGAGCTATCCAGCTTTGGCCTCCAGTTTGAAAGTACCTCGACGATTCAAAGCCGAGTCTTGGCGGAGTTCGTTGCAGAATGGACCGCGACGCCCGATGAAGAAGCCCAGGAGACTGCTCTCCCCGGCAAAGAGGTGAGTTGCGACTGGATCATTGATGGCTTCTCGCCCCTCGTTGGTTACCCCAAGTGGAAGGTTTGAGATGCAGTGTAGCGGAAGTTTTTCCTTGGCAAAGATACCAAGGATCGATTTCCCTGAGACTCCCAGTTTCAACAAGAAGGTGTCAACTGCTAACGGCGCCAGATATTAGCAATCAACGTGGACCTGCACACAGATACAAATAACTTTGCTCCCAACGAGTACAGAGAGGTTGTCAATCCCTCCGGCCTTGTCGTTTACAAAGGATCAAACACAAGTGATAGTAGTGATAGGTTTTGCTGCAATAGTAAGTAAAAAGCGGAAAGTAAATAGCGGATGTGATCAGTGATGGTAATATGGACCGGAGTCCCATGATGTTCACTAGTGATGTCTCTCTCCCAAAAGACGATAAAACAGCTATGTGAGGTAAACGAATTACAGCTGGGCAATTGACAGGACCATGTGCGCAAACCAATGCTGACTAAGTTGCAAGAAAGGTAGAGGTTCAAAGCATGGGCGGTATGCCAAGGCAAGTAGACCGAAATCCATCTGCATCTACTACTAATCATCCACCTTGAGATATCTATCCAGAACATCTCGCTGGTATTAAGTTGCGAGTCCCACCCATAGTGTAAACTCAAAGCAACAGACAACTGCATTAAAAGAACTTTGCGTAAAGTAAACAATCCTTGCACCCGCGGGCACCAGCACCGTTGTTTTCCCCCTTGTGGCAACAGCACATCCCCTAGACTCATGTTTCTGTCACTCAAGCTAGTCATCGAGGGGCATGAACCCACAATCAAGCATAACGTTCCCTCTTGGAGTCACTACCTACTACTTGGCCAAAGCAATAAATAACAACGGAGAACATGCAAGAATTACTTACGAACATAAATATAAAAGAGGTGAATCAAATATATTACTCAAACACAATCTGAACATAATCTCACAATCCATCGGATCCCAGCAAACTCATCATAGCAACAACATAAGGATTACATAGGTGCCTCGATCATGTAGGGCAGCTCACAAGGACTAATTCGTGAAGCACAAGAACGGGAGGAGAACATCACATAGCTACTGGTCATGGACCCATGGTCCAAGGGAGACTACTCACAACTCATCCGGGAGGCGTCCATGGTGGTGGAGAAGCTCCCGGTGGTGATCCTCCCCTCCGGCAGGGTGCCGGGAAGAGTTCTCCTGGTGCTCCCGATCTTGGAAGCGCGGCGGCGGCGGAACAGAGATGTGATCGCGAAAAAGGGTTCCCATCTCGAGGGTTTCGGGACGCGATATAAATATATGCCAAAGGGGGGCATCAGCGGAGGCTCGGGGGGCCCAGGCGCCCCCCCGGCGCGGCCAGGAGGGGGGCCGCGCCACCAGGGAGCCTGGAGCCCTGGTGGCCCCCCTCTGGCTGTACTTCGGGTGCCGGGAAGCTTCTGGAACGCTGATTTTTTATATAATTTTTCCGGGATTTTTCTGGCAGTTCTCGTAATGGGAAAACCTGAAATACAAAAACAGCCGAAAACAAAAACTGGCACTGGGGTGTACTGAGTTAATAGGTTAGTCCAAATATGATCAAAAGGGTATGGAAGTGTATAAATATCATAGCAATATCACCCAAAAGAGGCATGGAGCAAGCAGAAATTATAGATACGTTTTGGACGTATCAACATCCCCAAGCTTAATTCCTGCTCGTCCTCGAGTAGGTAAATGATAACAAGAATAATTTCTGTGGTGACATGCTATTAACCATATATGACTTTTTCATAGTCACATGACAAAAGCTTACTGAGACAATGAATCTATAGTAATTAAGTTGCCTCATGAGAAAATCACAAAGAACTGAAAGTTTTACAATATGATACTGAAACATCAAATAGATTTGTAATGAGCATGGTGTGCAAATATGATAAAGTGATATCTCGCTTGCCCCCTTTAGTGAAGCAAAACATAAATGCAGGGGCACCTCCAAGGTTTAAGTGATGACTAGATACAATGATTTCAGAATAAACGATATCACAATCATGCAAAAGACAATGCTACTTTGGGACAATGCACATTACACTCAGAATGACAATCATGCTCTCGGTAGTTGGTGCTTTTAAAAGAAGGTGGAGACTCTCGAACCGTGGCTTTTGTTGGCAAGGTTGAAAACCCGTAGTCGGAAACAAAGACAAAACATGTACCAGAGCTCTTGGTTTTAAAAACAGAGGTAATAATATTTTTTTTAGATTATGCATGTTCCGTCAACGAATGCTAGCAGACAACTCAATCACTTCTTGAGATGGACAAGTTTCGAGGAACGACTCCCGAATGAGGACGATCACATCCTCTTAATCTCCTTTGTTTATCACTGCCAAAGTTTTCTGATTTCTCATGAACAAAGCGTGAAGGAGGGTTTGTTTGTTATATTATTTTTGAGCCGGGCGCACTCAATGCCAGTTCCTTCTCGTATTATGGGTTTGCACATTATACATGCAATCCCGGGGTGAAGCTTGTCCAACTTAAAAAGATTATGAATTAACTACTACTTCCTCATGAACTTAAAATAGAGGCACAAAATAGGAATGCTTTTCTTTGAATAATTTCGAGATGGTACATGCAAGTCTCCGTTAGGAATGGCAGGTAAATACCATGTAGGAAGGTATGGTGGACTCATATGGCATAACTGGTTTAAAAGAATTTGGATGCACAAGCAGTCAGTCCGCTTAGTACAGGTGGAGGTTAGCAAAAGACTGGGAGCGACCAACTAAGAGAGCAATGACGGTCATAATCATGCAGAGCGACAAAGAAACATTGAATCAGGCATGGAAGTTATATCGCTACTCAGAAACAAAAGATCATCAAGGCTTGACAGACTTTCTTTACAGTCTTAAATATGAGTGAGCATACGCCAAGTCAATCAAAGTAAATTCTCGAAGGAAGATATTACTAAACCATACCACATCATAGGCAAACAAATCATGTTGGTACTCCAATAACACATTGGGAACCCCCCAGCTATTTGAGACTAACCATAAGAAAACATGAGCTACTAAGCACCATTATGCACGTAGCATCTTTATCATAGACATATCAACCAATGCAACGGAAGAAAACTCTCTTAATAAGATAATCATGATAAATAAAGAGAGTTCAAGCAACCAACTAAACAAAAGCTCTTTAAAAAGATAAGCATGAAAACTAAGAGCTAAGCATGATAGTAGCTATTGAAAGACAAAGAACACACACAGCAAAGATAGACATGAAAATTCTGTTGGGGAACGTTGCATGGGAAACAAAAATTTTCCTACGCTCACCAAGATCAATCTAGGAGATGCACATCTACGAGAGGAGAGTTGGATCCACATACCCTTGTAGATCGCGATGCGGAAGCGTTGCAAGAACGCGGATGAAGGAGTCGTACTCGCGGCGATTCAAATCGCGGAAGATCCGATCTAGCGCCGAACGGACGGCGCCTCCGCGTTCAACACACGTGCAGCCCGGTGACGTCTCCCACGCCTTGATCCAGCAAGGAGAGAGGGAGAGGTTGGGAAGACTCCATCCAACAGCAGCACGACGGCGTGGTGGTGGTGGAGGAGCGCGGGACTCCAGCAGGGCTTCGCCAAGCGCTGCAAGAGACGAGGAGGGAGATGGGTAGGGCTGCGCCAAGAAGGAGACGTTCTCGTGTGTCTAGCAGCCCCAAAACCTCACATATATATAGGGGGAAGGGAGGGCTGCGCCCCCTTTAGGGTTTCCCACCCCTAGGGGTGCGGCCAGCCCTAAAAAAACCCATCTAGGGTGCGGCCAAGGGGGGGAGAGAGAGGGGGCGCCCTAGGGTGGGCCTTAAGGCCCATCTGGACCTAGGGTTTGCCCCCCTCCCCTCTCCATGCGCCTAGGGACTTGGTGGGGGGGCGCACCAGCCCCCTTGGGGCTGGTTCCCTCCCACACTTAGCCCACGTAGCCTTCAGGGGCTGGTGGCCCCACCTGGTGGACCCCCGGGACCCTCCCGGTGGTCCCGGTACATTACCGATATCGCCCGAAACTTTTCCGGTGACCAAAACAGGACTTCCCATATATGAATCTTTACCTCCGGACTATTCCGGAACTCCTCGTGACGTCCGGGATCTCATCCGGGACTCCGAACAACATTCGGTAACCGCGTACATACTTTCCCTATAACCCTAGCGTCATCGAACCTTAAGTGTGTAGACCCTACGGGCTCGGGAACCATGTAGTCATGACCGAGACAACTCTCCGGCCAATAACCAACAGCGGGATCTGGATACCCATGTTGGCTCCCACATGTTCCACGATGATCTCATCGGATGAACCACGATGTCAAGGATTCAATCAATCCCGTATACGATTCCCTTTGTCTATCGGTATAGCACTTGCCCGAGATTCGATCGTCGGTATACCGATACCTCGTTCAATCTCGTTACCGGCAAGTCTCTTTACTCGTTCCGTAACACATCATCCCGTGATCAACTCCTTGATCACATATTGTGCACATTATGATGATGTCCTACCGAGTGGGCCCAGAGATACCTCTTCGTCATACGGAGTGACAAATCCCAGTCTCGATTCGTGCCAACCCAACAGACACTTTCGGAGATACCTGTAGTGCACCTTTATAGCCACCCAGTTACGTTGTGACGTTTGGTACACCCAAAGCATTCCTACGATATCCGGGAATTGCACAATCTCATGGTCTAAGGAAAAGATACTTGACATATAGAAAAGCTTTAGCATACGAACTACACGATATGTGCTAGGCTTAGGATTGGGTCTTGTCCATCATTCTCCTAATGATGTGATCCCGTTATCAATGACATCCAATGTCCATGGTCAGGAAACCGTAACCATCTATTGATCAACGAGCTAGTCATCTAGAGGCTTGCTAGGGACATGGTGTTTGTCTATGTATCCACACATGTATCTGAGTTTCCTATCAATACAATTCTAGCATGGATAATAAACGATTATCGTGAACAAGGAAATATAATAATAACCAATTTATTATTGCCTCTATGGCATATTTCCAACAGTCTCCCACTTGCACTAGAGTCAATAATCTAGTTCACATCGCCATGTGATTAACACTCACAGGTCACATCGCCATGTGACTAACATCCAAAGAGTTCACTAGAGTCAGTAATCTAGTTCACATCAATATGTGATTAATACTCAATGAGTTCTGGGTTTGATCATGTTATGCTTGTGAGAGAGGTTGTAGTCAACGGGTCTGCAACATTCAGATCCCTATGTTCTTCGCAAAACCTTATGTCATATCGTAGATGCTGCTATCACGTTCCACTTGGAGCTATTCCAAACTGTTGCTCCATTATACGTATCCGGTATCTCCACTTAGAGTTATCCGGATAGGTGTTAAGCTTGCATCGACGTAACTCTTTACGTCGAACTCTTTATCACCTCCATAACCGAGAAACATTTCCTTATTCCTCTAAGGATAATTTTGACCACTATCTAGTAATCCACTCCTGGATCACCTTTGTACCCTCTTGCCAGACATGTGGCAAGGCACACATCAGGTGCGGTACTTAGCATGGCATACCGTACAGAGCCTATGACAAAAGCATAGGGGACGACCTTCGTCCTTCCTCTTCCTTCTGCCGTGGTCAAGTTTTGAGTCTTACTCAACTTCACACCTTACAACTCAGGTAAGAACTCCTTCTTTGACTGATATATTTTGAACTCCTTCAAAATCATGTCAAAGGTGTGTGTTCTTTTTGAAAGTATCATCAGGCGTCTTGATCTATCTGTATAGATCTTGATGCCCAATATGTAAGCAGCTTTATCCAGGTCTTCCTTTGAAAAACTCATTTCAAACAACCCTTTATGCTTTCCAGAAATTCTACATCATTTCGGATCAACAATATGTCATTCACATATACTTATCAGAAATGTTGTAGTGCTCCCACTCACTTTATTGCAAATACAAGTTTCCACCAAACTTTGTATACCCAAAAACTTTGATCACTCCATCAAAGTGTATATTCCGACTCCGAGATGCTTGCTCTAGTCCATGGAAGGATCGTTGGAGCTAGCATATCTTTTAGCATCCTTAGGATCGACAAAACCTTTCTGATTGTATCACATACAACCTTTCCTTACGAAAACTGGTAAGGAAACTTGTTTTGTTATCCATCTGCCAGATTTCATAAATGCAGCTAATGCTAACATGATTCCGACGGACTTAAGCATCGCTACGGGTGAGAAAATCTCATCGTAGTCAACTCCTTGAACTTGTGGAAAACTCTTCGCCACAAGTCGAGCTTCATAGACGGTGACATTACCGTCCACGTCCGTCTTAGTCTTAAAGATCCATTTGTCTCAATGGCTTGCCGATCATAGGGCAAGTCCACCAAATTCCATACTTTGTTTTGATACATGGATCCTATCTCGGATTTATCGGCTTCTAACCATTTGTCGGAATATGGGCCCACCATCGCTTCTCCATAGTTCGTAGGTTCATCGTTGTCCAACAACATGACCTTTAAGACAGGATCAACGTACCACTCAGGAGTAGTACATATCCTTGTCAACCTACGAGGTTCGATAGCAACTTGATCTGGAGCTTCATGATCACTATCATTAGTTTCCTCTTCAACTGTCGTAGATTCCACAGAAACATCTTTCTGTGTTGCACTACTCTCCGGTTGAAGTGAGGGTTCGACAACCTCATCAAGTTCTATCTTCCTCCCACTCAATTCTTTCGAGAGAAACTCCTTCTCGAGAAAGGACCCGTTCTTAGCGACAAACATTTTTGTCCTTGGATCTGAGATAGAAGGTATACCCAACTGTTACCTTTGGGTATCCTATGAAGATGTATTTGTCCGCTTTGGGTTCGAGCTTTTCCTGGCTGAAGCCATAAGCATCGCAGCCCCAAACATTTAAGAAAACGACAACTTTGGTTTCTTGCCAAACTATACGACGTCGTCTCAATGGACTTAGATGGTGCCCTATATAAAGTGAATGCAGCTGTCTCTAATGCATAACCTCAAAATAATAGCGGTAGATCGGTAAGACACACCATAGATCGCACCATATCTCATAAGGTTCGATTACGATGTCCGGACACACCATTACGCTATGGTGTTCCAGGGGACTTCAACTGCGAAACAATTCCACAATGTCTTAAGTGATTGCCAAACTCATAATTCAGATAATATCCCCTTGATCAGATCGTAGGAACATGATCTTCTTGTTATGATGATTCTTAATCTTCACTCTGAAATTTTTGAACCTTTCAAACATTTCAGACTTTTGCTTCATTAAGTAAATATACCATATCTACTCAAATCGTAAGTGAAGATGAGAAAATAACGATATCCACCACACGCCTTAATTCTCATTGGATCACATACATCAGCATGTATGATTTCCAATAAGTCACTTACCCGTTTCATTGTACCTGAAAACGAGATCTCAGTCATCCTGCCCATGAGGCATGGCTCGCATGTGTCAAGTGATTCAAAATCAAGTGACTCCAAACGTCCATCAGCATGGAGTTTCTTCATGCATTTTATGCCAAAATGACCTAAGCGGCAGTGCCACAAGAAAGTGGTACTATCATTATTAACTCTACATCTTTTGGCATTAATATTATCATTATGTGTATTACCATGATCGAGATTCAACGAACCATTGGGTGCATGACCATAAAGGTATTATTCATGTAAACAGAATAACCATTATTCTCTAACTTAAATGAATAACCGTATTGCGATGAACATGATCTAATCATTTTCATGCTCAACGTAGACACCTGATAACATTTATCTAGGTTCAATACTAATCTTGAAAATAGAGGAAGTGTGCGATGGTGATCTCATCAACCTTGGAAATACTTCCAACACACATCGTCACCTCGCCCTTAGCTAGTCTCCGTTCAGTCCGTAGCTTTTGCTTCAAGTCACTAATAATAGCAACTGAACCGGTATCCAATACCCAGGTGCTACAAGGAGTACTACTAAGGTACACATCAATAACACGTATATCAAATATACTTTGTTGAAGTTGCCAGCTATCATATCTACCATGTATATGGGGTGGTTCCGCTACCATGTGACCGTTCCCCTTACAATAGAAGCACTTAGTCTCGAGGTTTGGGTTCAACCATGGGTTCCTTCATCAGAGCGACAACAGGTTTGCCATTCATGAAGTTTCCCTTCTAGCCCTTACCCTTTTGAAACCAGTGGTCTTGTTAAACCATCAACACTTGATGCTCCTTCTTGATCTCTACTTTTGCGGTACTAAGAACCGCTGACAGCACCGGGATCATCTCCATCCTTTGCATGTCATAGTTCATCACGAAGTTCTAGTAGCTTGGTGATAGTGTCTAGAGAATTCTGTCAACCACTATCTCACCTGGAAGATTAACTCCCACTTGGTTCAAGTGGTTTTAGCACCCAGACATTCTGAGCACATGCTCACCAGTTGAGCCATTCTCCTCCATCTTTTTGGCAAAGGAACTTGTTAGAGGTATCATACCTCTCAACACGGGCATGAGCCTGAAATCCAAATTTCAGCTCTTAGAACATCTCATATGTTCCATGGCATTCAAAACGTCATTGGAATCCCGATTCTAAGCCGTAAAGTATGGTGCACTAAACTATCAAGTAGTCATCAGGACGTGTCTTCCAGGTGTTCACAACATCCACAGACAACGTTGTAGGGGTTTGCACATCGAGCGGTGCATCAAAGACGTAAGCTTTCTGTGCAGCAGTGAGGACACTCCTCGGACTACGGACCCAGTCCGCATCATTGCTTACAATATCTTTCAACTTAGTCTTTCTCTAGGATCGTATTAAACAGGGAGCTACAACGCAGTTATTGGTCTACAACATAATTTGCAAAGGCAACTTAGACTTTTGTTCATGATAAGTGAGTTTAACTAATCAAATTACTTATAACTCCCACTCAAATTGACATCCCTCTGGTCATCCGAGCGTGACATGATCCAAATCCACCAACCCAAGTCCGATCATCACGTGAGATGAGGTGGTGTCAATGGTGAACATCTTCATGTTGATCATATCTACTATATGACTCATGCTCGACCTTTCGGTCTTCCGTGTTCCGAGGCCATGTCTGTACATGCTAGGCTCGTCAAGTCTAACCCGAGTGTTCTGCATGTGCAAAACTGGCTTGCACCCGTTGTATGCGAACATAGAGTCTATCACACCCGATCATCACGTGGTGCTTCGAAACGATGAACCTTCGCAACGGCGCACACTCGGGGGGAACACAATTTCATCTTGAAATTTTAGTGAGGGATCATCTTATAATGCTACCGCCGTCCTAAGCAAAATAAGATGCATAAAAGGATTAACATCACATGCAAATCATAAGTGACATGATATGGCCATCAACTCGTGCTTTTGATCTCCATCTCCAAAGCACCGGCATGATCTCCATCGTCACCGGCGTAACACCATGATCCCCATCATCATGATCTCCATCATCGTGTCGCCATCGGGGTTGTCGCGCGCCCACCATGCTCTTACTACTATTGCTACCGTTTAGCGATAAAGTAAAGCATTACATAGCGCTTAATGATTGACACGCAGGTCATACAAAAATTAAAGACAGCCCTATGGCTCCTGCCGGTTGCCGTATACATCGACATGCAAGTCGATATTAACTATTACAACATGATCATCTCATACATCAAATATATCTCATCATGTCATTGGCCATATCATATCACAAACATACCCTGCAAAAACAAGTTAGACGTCCTCTAATTTGTTGTTGCATGTTTTACGTGGCTGCTATGGGTATCTAGCAAGAACGCTTCTTACCTACGCAAAGCCACAACGGTGATATTTAAGTTGCTATTTAACCTTCTACAAGGACCGCCTTTGTCGAATCCGATTCAACTAAGGTGGGAGAGACAGACACCCGCTAGCCATCTTATGCAACAAAAGTCACATGTCTGTCGATGGAACCGGTCTCATGTACGAGGACATGTAAGGTTGGTCCGAGCCGCTTCATCCCACAATACCGCTGAATCAAGAAAAGACCAAGGAGGGAAGCAATCTAAACATCAACGCCCACAAACTCCTTTGTGTTCTACTCGTGATTGCATCTATGCAAAGACCTAGCTCATGATGCCACTGTTGGGGAACGTTGCATGGGAAACAAAAATTTTCCTACGCTCACCAAGATCAATCTAGGAGATGCACATCTACGAGAGGAGAGTTGGATCCACATACCCTTGTAGATCGCGATGCGGAAGTGTTGCAAGAACGCGGATGAAGGAGTCGTACTCGCGGCGATTCAAATCGCGGAAGATCCGATCTAGCGCCGAACGGACGGCGCCTCCGCGTTCAACACACGTGCAGCCCGGTGACGTCTCCCACGCCTTGATCCAGCAAGGAGAGAGGGAGAGGTTGGGAAGACTCCATCCAACAGCAGCACGACGGCGTGGTGGTGGTGGAGGAGCGCGGGACTCCAGCAGGGCTTCGCCAAGCGCTGCAAGAGACGAGGAGGGAGAGGGGTAGGGCTGCGCCAAGAAGGAGACGTTCTCGTGTGTCTAGCAGCCCCAAAACCTCACATATATATAGGGGGAAGGGAGGGCTGCGCCCCCTTTAGGGTTTCCCACCCCTAGGGGTGCGGCCAGCCCTAAAAAAACCCATCTAGGGTGCGGCCAAGGGGGGGAGAGAGAGGGGGCGCCCTAGGGTGGGCCTTAAGGCCCATCTGGACCTAGGGTTTGCCCCCCTCCCCTCTCCATGCGCCTAGGGACTTGGTGGGGGGGCGCACCAGCCCCCTTGGGGCTGGTTCCCTCCCACACTTAGCCCACGGAGCCTTCAGGGGCTGGTGGCCCCACCTGGTGGACCCCCGGGACCCTCCCGGTGGTCCCGGTACATTACCGATATCGCCCGAAACTTTTCCGGTGACCAAAACAGGACTTCCCATATATGAATCTTTACCTCCGGACTATTCCGGAACTCCTCGTGACGTCCGGGATCTCATCCGGGACTCCGAACAACATTCGGTAACCGCGTACATACTTTCCCTATAACCCTAGCGTCATCGAACCTTAAGTGTGTAGACCCTACGGGCTCGGGAACCATGTAGTCATGACCGAGACAACTCTCCGGCCAATAACCAACAGCGGGATCTAGATACCCATGTTGGCTCCCACATGTTCCACGATGATCTCATCGGATGAACCACGATGTCAAGGATTCAATCAATCCCGTATACGATTCCCTTTGTCTATCGATATAGCACTTGCCCGAGATTCGATCGTCGGTATACCGATACCTCGTTCAATCTCGTTACCGGCAAGTCTCTTTACTCGTTCCGTAACACATCATCCCGTGATCAACTCCTTGATCACATATTGTGCACATTATGATGATGTCCTACCGAGTGGGCCCAGAGATACCTCTCCGTCATACGGAGTGACAAATCCCAGTCTCGATTCGTGCCAACCCAACAGACACTTTCGGAGATACCTGTAGTGCACCTTTATAGCCACCCAGTTACGTTGTGACGTTTGGTACACCCAAAGCATTCCTACGGTATCCGGGAATTGCACAATCTCATGGTCTAAGGAAAAGATACTTGACATATAGAAAAGCTTTAGCATACGAACTACACGATCTGTGCTAGGCTTAGGATTGGGTCTTGTCCATCACATCATTCTCCTAATGATGTGATCCCGTTATCAATGACATCCAATGTCCATGGTCAGGAAACCGTAACCATCTATTGATCAACGAGCTAGTCATCTAGAGGCTTGCTAGGGACATGGTGTTTGTCTATGTATCCACACATGTATCTGAGTTTCCTATCAATACAATTCTAGCATGGATAATAAATGATTATCGTGAACAAGGAAATATAATAATAACCAATTTATTATTGCCTCTAGGGCATATTTCCAACAAATTCTATGTTATATTCTAGGTAGAAGTGGAGCGTGTTTCTCTCCCACATAAAGAAAGCTGAGTTCCGACTCGTTATGAAAAGCTAAAGAAAACTAAAAAGGAAAACTAAAAGCAAGACGCTCCAAGCATAGCACATAACACATGAAGTGATAAAAATATAGCGGAACGAAAGACGAACTGATAATGTTGATGGATAAGGGGATGCACGGGGGCATCCCCAAGCTTAGACGCTTGAGTCTCCTTGAATATTTCTTGGGGGTGCATGGGGGCATCCCCAAGCTTGAGCGTTTGACACTCCTGATTCTTTTTATCATCTTCCCTCGCACACTTGAAAACTCCCTTCATACATAACTCATCATAATCTGATTAGCGAGGTTAGTACCCATAATAAAATAATTGTTCCTTGCTGGAAATAAGGATATTCTTGAAGGTCTACTGTTTCTCAAGGTTGCCAAAAGGTTTTTGCAAAGAAAAATCAAGCTCTAGGTTTGCAAAATGAAGGAAAGGCAAAACAGGACAGAATCTGTGAAAAACAGGACAGCAGGTAGTAAATTATTTTTTCGGGGCACTTCTGCAACTCTAATCAAAAAACTCAGAACAGACGCACGAAAGACAATTATATAGAGCACGCTGTCGAAAAATTCAGACCAAAAAGATGATCTGGTGATTTTATACAAAATTTTCTATCCAAGGACAGAATCTGTTTCCTGGACAACATGTCACAACTTTTGAACTTTCTAGCAATCAGAGGCTACACTTGGCACAAAATTGAAAAGCAAAGATACAATGATGATGCTACTGTAGTAACAACATCAAGACACAACAAAAGCAAAATAAAATTTTATTCATGTGGGCTGCCTCCCAAAAGCACTTTCTTTTATGCCTTTAAGCTAGGCATAATGCATAGAGATCAAGTTTTATCAAGAGTAAAAGAATAGCTAGCCCGTATAACGGACTCAAAAGGTAACTTAATCTTCTTTCGAGGGAAGTGTTCCATCCCTTTCTTGAGAGGAAACTAGAATTTTATATTCCCCTCTTTCATGTCAATGATAGCACCAACGGTGCGTAGAAAAGGACGTCCCAAAATAATTGGACAAGAAGGTTCACATTCAATATCCATAATAGTAAAATCAACGGGAACATACTTGTCATTGACAATGATAAGAATATCGTCGATCCTCCCCAAAGGTTTCTTTATGGAAGAATCAACGAGACGAACACCAAAAGAACAAGAATCAAAAGGTTTCAATTTAAGCATATCATATATTCTTTTGGGCATAACAGAGGTACTAGCACCAACATCACATAAAGCATAGCAAGAGAAGTTATTCAACTTAATTTTAATAATAGGATCCCAACCATCTTCTAGCTTTCTAGGTATGGAGGCTTCTACTCTAAGTTTCTCCTCCCTAGCTTTGATAAGAGCATTAGCGATATGCTCTGTGAAGGCAAGGTTAAGCGTGCTAGTGCGGGGATCTCTAGACATCTTGTGAAGGAAATCAATAACTTCGGTAAGAGTGCAATTATCAAAATCAAGGTCACTACTATCAAGTAAAGTGGTAGTGGTGTCCTTTAGGTTCAGTTGTTTGGTAGTTTCTATAGTCATAGCATCACCATTAATAGGTCCAATGGGACCAGGAGTGCATTGGGTGCTAAGAATTTGAATATCCTCAACAACTTGGATAGTAGCAACAGTGTGGTGGGTAGGAAGGCTCTTAATTCTATCTTCTTCCTCCCTTTCTCTAGCCCATCTCTCTTTAAGTTTAGCCATCATCCTAATATTTTCATTAATTTGCACTTGAATAGCATTCATAGGAGTGACCTTCCTCTCCTCAAGAGGAGAAGTTTTAATTTTAAGCAATTCTACTTCATTGGCTAAATTGTCTACCTTCGAAGAGAGATCATCTAGTTTGTTTAGTTTTTCTCCTACACTCTTATTAAAGGCTTTTTGGGTAGTGATGAAATCTTTAAGCATAATCTCTAGTTCAGTAGTGGAGTTCTTGGTGCTAAGATAAGCATTGTTGTTCCCATAAGAATTAGAGGGGAACGGTCTAGGATTGCTACCAAAATTACTCCTATAAGCATTGTTATTAAAATTGTTTCTAGAGATAAAATTCACATCTACTTGTTCTTGAGCAATCAAAGAATTTAAAGGAACATCACGAGGATCAACAGAAGATTGCTTCGAAAGTAGAGACATAATCAAGTCAACTTTTTCATTTAGGGAGGAAATCTCCTCGACAGAGTTTACCTTCCTACCTGTTGGAGCGCGTTCGATGTGCCATTGGGAATAATTGGTCATCATCTCATCGAGAAGCTTTGTGGCAGCACCAAGTGTAGTTGACATAAAGGTTCCTCCCGCGGCTGAATCTAACAAGTTCCGCGAGGTAAAGTTCAAGCCTGCATAAAAAGTTTGGATAACCATCCAAGTAGTCAAACCATGAGTAGGGCAGTTCTTGATAAGAGATTTCATACGTTCCCAAGCTTGGGCAACGTGTTCATTATCCAATTGTTTAAAATTCATTATGTTGCTTCTTAGTTGGATAATTTTAGCAGGTGGATAGTATTTTCAAATAAAAGCATCTTTGCACTTGTCCCATGTATCTATGCTATTTCTAGGCAAAGACTGAAACCAAATTTTAGCTCCTCCTCTCAAGGAGAAAGGAAAAAGCTTAAGCTTAACAATATCACCGTCTACTTCTCGGTACTTTTGCATATCACAAAGTTCAACAAAATTGTTTAAGTATAAAGCAGCATCATCTCCAGCACCGGAGAATTGATCTTTCATAACTAGGTTCAGTAAAGCAGGTTTAATTTCATAAGAAGGTGCTGAAGTGGCAGGTGTAGTGATAGGTGTGCAGATAAAGTCATCGTTGTTGTGACTAGTGAAGTCACACAACTTGGTGTTCTCGGTGGAACCCATAGTAGCAAGCAAGCAAGATAACTATTTTTGTGATTTTCGATAAAAGATACTAAAGCAAAACTGAAAGGTAAACTAGCAAGACTAAAAAGCAAAGGTAAAAGATAGCATGCAACTCCCCTATCCTGAAGAGTGGAGTCCCCGGCAACGGCGCCAAAAAACTTTGCTTGATGGCTTCTCGCCCCTCCTTGGTTACCACAAGTGGAAGGTTTGAGATGCAGTGTAGCGAAAGTTTTCCCTTGGAAAAGATACCAAGGATTGATTTCCCTGAGACTCCCAGTTTCAACAAGAAGGTGTCAACTACTAACGGCGCCAGATATTAGCAATCAACGTGGACCTGCACACAGATACAAATAACTTTGCTCCCAACGAGTACAGAGAGGTTGTCAATCCCTCCGGCCTTGTCGTTTACAAAGGATCAAACACAAGTGATAGTAGTGATAGGTTTTGCTGCAATAGTAAGTAAAAAGCGGAAAGTAAATAGCGGATGTGATCAGTGATGGTAATATGGACCGGAGTCCCATGATGTTCACTAGTGATGTCTCTCTCCCAAAAGACGATAAAACAGCTATGTGAGGTAAACGAATTACAGCTGGGCAATTGACAGGACCATGTGCGCAAACCAATGCTGACTAAGTTGCAAGAAAGGTAGAGGTTCAAAGCATGGGCGGTACGCCAAGGCAAGTAGACCGAAATCCATCTGCATCTACTACTAATCATCCACCTTGAGATATCTATCCAGAACATCTCGCTTGTATTAAGTTGCGAGTCCCACCCATAGTGTAAACTCAAAGCAACACACAACTGCATTAAAAGAACTTTGCGTAAAGTAAACAATCCTTGCACCCTCGGGCACAAGCACCGTTGTTTTCCCCCTTGTGGCAACAGCACATCCCCTAGACTCATGTTTCTGTCACTCAAGCTAGTCATCGAGGGGCATGAACCCACAATCAAGCATAACGTTCCCTCTTGGAGTCACTACCTACTACTTGGCCAAAGCAATAAATAACAACGGAGAACATGCAAGAATTACTTACGAACATAAATATAAAAGAGGTGAATCAAATATATTACTCAAACGCAATCTGAACATAATCTCACAATCCATCGGATCCCAGCAAACTTATCATAGCAACAGCATAAGGATTACATAGGTGCCTCGATCATGTAGGGCAGCTCACGAGGACTAATTAGTGAAGCACAAGAACGGGAGGAGAACATCACATAGCTACTGGTCATGGACCCATGGTCCAAGGGACACTACTCACAACTCATCCGGGAGGCGTCCATGGTGGTGGAGAAGCTCCCGGTGGTGATCCTCCCCTCCGGCAGGGTGCCGGGAAGAGTTCTCCAGGTGCTCCTAATCTTGGAAGCGCGGCGGCGGCGGAACAGAGATGAGATCGCGAAAAAGGGTTCCCGTCTCGAGGGTTTCGGGACACGATATAAATATATGCCAAAGGGGGGCATCCGCGGAGGCTCGGGGGGCCCAGGCGCCCCCCCGACGCGGCCAGGAGGGGGGCCGCGCCACCAGGGCGCCTGGAGCCCTGGTGGCCCCCCTCCGGCTGTACTTCGGGTGCCGGGAAGCTTCTGGAACGCTGATTTTTTATATAATTTTTCCGGGATTTTTCTGGCAGTTCTCGTAATGGGAAAACCTGAAATACAAAAACAGCCGAAAACATAAACTGGCACTGGGATGCACTGAGTTAATAGGTTAGTCCAAATATGATCAAAAGTGTATGGAAGTGTATAAATATCATAGCAATATCACCCAAAAGAGGCATGGAGCAAGCAGAAATTATAGATACGTTTTGGACGTATCAATCATGTACTTTGATGGAGCTTTCTCCTTACAGGGCGCCGGGGCTGGCGTACTGCTTGTCGCGCCCACCGGAGAGCACCTCAAGTACGTGGTCCAGATGCGCTTCCCCAGGGAGGTATCAACGAACAATACTGCCGAGTATGAGGGGCTGCTTGCTGGTCTTAGGATCGCGGCAGACCTCCGAATCAAGAAACTCATTGTCAGGGGCGATTCGCAGCTTGTCGTAAAACAAGTCAACAAAGATTACCAGAGACCATTGATGAAGGCCTACGTCGATGAAGTGAGAAAGCTGGAAGAGCTCTTTGATGGTATACAGGCGGAGCACGTTCCCCGAGCAGAGAACGACATCGCCGATTACCTGTCAAAGCGCGCTGCCCTCAAGTTACCTGTGGAACCAGGTACCTTTGTGCTTCAGCTTTCTCAGCCATCCGTTGATCCATCAACAGAGCAAAACAAGAGGAGGAAATCAGTGCTCGGCAAGTACTTTCCCGCCGAGCTCCCCGGAGCCGCCGGCAAGGATGTTGCCGGGGACACTGAGCCCGCCACGGGACGGCTAGCTCCGACGGAGCATCAAGCTCTTGCCGTCGAGACAGCCGCTCCTATAGCGGAGGAAATGCCTTTAGTCCTCGCCGTCGAGCCTCAGGCTCCAGCATGGGCACAACATACCGTCTGATTCCTCCAAACTGGGGAACTTCCTGAGGAGCAGGAAGAAGTGGAAAATGTAGCCCGTCGATCTGCTATGTACCAGTTCGTCGATGACGTCCTGTACAGAAAGAGACCGAACGGCGTGAAATTGAAGTGTATCCCTCGAGAGGAAGGACTGGGGCTGTTGGCAGAGATACATGGAGGAGCCCTTGCCGGCAAGGCTTCTTCTGGCCCACTGCCCTCCAGGATGCGACGACACTGGTCACCAGGTGTGAAGCGTGTTAGTTCCATTCAAAGAAACTTCATCAACCAGCTCAAGCCCTTCAAACCATTCCTCTCTCCTAGCCCTTCTCGGTCTGGGGGCTCGACATACTGGGCCCTTTCCCCCGTGCTGTCGGGGGCTTTGAGTACTTGTACGTCGCAGTCGACAAGTTCACAAAGTGGCCAGAGGTGGAGGCATTGAGGAAGGTCATAGCTCAGTCAGCCGTCAAATTCTTCAAGGGACTCGTGTGCCGTTTTGGTGTACCCAACAGGGTCATCACCGACAACGGCACACAGTTCACAAGCCGCACCTTCATGCAATATACCCAAGACCTCTGCAGCAAAGTCTGTTTCGCTTCCGTTGCTCACCCATGAAGCAATGGTCAAGTTGAGAGAGAAAACGCTGAAGTACTACGAGGCTTAAGGACAAAGACCTTTGACAGGCTGCACAAGAGTGGAAGGCGCTGGATTGATGAGTTGCCGACGGTTCTTTGGTCGATCAGAACGATGCCAAATCGAGCCATCGACCAGACACCCTATGCCCTAGTATACGTGGCAGAAGAAGTTCTCCCCACTGAACTCATATACGGGTCACCTCGAGTGCTCGCTTATGATGAGCTTGAGCAAGAGCAACTGCGGCAAGATGACGCAACGCTCCTTGAGGAAGATCGTCTTTGGGCGGCTGTGAGAGCAGCACGCTACCAGCAAGCCTTGCGCCGCTACCATAGCCGCAAGGTCCGTGCCGAAGCTTTGAGGAAGGCGACCTTGTTCTTCGGCGCGTTCAATCGGCCAAGAATACCAACAAGTTGATGCCGAAGTGGGAAGGCCCTTATCGGGTAATACGAGTCACCAGGCCTAGCGCAGTCCGCTTGGATACCGAAAATGTCGTTCCGGTGAGCAAATCCTGGAACATTGAGCATCTTCGCAAGTTTTACCCATAAGGCGCGGCTTGCCGGGCCCCCCGGCAAGCCACCTTTTGTACAAGCCTTGCCGGCAAGGCATGTAACCCTTTGTACAAAGCCAGACACAGACCCTCAGCATAAATAAATGAAGCGCTGGCGCCCTAAGTTATAGCATGCATGCTAGGTCGAGTCTCGTCCTTGGTTAGGGTTGATAGTGCTTATCGGCGGCTAACCCCTAGCTTAGAGGTCGAGTTTGCATCTCTTTGTCTTTCTTTTATCTTCTTTGGTTCACAGGACACACATATATCCTTGCCGAAACCACTTGGGGAGAAGAAAAAGGAACAGACCAGCATCTGGGCCCCGGCAAGCCAGTATTGCCGGGGGCTGCAAGAGCAAAGATTCACCCACAGCAAACCAAGGTTGCCGGGGGCTGCAGCTTCAGATAAGTTCTTCGTCCCTTATCATGCATCCCATTATGGACTGAGGTATGTTAAACCTCGTTTTTCCCTTAAAACTACCGTGCTAACCTAACTCTAGGCCCTGGGGCTCGTTCCTGGGACCAAGTCGGGTCGTAGTCACGGCAGCGAAGAGGTAAAACGAGGAGCCTAAACCCACTTCATCCTTGCCTCCGCCAAAGGCGTGAGAAAGGTCGAGCGAAGTGGGGAGACGGCAAGGCCTGTTGTCGGGCAAGAAAATGTTTATCTTAGAGATATCAAGGATTTATTCCTTGTCGTGGGTTTCACCCACAAACAAATGACCCGGCAAACATCCCTTTTTCATTAAAAACATTCCACTCAGGTACAGTCCGTAGGGAATGAATAACATGAACAAGGGGATTACAAGTTTCAAATTTAACAGATGCCCGAAGGCTTACAAACTAAAAAGAGATAAGATGCCCGTAATCCCTTTCTTGTCCCTCTCCTCTAGAGGCAGGTCAAGGAGGCGAGAAGGGCGAAAGGAGCCCCTAGGCGAGCTACGGGTGGCAGAAGACACCGAGAGAACATCTCGGTGGCCACCCAAAGGCTGGATGGTGGTGGCGGCGCCGGAAGCAGAGCTCGAAGACGAGGCGGCAGGACGTCAGTACGCATCGAAGGCGTTGGTGCCCGCGTACTCCGACATGACGACCTTGTCGTCCGCCCTCTTCCTCTTCCGCAGCCCCCCCAACGCCAGCTGCCCAAGGGGACGGCCCCGAGAAGTTCAAGGAGCCGACGACACGGCTGATGGGGTCGCCGGTGCCACCAGGAGCGGCTCCCGACGCCTAGTCGGACACATCATCCTGCCGCCTACCGCCCTCGTCGTCGTTGCCGCTGTCCTCCTCGTCACTCTTGCTCGAGGAGGAATCTTCGTCATCAGAAGAGCTCTCCACGCAGCACCTTGCACGAGTCCCGAAGTGCCCGAAGACCTTGACGGAAAGAAGGCCACCCTCCATCAAGCTATGGATACGAGCAAACGTCTTCCATCCCCGACGAAGATACATCACATGAGGAGCAGGGAAGTCGACGCGGACCCGCGTGCCACTGATCCCGCAGCCCCTCATGTGCAGCCGCAATGACTCCGGCGGATCTAGCTCCATCTCCCGCGCAAATGGAGTCGGGAGACGAAGGCGACGGCGCGGCAGCCAGCGCAACCTGACGAAGAACTCGCAAGGGTCGTCCCCAACATGACCCTCGGTTGGAGGAGGAGCTGCTGGCGGGGGCGAGGCCGGCGGGCCACCTCGTCCTCCTCTTCCCCGAGCGCCCCGGCCTCGCCCACGGCCTCGCCCCCTCCCCCTTCCCCTCGCGGCCGACTCGGCCACCGCAGGTGCAGGAGAAGGAGGGACGCGTTGTCGAGCGGCGACCGTCGCCGCCACCGTTGAAGGGCCAGGATTTCCTCTCTCCATGACGAATGGAAGAGAGGAGCAGAAGCTGAAGGAGGAAGAAGATGGAAGAATGCGGGGCGCCGTCCCTCCACTCCCGCTCTTTATAAAGGAATGGGGCTGGGGCTCGACCGCCCCACTCGGCCAATCAAGACACGGAAGGTGCAGGAAGCCAGGATCGACCCGCCGCCCCAACCAGCGACGGCCCGGTTTCCCGCCTCCACCGTTTGCCACCCCAAGCGCATGGGAGACACGTGGCAGGCGTGCAGAACCGAGGGACGGGTGAGGCGACCTCTCCCCACCCCGTGATCGTGGGGAGTGGACGCCTTGAGGACCGCACCTCAGCCCCATTAAGTAAATGGGCCGCGCCTCCTCCCCCCGTTTATGGGGAAGGCGAGAAGCCGCCTCTTTACTACGATGTGACGCATGCCTGCGGGAACCGCCCCATGCATGCCGCCCACGTCACGCACGCCCCTCCACACCGCGCCACGCGCGCGGATCGTGGGAGGCGCAGCGCACAAAAAATCTTACCGCGGTAAAAACCGTCCCGCCTGCCCACGCACCGTTCTGGGCCTAGCCCAACAACACGTCGCGCTTATGTGTGGCCGAGGCCCGGGGGCTCCTGTCGGTGTACAAAAAGGGGGGGGGGGTACACTTTATGTACCCCTATGACTGTGGACGGGCAGTCTGAGCCACGGGCACCGCCGCACCAAGCAAGGCCAGGGAGGTAAGCTAGGGTTAGACTGAAGCCCAAAGCCAAGACCACGAAGAGCAAAGGAACGAAGCAGGTTCCCCCGGCAAGATCCTTGCCGGGAGCCAGTTTCAGTAGCCCCGGCAAGACCCTTGCCGTGGAAACTCTCCGGCAAGACCCTTGCCGCGGCAACTCGCCCCACGCCTACGGAGCGGATCACCCTTGAGTCCACTGCCCCCATGGGGCAAGGATTCGGGAGACATCCCCGTGGTGGCATGCAGATCTTTGTGAAGACATTCAAGATCAGGTACGCACTAAGAAGACGACGACCCTTGGCGGGATCCTAGCCAAGGAAGCCCACAAGACCTCCGGCAAGCACCTTGCCGGGGATGGCAGCAGGCGCCCCGACAAGAGCCTTGCCGGGGCCCCGGCAAGGCCCTTGCCGAGGACATCCGCAGGGCCAACATTAGGCCCACGCCGACTAAACCTCCACCGCCTTATGCAGCTGCCGACCCAATCAGCTGGGCAGGCACCTGCGTGGCGGCATGCAGATCTTTGTGAAGACCCGCCATTGCGCCACCCCAGCTGCCTTCCTGCCTGCCTACATGGCATCCCAGGCATCGCTGGCCAGGGCGCGTGTCGACACAAGAAGGGGCGGCGACGGACAAGACGGATATCTCCCCCGTCCCCGATAAAGCAAGGACACCTAAGCAAGGAGCATTAAATGCGCCTTGTCATGTAATGCGAGGTATAAACTTGCATCACTGTACCCTTTCCACCTCCTGTGTGCGACTGTGGAGACCCCTTTTCCCTATAAAAGGAGGCCCGAGGCGACCAGGAGAAGGATTCGGCTTTTTGGAGCTCCTCGCGCCCCATAGCTAGCTGAAGAACACAAACATACAATCCACCAAAGCAGGAGTAGGGTTTTACGCATCCTCGGAGCCCGAACCTGGATAAACGAACCGTGTGCTATCTGTTTGATCCGCTATTCTCTCAACCCCGCGCCCCGCAACCGTAGTAGGGATTCTTGTGATCCCATAGGTGTCATTCCCAATACACCGACATAGACATACTATCATCCTCGAGAATATCAAGTATAACAAAGTCCGTTAGAATAGTAACATTTGCAACTACGACAAGCACATCCTCACAAATACCGACAGGTATAGCAGTTGATTTATCAGCCATTTAAAAAGATATTTCATTAGGTGTCAACTTACTCAAGTCAAGTCTACGATATAAAGAGAGCGGCATAACACTAACACCGGCTCCAAGATCAAACAAATCAGTTTTAACATAGTTTCTCTGAATGGAGCAAGGTATAGTAGGTACTCCCGGATCCCCTAATTTCTTAGGCATTCCTCCTTCAAAAGTGTAATTGGCAAGCATGGTGGAGATTTCTACTTCAGGTATCTTTGTTTTGTTGGTAATAATATCTTTCATGTACTTGGCATAAGGATTTGTTTTAAGCACATCAGTCAAACGCATACGCAAAAAGATAGGTCTAATCATTTCAGCGAAGCGCTGAAAATCCTCATCTTCCTTTTTCTTGGATGGTTTCGGAGGAAAAGGCATGGGTTTCTGAACCCATGGTTCTCTTTCCTTACCATGCTTCCTAGCAACAAAGTCTCTCTTATCATAACGTTGATTCTTTGATTGTGGGTTATCAATATCAACTGCAGGTTCAATCTCTACATCATTATCATTGCTAGGTTGAGCATCGACATGAACATCATTATTAATATTATCACTAGGTTCATGTTCATTACCGGATTGTGTCTCAGCATCAGAAACAGATATATCATTGGGATTCTTAGATGGGCGAGCTACAGGTTCACTAGAAGCATGCAAAGTCCTATCATTTTTCTTTTTCTTCTTCTTAGAAGAACTAGGTGCATCTAAATTAGATCTTTGAGAATCTTGCTCAATTCTCTTAGGGTGGCCTTCAGGATACAGAGGTTCCTGAGTCATTCTACCACCTCTAGTCACAACTCTAATGGCATTGTCATTATTCTTACTATTTAATTCATTGAGCAAATCATTCTGAGCTTTAAGTACTTGTTTTACTTGAGTGGTGACCATAGAAGCATGTATACTAATAAGTTTCAGTTCATCTTTAGCATTAGATAGATAATCACTCAAGCGTTCAATCATATGAGCATTGTGTTGTAATTTTCTACCAACATAAGCATTGAAGTTTTCTTGTTTCACAATAAAATTGTCAAACTCATCTAAGCATTGGCTAGCAGACTTATAACGAGGAATAACACCTTCATCAAATATATAAAGAGAATTTACCTTTACTACCTGTGCCGGGTTATCAAGACCATGTATTTCTTCAATAGGTGGTAAATTCTTAACATCTTCAGCCTTAATACCTTTTCCTTTCATAGATTTCTTTGCCTCTTGCATATCTTCAGGATTAAGAAATAGAACACCTCTTTTCTTTGGAGTTGGCTTAGGGGCTGGTTCACGAAGTGTCCAATTATTTTCATTGGCTAGCATATTATTCAATAGTAATTCAGCTTGTTCCACTGTTCTTGCCCTAAAAACACAACCAACACAACTGTCCAGGTGGTCCGTGGAAGCATCAGTTAGTCTATTATAAAAGACATCAAGTATATCATGCATCTCAAGAGGATGATCAGGCAAAGCATTTAGTAACTGGAGAAGCCTCCCCCAAGCTTGTGGGAGACTCTCTTCTTCAGTTTGAGCAAAATTATATATTTCCCATAAGGCAGCTTGTTTCTTATGAGCGGGAAAATATTTAGCAGAGAAGTAGTACATCATATCCTGGGGACTACGCACACAACCAGGATCAATAGAATTAAACCAAGTCTTAACATCACCCTTTAACGAGAACGGAAATAGCTTAAGGATATAGTAGTAGCGAATCTTTTCATCATTGGTAAACAGGGTGGCTATATCATTCAACTTAGTAAGATGTGCCACAACAGTTTCAGACTCATAGCCAGGGAAAGGATCAGATTCAACCAAAGTAATTAACTCAGGATCAACAAAGAATTCATAATCCTTATCAGTGACACAAATAGGTGAAGTAGCAAAAGCAGGGTCATGTTTCATTCTAGCAAAAGCAAGAAAGTCTCTAGCAGTTTCTTCATCCATAACATAACCTTCGGGTACAACAGGCAATTCATATCTACTGGGAGTAGTTTCATCATCACTTTCATAAATATCATCAACATTTGCACTCTCCCTAACCTTAGCAATTTCTTCATCTAGAAATTCACCTAGTGTCACAGTATCAGGCATAGAGGTAGTTTCATCATACATAGCAGAAGTAGCATCATCAAGAACATACGACATATCATATTCAATAGCAGGAGTAGGTGTCAAAAGTTTACTCATAACAGAAGGAGAATCAAGTGCAGACCTAGATGTCAGTTCCTTACCTCCCCTCGTAGTTGAGGGTAAGATCTTGGTTTTTGAGTCCTTCAAATTCTTCATAGTGATAAACAGATAAAATCCCAAGTGACTTAAAGAATAGAGCTATGCTCCCCGGCAATGGCGCTAGAAAATAGTCTTGATAACCCACAAGTGTAGGGGATCGCAACAGTTTTCGAGGGTAATGTATTAAACCCAAATTTGTTGATTCCACACAAGGGGAGCCGAAGAATATTCTTAAGTATTAGCAGCTGAGTTGTCAATTCAGCCACACCTGGAAACTTAGTACCTGCAGCAAGGTAGTTCAGTAGCAAAGTAATATGATAGTGGCGGTAGCAGCAATAATAGTAATGATAGTGTTTTTGTAGTTTTTGTGATAATAGCAACGAGAAAGTAAATAAGCGGCAAGCAATATAGGTAAAGCTCGTAGGCATTGGATCGGTGATGGGAAATTACATCAGATGCAATTCATCATGTAGAAGTTATAACCTAGGGTGACACAGAACTAGCTCCAGTTCATCAATGCAATGTAGGCATGTATTCCGAATATAGTCATACGTGCTTATGGAAAAGAACTTGCATGACATCTTTTGTCCTACCCTCCCGTGGCAGCGGGGTTCTATTGGAAACTAAGGGATATTAAGGTCTCCTTTTAATAGAGTACCGAACCAAAGCATTAACACATAGTGAATACATGAACTCCTCAAACTATGGTCATCACCGGGAGTGGTCCCGATTATTGTCACTTCGGGGTTGCCGGATCATAACACATAGTAGGTGACTATATACTTGCAAGATAGGATCAAGAACACACATATATTCATGAAAACATAATAGGTTCAAATCTGAAATCATGGCACTCGGGCCCTAGTGACAAGCATTAAGCATAGCAAAATCAAAGCAACATCAATCTCAGAACATAGTGGATACTAGGGCTCAAACCCTAACAAAACTAACTCGATTACATGATAGATCCCATCCAACCCATCACCGTCCAGCAAGCCTACGATGGAATTACTCACACACGGCAGTGAGCATCATGGAATTGGTGATGGAGGAAGGTTGATGATGACGATTGCGACGATCTCCACTCTCCGGAGCCCCGAACGGACTCCAGATCAGCCCTCCCGAGAGAGATTAGGGCTTGGCGGCGGCTCCGTCTCGTAAAACGCGATAATTCTTTCTCTCTAATTTTTTCTTCATGAAACGTAATATATAGGACCTGGGGATACATCGGTGTAGCATCGGGGGGCCCTCGAGGGAAGGGGGCGCGCCCCCCACCCTCGAGTAGAGGGTGTGGGCCCCTCGGTGCAGATCTTCTTGCAGATATTTTTTATATTTTCTGAAATAATTCTCCGTTGATTTCTGCACAAAAACAACACCATGGCAGTTCTGCTGAAAACAGCGTCAGTCCGGGTTAGTTCCATTAAAATCATGCAAGTTAGAGTCCGAAACAAGGGCAAAAGTGTTTGGAAAAGTAGATACATTGGAGACGTATCAGGTGTCAAGCCCTCAAGTGGCTAAGTGGCCATCATTCGGTACGTGACAGCCATTTCCAGAGGAAATAACCTACAGATGACACCCGTCCAGCAACATGTCATGCAAGCAGGCTAGAAGGTGGCAGGATCTGCCCGGCAAGGCTTGCCGGGCTACGCCCCGATGTGACACTAAGGGGTGCATTTAATGCGCCTTGTCGTGTCTGTAGAGTTAGGTATGATAGCACTATTTTCTATCTAATCAGTACACAATGACTGATTGGCCATTGTGGTAACCCCTTGATCTATAAAAGGAGGCCCGTGGTGACCGTAGAAAGGATTCAGACCATTGTACACTCGTACGCGCATAGTTGCTCTTGCCCACGCTACCTTGCCGGGAAAGAGCGCTCCTCCTTCACTACGGTCCACCCCATCAATCCACCAAAGCAGGAGTAGGGTTTTACGCCTCACAGCGGCCTGAACCTGGGTAAAAATTGCCAGTTTCATCGCTACCGCACTGCACCGCGCCCTCCGCTCTTTGTGCAACGTGCTCTTCCCCTTGCCGAACCAAAAGGGGCTAATGGTCCATAGGTGGCAGTGTTTTCAATGACATCTTTGGCATGCCAGGTAGGGGGAAGTGCTTGCGCAAATTCGAGAGTGTACGCATCGCGTCATCGTCATCATCGTTTTATTCATCAATGGCTCCATCATCCATGGTGCCCAAGAAGAAATCCGGTGCTGCGCCTCACTCGTCCACCTCGAAACCCTCTCCACATGTGACCACTGATGCCGCGGGGGCTGCGGAGGCACATGGGAATGCGGGTGTCGTGGGAGACACGGCCGGCGCAGGCGGCGTCATTACCACCTCCCCCACGACTGAAGTGGGAGCAGGAGGCACCGGAGGAGGACAACATCAGCATAGCCCCAACGGCCACGTTCCGCCAAACGTGGGTGGAGAGATCATTCCATCTTCCCCTGTCCATTCCCCCAAGGACGTAGTCACGACGAAGACGCTCACTCTGGGGAAAACCGTGCCCCACTGGCTGCCCCCGCCGTGGGTACAGCCGCTGCGCATGTGCCGTCCCTAGAGTGAGTCGGTCGGGCCGATGCGCCAGATGGAGCCATCGACCCCCAAGCACATTTGCCTCATTACCACGCCACCCTGGCGACCGGCTCACGACGGCGAGAGCACGACGCTACCCATGCTCGCGCCGCTAGAAGCCAGGTGACATTGCAGTCTACATCATCATCAATGCCAAGCACTGCCTCGGAGGCCATGGCGCAGGCCCAACTCCTGTTGAGATTTCCACCGGCGGCCGATCCAATGGATGAGTGGAGAGCCACCATTCAGAGTTTGATTGGATTTGCCGAAGCGGGGGGATCACAGCAAGCAGACCCGTTACGGCCTCCATTGGTGGCAACAACGACCCGAGTTGCTGGCCGCACGGAGGGGGTCACACCCACGATGCAATCCCCTCTTCGGTAGCCATCTCAGAGACCACGGCTAGAACCGCACAACCAAGCACGTGACGATGTGTCGATCGCTTCATCTGGCCCCCGAGCACACCAGGGTCAGTGGCGAGCCCTAGAGGATGGGCGGAGGGGGGCGCCTGCATCACCATCGGACAATGCCGCGCGACCCACCGCCAGTCCAATAGGCGCAATGGCCTCGACGTTGACGAGCCTGTGCTTGTTGAGAGCGGATACCTTCCTTTCGAGGTTGGGTGCCCTGCTTTCACCCGCGAGCTGCGGCAGGTCCGCTGGCAGTCTTCCCGCACGTTTAAGCCCGAGATACTCGAGAAGTATGATGGAAGGCTAAACCCGGTAGAGTTCTTAAGCATCTACACCATCACTGTTCAAGCTGTCGGGGGAAGGGACAAGTAGGTGTTCGCTAATTACTTCCCTTTGGCGCTCAAGCCAAACGTGAGGTCTTGGCTGATGCACCTGCCGGAGAACTCCATCTCAACCTGGGCTGATCTGTGCCATGAGTTTGTTGGCGCCTACACCGACGGCTGTCAGATTACGGGCTCCGCAAACCCAAGAAGTCCGAACACAGGGGCGTGAACAAAGATCTCTCCCACTCACGTCTACCTAGCGTCTCACCCTCGTCCAGTGCAGATATTCAAGCGAACAACAAGTAAAGCACACACAAATTTACCCAGGTTCAGGCCACCTTGCGGTGTAAAACCCTACTTCCTGCTTTGGTGGATTGGCCTCGGGAGGGCTTGAGTATGAATGAGTACAGTGGTTCCTGAGCTCAGGAGGGTCAGGAGGCAAGGGTTCTTGCTCCTTTGTGTGTGGGCGGTGTTTCTCGGTCTGATCCGACTTTTTTCCATAGTGGAGATCCTAGCTACTTATATAGGAGGCCAGGGCCCTCTTCCCCCGAAATGTTTAGGTGGGAAGGGATCCCACAACGGCCATTTTGAGCGGGAACACAAGGACGTTCCTATCCTGACAAAAGCGGTCTTCGCCTGAAAAAGGATCAGTCGGTGACGCGGTGCTGGGCTCGGTGATGACATCCTCCCTGTCGTCCTTGCGGTCTTCGGTCTTGTTGCATCGAAGGGGAAACCTTTATCCTGCTCCTCGGGAACCTGCACCTGCGCTGTCTCCTTTGCACCAAAATGGCAACTGCGCCGCTGGCACGCGCTGGCACCCGTTGGCACGATGCGTCACCGCTTGCGTCACTGCCTCTTCCTGAGGCAGGCTTGGCCTTGGATTCTCCGCCTCTCCGGAGCAACCTAGCCGAGACTACTCCTGAGGGGGTATTGATGTCGTTCTCCTCGTGAGGCCTAGCCCCCTCGCGAGGGTCTTGGGCAGCTGGTCCATCAGCTGGGCCATACCAGGCCGTAGTAGGAGCGTGTTGCGGCCCTCAGACAGGCAAGTTTGGGTACCCTGGTTCCCAAGACGCCGACAGCGGCCATCAAGAACAAGGGTGGCCCAACAACTTGCAGCTTCTTCTGTAGAAAGAAGGAGAGACTCGATAGAAGTACATGCAAAGGTTCAGTCGAGTGCACAGAAACATTCCAGACATCCACCCGACAGCAGTGCTAGCGGCATTCCAGTCCAATGTGTGCAACCGCAACCTGTGTTCCAAGATGAACGTGTGGCTGCCCAAGACTATGAATGAGGTGTACACTTTGGTGGACAAGTGCGCTCGCATGGAGGAAGGGAGGCTACTCCCTGGAAAAGAAAATTGTGATGTCATCGACTCAGAGGATGATGATGATGCCACCAGCCAGAATAAGAAGAGCAAGAAGTGCAATTAGAAGCACGAGGATAAAGTGGTTATGACCATTGAAGGATCAGGCGCACCTAGTACCGGCAAGAAGGCCAGGACCGAGGCCCCCTGCAAGGAAGTTGCCACATGCACTGACTGCCGAGAAGTCGCGGCTACCGAGAAAGCTAGGAAAGGTGATGGCCCGTACTGCAAGATCCATTGGACTAAAGGCCACGATCTTCAAGATTGTCGTTAGGTTGAGCAGCTTGTCAAGAAACAGAGGGTTGAATATGAGAAACGTGACCAGGAAAATGATCAAAATGGCGCTGGCGGGAAGGACCGCGGCGGTGGAGCAAATCGCCCCGGCAAGGCATCTCAGTATCAAGGAAAACCCGCCAGGGACCTTGAGTAGAAGGATTGTGATGACGAGAGTAATGAAGGAGATGAGGAGGAAACCAGCGAGTAGGAATTCGCGAAAGCCACTGATGCCCTATGCATTGGGGGTGCATCTTTGCACTCCTCTCACCGCCAACTTAAACAGTGGGTGCGTGAAGTTAATGTTGTGGAGCCGGCGACAGATTCTTGAAAGCCGCTCAAATGGTCCCGCACATCTATCGTCTTTGATGAAGAGGACCACCCTGGGCGCACTACAGCGGTAGGGTGCTTGCCGTTGTTGGTCTCACCAACAATCCACAACCTCAAGGTCACAAAGATGTTGGTTGACGGCGGGGTTGGGTTGAATCGGATTTCTGCAAAGGTCATCAGCAAACTCCAGATATCAGATGCAGAGCTCAAGGTTACTGGCACATTCCAAGGAATCAACCCCGGCAGGAGTCGACCTAAGGGAAAGATCACTCTACCAGTGACATTCGGAGGGGAGTTAAACTACCAGGCTGAGAAGATAGTTTTTGATCTGGTTCATCTCCCCATGCCGTATAATGAAATCCTTGGTCGTCCAGTCCTGGCAAAATTCATGGCGACATCCCATTATGCCTACAACACCTTGAAGATGCCAGGGCCGATGGGCTTTATCTCCATTCCATCAGATAAGAAAGACACAGTCATATGCGTGGACAGGATGTACCGAGAGGCAATTGCGGCACAGGCCACAGAGGTCACTGCTCCCGCCAAGGAAAACAACAAAAAGCAAAAAGCTAGCATGGACATCAGCAAGGAGTCTGGGAAGCGTACATCTGCGGAGTATGTTGTGCCCTGTAACATCCCAAATTTCCAATTTGGAATGTTATACATAGATCATATTGCATTGCATGCATTTTGCATTTTTTGTTGTGCCGTTCCTCGAAATTCTAAGCAACTCAAGGACCTACGGAGAGAGTTGGGAATTTTACCGTTTTCGTATTTGAGTTCGCTCGAATACCGGTACGAGGACAGTGTGATTCTAATTATTTTTCTCTCCTAAAAATATATCTAATTACCAAATATGAGCGGAGATAATATGACTTCTCCAAACTAACAGAAATATTGGAGGAAAAATATTAAAATCACTTTTGGTATTTTTCTGGATTTATTTGCTGATTTATTTGCATAGGAAAAATACGCGTTTTTCAAAATTGCATTTAGGTCCGGGAATTTTTTTCACTTTGTCCTAAATATTATTAGAGGACGGTGAAAATTTATTTCGGGAATTTTGGAGTCCGTCTGGTATTTCTTTCGTTAGTTTTTCTGCGCCAGGACTCTTTTTAGAAAAAAAAACCGACTAGGAGTCTTACTAGCCCAGGACTCCTGGGCTTTATAAGCGCAGCGCCCGGCCCGACCGACTGCCCCAGCCCGCCTCCCCTCGCCCTACCCTAACCCTAGCCGCCGCGCCTCGCCCTCCGCCACCGCCGCTAGCCGCCACGCCTCGCCCTCCGCCACCGCCGCTAGCCGCCGCCGCCGCCAGCCGCCGCCGCCGCTGCTGCCCCGCCGCCCCGCCGCCGCGACCGCCGCCGCCGCCGCACCGCCCCACCGCCGCGTGTTGCCGCCGCCGCCGCCGCACCACCCGCCGCCCCGCCGCCCCGCCGCTGCCGTCTCGCCGGAGTTCGCGAGGTAGATGCCGTTTATTTTTCTCTAGAAACCGCTCGTTTTTTTTTCAAAAAAACCGTAGATCTGTTTTTTTAATAGATCGGTTCGGTTTTTTCGGTTTAGTTAATTAGCGGATGTTCGTCCGTACGTTCGTTTTAACGAACGGTTTTCGTTAGTTAAGCGCAGACAGCGAACGTTCGTTCGTTAGCCTGTTCGTCATTTTTCTTTTTCGGGGTATTTGTCCGCGGTTATTCCGATCGTGATTTCTGCCCTGATCTTGTTTCGCGTTTTTCTTTTCGCTCGAGAGTCGGAATCAGGTGATTCAAAATCCCAGATCTTCGTCTCGATGCCCTCTTTACGTTTAATCAACTTGAACAAAGTTTTGGCTACTGTAAAATTTGACTTTAGGCCAACTAGTAATTCGGAGCTCGTTTCTTTCGCAGTTTGAGTTTCGTTGCTTCTTTCGAGTTGATTCTTTTTGCAAACCGGAGTTCTTAAGTTGAACTTTCTGGTTAGATCTCTTATTTGAGTTTTACCCGTGCATTATTTAAGTAGTTATTGTATGCTTGTTTGATTGTGATAGAGTACCCGGAGTGCGCCGCTTGCTACTTTGAGTCTCTAGGTTTTGCGGATCATCAGCAAGGCAAGTAACACTTTGATCATACTTTCCAATTACCCAGTTTTCATTGCATTAGTCCAACCCTCACACATTACATGAGTAGGATTAATTAATTTGTGGGATTGGGAAGTAGTTTGAGGTAGTACCTATTACCTGCATTGCATTCAAACCTTTGGGGATTACTTCTACGTTTGCTGTTAGGACATGCTATGCTCGTAGACGTGGATTGGGTGAGTGAAATCCATGACAGATGTGAGTTTTTTAATTAATGGTTCAACTTAAGGTGGCAACATTAATACACATCTGGGTGGATTGAGGCATCTGGGTATTCCAGTGATTGCCTGTTTTTCTTTTGGACCGCCACCTAGGCTCAAAGGGATCATGAGATTTTTCATACTAGAAACTTCCGTGTGCAGCAACATGCCAATATGGGCTCTGGCATAGTTGAGTAAGTTGTGGGAAACCTTTCCATGATGGGCTAACAGATGTAGTGGGTTTTGTAGGTGTACCGGCCTATCTATCTGGTTCAGGGGACCTCTTCGGAAAGACTGTGTCTCGATCATCTGTTTTCTCAAACACCATGCAGTGCGAGAAACCAAACGGAGGCGATCGAGTCTTGTGGGGAAAAGTGCACAAACCTCTACAGAGTGTACAAACTGATCATGATTAGCCGTGTCCCCAGTTATGGACGTCTTGAGTATCTAGTACTTGGATTATCATGTGAATCTCATCATGTTACTTTAATTAATTTTGTTGGGTTTAATGATTATTTTTAATTGGGGTTGAGAGGATGTCTATCTTCTCAACGGTGTTTCAACTACCATGATAATTAATTAAAATCTATTCCTTTGAAGTAGGGAAAAATTGGCTTTACGCAAAAACTTAACCATAGAGCTTTCCACCAGCCATATTGCATATAGTATAGCCTTATTATCATTGCATACTTGTGTTACCTTGCCAGCATATTCCATGTGCTGACCCGTTTTCGGGCTGCAACGTTTCATGTTGCAGACTTTTCAGACGACGAGTAAGATGCCCCTTTTAGGTCATGGTTCTATACTCAGTGATGCCGCTGGAGTTGATGGACTCACTTATCTTCCAAGCCTTCCGCTGTTATCGTGTTAGATGGCCTTCAGCCATATTATTTGTAATAAATTCATCGTTGGACTATCGATGTAATAAGTGTGTGATTGCTACTCTGTTATAAATCCTTCAAGTACTGTGCGTGTCAGCATTACTGATCCAGGGATGACACTGATGCACAGAGATCAGACTGTTTGAGGTCTTGTCGCTACAAGATGGTATCAGAGCACACGCTGACTGTAGGACGCGACCACTAAGACAAGCCCTAGAGCACAATTTACTCTTCTCTTTTCTGACTCCTCATCTTTTCTACTCTTTAAGATGGTGGAAGCAAAGCACAAGTTCATGCAACCGGATGATGGTACACCCTTTGGACGACACCTGAAGGAAGTCACAAGATATCTCAACATTGGATTACCAAGTTTCACCGGAACCTACAATGCCACTCTACTTGAGGAGGAGCGTTGGTTGATTCAAGCTCAAGTTCCAGGAAGGACGTTTGCACCCGTCACCCCACTCATAGCATTTTCCTTTAATGCACCCACATGGAGCCTAGGAAGGAGTATGGCAGCCCACATTGCTATGGGAAGGATTGGAGAAGTCTACCAGCAGGAGCTAAAGGACACTATCTACCAAATTTGTGGACGCCGAGATGAGAATTGGGATATGATCAGCACCCGGAAGGGTATATCCATTGCATCATTCATCCAGGAGTTGAACCACCACATTCGTCGCCAGGAGCACCAGATGTGTGCAGGGATGATAGATTTGAAGAAAGCCCTAAATAGGAATTTGGTGCTAGAAGAAGAACTCAAGTCTACACGCGACAGATATGAGGAGGAGATGAAGATACTTGTGGAAAAGAATGATAATTTAACCCGAAAGTTAGGGATACTTATGGGAGAAGAAGACGAGGAAGAAGAACCCAAGGAGATTCCACCGAAAGACTATATCATCATAGATGACACAGATTCGGAAGCTGAGGATAGCAAGGACGAAGACTATGAAGATGAGGCTGGAGCAGATATTATGGAATCCTCTGCCGATCAATATTTTTAGATGACCACCCTGTGACTAGTAGTTACTACCATATATTAGTTTTAGAGCACTTTTGTAAACGATTGTTGGATTGTAAGACCTTGTTTGAAATTGATTGGTGTGATATGATTGTGTGTTTGTCTCATGTGCATATGGGTAGTGATTTTCCCTTAGACCTCTATTCTATTCTAATCTCTTCCCTCTACACCCATCAGATGCCTCCAAGACGTGAATTCGAGTTTCCCCCTGAGCTCACTCAGTTGATCCAGCAGCAGAACACATTGATGCCACTTCTTGTCCAGAACACTCAGAACAACCAGAACAACAACAACAACCCTCCACCACCACCACCCGTGGACAACCTGACACGTTTCTTAAGGTTGCAACCACCCGTGTTTGCTAGCAGCATCGAACCAATTGTGGCTGATGACTGGCTACGCAAGATTGGAAGGGATTTGACCACCGCCAATTGCTCGGATGCTGAGAAGGTGCGATTTTGCCGCACACCAGTTGTCTGGACCAGTCGCAGCATGGTGGGAGAATTACACAGCCACTTACCCCGTAGCCAATGTGACTTGGGATCAGTTTCAGCAAGCTTTTCGTACCGCCCATGTCTCAACTGGAGCCATGAGTATGAAGAAGCAGGAGTTTCGCAATTTGCGCCAAGGGAATCGTACTGTGGCCCAGTACGTGGATGAGTTTAGTACCCTATCTCGTTATGCCCTAGATGATGTGGCCACAGATGCCAAGAAGCAGGAGAGATTCATGGAAGGGCTGAATGATGAGATGAGTGTACAGTTGATGGTGGCAACTTTCAATAATTACCAGGAATTGGTTGATCGCGCCCTAATGATTGAAAGGAAGCACCAGCAGATTGAGAGTCGCAAGAGGAAGTATGGGCAAGGAAAGTATAATTCTGGAGCTCAGCAGAAGCCCCGCTTTACCCCTAAAGCGGTAGGACAGTTTCAGCATACCCATGGAGGAAGTAGCTCGCACAACCATAATGGCACCAAGAATGGAAATGGAAATGGGAATGGAACCAATGGAAACCAGAACCGCCCTACACCGTCCACACCCACCAAGAGGGATTTTAGCCATGTCACTTGTTACAAGTGCGGGAAGAATGGACATTATGCCAATGAATGCCCAGAAGCTAAGAATGGGAACAACAATGGAAGCGCCGGGAAGCAGCCCAACCCGTTCAACAAAGGACAAGTGAACCACGTGACCGTGGAGGAGGTAGAAGAGCAACCAGATGCTATTGTCGGTAAGTTTTTGGTTAAGACATTTACCGCAATAGTTCTTTTCGATACTGGTGCATCGCATTCATATATTTCAAGGGGATTCGTAAATAGACATAGGATGTCCACCTGAGTTCTTAAGACCCCATGTTAGTAAGTTCGCCTGGAGCAGATTATATGGCACACCAAGGATGCTTTCAGACGCCATTGAGCATAGGACGCCATACTTTCCCCTCTGACCTAATAGTTCTGGAGTCACAAGGATTGGATGTGATATTAGGTATGGATTGGCTATCGAAGTATGGAGGTAATATTGACTGTGCCAGTAAGTCTATTTTGCTCACCACTCCTGTGGGAAAAAGGATTAAGTATGTATCTAGGCATTCGCCTATAAGGACTCAAGTACATTCTCTCACGGGAGTTGTTCAGGAGGAAGTGCCAGTAGTGAAGGATTATCCGGATGTGTTTCCAGAGGAGTTACCTGGCATGCCACCGGATAGAGATATAGAGTTTTTGATTGAACTTTTGCCAGGCACCGGGCCAATTTCTAAGAGACCATATAGGATGCCCGCAAAGGATTTGGAGGAAATTAAGAAACAGATTAAGGAGTTATTGGATAAAGGATTCATACGCCCAAGTTCTTCGCCTTGGGGTTCGCCAGTACTTCTAGTGGAGAAGAAGGATGGATCGTTAAGAATGGTTGTTGATTACCGTGGATTGAATGAAGTAACGATCAAGAACAAGTATCCATTGCCGATGATCAATGATCTGTTCGGTAGATTGCAAGGAGCTAAGATATTTTCCAAGATCGATTTGCGATCAGGGTACCATCAATTGAAGATCCGAGAGCAAGATATACCTAAGACGGCCTTTACCACTAGGTATGGGTTGTACGAGTATACCGTCATGTCCTTTGGTCTGACGAACACACCGGCATACTTTATGAACCTGATGAACAAAGTGTTTATGGAGTATTTGGATAAGTTCGTCGTAGTGTTCATAGATGATATATTGATCTTCTCGAAGGATGAGGAGGAGCATGCAGAGCATTTGCGTTTGGTGTTGGAGAAGCTCAGAGAACATCAATTATATGCCAAGTTTAGCAAATGCGAGTTTTGGTTGAAGGAAGTCGGATTCCTCGGACATGTTATATCCGGAGAAGGAATAACAGTAGATCCCGCTAAGGTGGACACTGTGACCCATTGGGAAGCACCAACAACAGTTGGAGAGATTCGGAGTTTTCTTGGACTTGCAGGATACTACCGGAGATTCATCGAGAATTTCTCGAAGATTGCCAAGCTAATGACGGAGTTGTTGAAGAAGGACACCAAGTTCAGTTGGACAGAAGAATGTGAGGCCAGTTTTCAGGAATTAAAGAAATGTTTGGTCTCATCCCCTGTGTTGATTCTGCCAGATCAACATAAGGATTATGAGGTGTATTGTGACGCTTCACGTCGAGGACTTGGAGCAGTTCTTATGCAGGAAGGAAGAGTTGTTTCGTATGCTTCACGACAACTAAAACCTCATGAGCTGAACTATGCCACCCACGATTTGGAGTTAGCAGCCGTAGTGCATGCATTGAAGACATGGAGACATTTTCTCATTTGAAACCATTGTGAAGTATATACGGATCACAAGAGTTTGAAGTATATATTCACTAAGAAGGAGCTGAATCTTAGGCAAAGGAGATGGCTGGAACTCATTAAGGATTATGACATGAGATTGCATTATCATCCCGGAAAGGCTAACGTAGTAGCCGATGCGCTAAGCCGTAAGAGTCATGTCAATACCCTAATGATGGAAGGATTTCCAAAGGAGTTAGCCGAGGACCTACGACAACTACGTTTGGAGATAGTTCCGAGAGGCTATGTAGCAACGCTAGAAATCCAGTCTACCCTGATGGATAAAATCAGAGAAGCTCAGAAAGCTGACAAGGAGGTTGTCCCAATAAAGGAGAGGATGAGCGAAGGAAAAGCTAAAGATTTTCGTGAGGATGAACACGACACCCTATGGTTAGAGGATCGAATCTATGTGCCCAATGACTCGGAGATTAGGAAGTTGATTTTACAGGAGGCCCATGATTCACCATACTCGATTCACCCAGGAAATACTAAGATGTATTTGGATTTGAAAGATATTTTCTGGTGGACCGGTATGAAGAATGATATTGCGGAGTATGTAGCAGTTTGTGATGTATGTCAGAGAGTAAAGGCAGAACATCAGAAGCCAGCAGGATTGTTACAACCTATGCCGATACCTGAATTGAAGTGGGAGAAGCTTGGCATGGATTTTATCACCGGATTGCCCAGGACCAAAGCAGGATATGATTCAATCTGGGTAGTAGTAGACCGATTAACGAAGGTAGCCCACTTTATCCCTGTGAAAACCACTTATACCAGTGCAAGGTTGGCTAAGATATACATGACCAGAATTGTATGTCTGCATGGAGTTCCGAGGAGCATCGTATCAGATAGAGGAACCCAGTTTACCTCAAAGTTCTGGAATCAGTAACATGAAACTTTGGGTACCAGACTAGAGTTTAGCACAGCGTTTCATCCGCAGACAGATGGACAGACGGAAAGAGTCAATCAGATTTTGGAGGATTTGCTGAGAGCCTGTGCATTAGATTATGGATCTAGTTGGGATGACAACTTGCCCGACGTGGAGTTCTCATACAACAACAGTTACCAAGCCAGTTTGAAGATGGCACCGTTCGAGGCATTGTATGGGAGGAGATGCCGAACACCGTTGTCGTGGGATGAAGTTGGAGACCGACAGTTGTTTGGACCAGACTTAATCAAAGAGTCTGGAGAGAAGGTTAAGTTGATTAGAGATAGACTGAAGGTAGCTCAGTCCAGGCAGAAGAGTTATGCAGACTCGAAGCGCAAGGAGATAGCCTATGAGATCGGAGACAGAGCATACTTGAGAGTATCGCCTCTGCAAGGAGTTAAACGTTTCGGAGTTAAAGGGAAGTTAGCCCCGAGATTTGTGGGACCTTACCGTCTTTTGGAACGCATGGGAGAGGTTGCCTATAAGTTGGAATTGCCTGAAGGATTGTCAGGAGTGCACGACGTGTTTCACGTTTCGCAGCTTAAGAAGTGTCATGCGGAGATGGCCGATATACCGCTTAGAGACACAGTACCCCTGGAAGCAATTCAGTTGGACAGTGATCAGACCTACGAGGAGAAGCCTGTTAAGATTCTCGAATTTTCGAGCAGAGTTACTCGCAGCAAGGTTATCAAGTTTTGCAAAGTTCAATGGAGTCACCACACCGAGGAATAAGCCACCTGGGAACGAGAAGATGATCTACGCAAGGACCACCCACACCTGTTCTCTAGCCAAGTCGAATCTCGAGGGCGAGATTCATTCTAAGGGGGGTAGGTTTGTAACATCCCAAATTTCCAATTTGGAATGTTATACATAGATCATATTGCATAGCATGCTTTTTGCATTTTTCGTTGTGGCGTTCCTCGAAATTCTAAGCAACTCAAGGACCTACGGAGAGAGTTGGGAATTTTACCGTTTTCGTATTTGAGTTTGCTCGAATACCGGTACGAGGACAGTGTGATTCTAATTATTTTTCTCTCCTAAAAATATTTCTAATTACCAAATATGAGCGGAGATAATATGACTTCTCCAAAATAACAGAAATATTGGAGGAAAAATATTAAAATCACTTTTGGTATTTTTCTGGATTTATTTGCGGATTTATTTGTATAGGAAAAATACGCGCTTTTCAAAATTGCATTTAGGTCCGGGAAAAATGTTCACTTTGTCCTAAATATTATTAGAGGACGGTGAAAATTTATTACGGGAATTTTGGAGTCCGTCTGGTATTTCTTTCGTTAGTTTTTTTTTGCGCCGGGACGCTTTTTAGAAAAAAAAAAAGAAACCGACTAGGAGTCTTACTAGCCCAGGACTCCTGGGCTTTATAAGCGCAGCGCCCGGCCCGACCGACCGCCCCAACCCACCTCGCCTCGCCCTACCCTAACCCTAGCCGCCGTGCCTCACCCTTCGCCGCCGTCGCCAGCCGTCGCCGCCGCCAGTTGCCGTCGCCGCCGCCGCTGCTGCCCCGCCGCCGCGACCGCCGCCGCCGCCGCACTGCCCCGCCGCCGCGTGTTGCCGCCGCCGCCGCCGCACCACCCGCCGCCCCGCTGCTGCCGTCTCGCCGGAGTTCGCGAGGTACATGCCGTTTTTTTTCTCTAGAAACCGCTCGGTTTTTTTTCAAAAAAACCGTATATCTGTTTTTTTAATACATCGGTTCGGTTTTTTCGATTTAGTTAATTAGCGGACGTTCGTCCGTACGTTCGTTTTAAAGAACGGTTTTTGTTAGTTAACCGCAGACAGCGAACGTTCGTTCGTTAGCCTGTTCGTCGTTTTTCTTTTTCGGGGTATTTATCCGCGGTTATTCCGATCGCGATTTCTGCCCTGATCTTGTTTCGTGTTTTTCTTTTCGCTCGAGAGTCGGAATCAGGTGATTCAAAATCCCAGATCTTCGTCTCGATGCCCTCTTTACATTTAATCAACTTGAACAAAGTTTTGGCTACTGTAAAATTTGACTTTAGGCCAACTAGTAATTCGGAGCTCGTTTCTTTCGCAGTTTGAGTTTTGTTGCTTCTTTCGAGTTGATTCTTTTTGCAAACCGGAGTTCTTAAGTTGAACTTTCTAGTTAGATCTCTTATTTGATTTTTACCCGTGCATTAGTTAAGTACTTATTGTATGCTTGTTTGATTGTGATAGAGTACCCGGAGTGCGCCGCTTGCTACTTTGAGTCTCTAGGTTTTGCGGATCATCAGCAAGGCAAGTAACACATTGATCATACTTTCCAATTACCCAGTTTTCATTGCATTTGTCCAACCCTCACACATTGCATGAGTAGGATTAATTAATTTGTGGGATTGGGAAGTAGTTTGAGGTAGTACCTATTACCTGCATTGCATTCAAACCTTTGGGAATTACTTCTATGTTTGCTGTTAGGACATGCTATGCTCGTAGACGTGGATTGGGTGAGTGAAATCCATGACAGATGTGAGTTTGTTAATTAATGGTTCAACTTAAGGTGGCAATATTAATACATATCTGGGTGGATTGAGGCATCTGGGTATTCCAGTGATTGCCTATTTTTCTTTTGGACCGCCACCCAGGCTCAAAGGGATCATGAGATTTTTCATACTAGAAACTTCCGTGTGCAGCCACATGCCAATATGGGCTCTGGCATAGTTGAGTAAGTTGTGGGAAACCTTTCCATGATGGGCTAGCAGATGTAGTGGATTTTGTAGGTGTACTGGCCTAACTATCTGGTTAAGGGGACCTCTTTGGAAAGACTGTGTCTCGGTCATCCGTTTTCTCAAACACCATGCAGTGCGAGAAACCAAACGGAGGCGATCGAGTCTTGTGGGGAAAAGTGCACAAACCTCTGCAGAGTGTACAAACTGATCATGATTAGCCGTGTCCCCGGTTATGGACGTCTTGAGTATCTAGTACTTGGATTATCATGTGAATCTCATCATGTTACTTTAATTAATTTTGTTGGGTTTAATGATTATTTTTAATTGGGGTTGAGAGGATGTCTATCTTCTCAATGATGTTTCAACTACCATGATAGTTAATTAAAATCTATTCCTTTGAAGTAGGGAGAAATTGGCTTTACGCAAAAACTTAACCATAGAGCTTTCCACCAGCCATATTGCATATAGTATAGCCTTATTATCATTGCATACTTGTGTTACCTTGCCAGCATATTCCATGTGCTGACCCGTTTTCGGGCTGCAACGTTTCATGTTGCAGACTTTTCAGACGACGAGTAAGATGCCCCTTTTAGGTCGTGGTTCTATACTCTGTGATGCCGCTGGAGTTGATGGACTCACTTATCTTCCAAGCCTTCTGATGTTATCGTGTTAGATGGCCTTCAGCCATATTATTTGTAATAAATTCATCGTTGGACTATCGATGTAATAAGTGTGTGATTGCTACTCTGTTATAAATCCTTCAAGTACTGTGCCTGTCAGCATTACTGATCCAGAGATGACACTGATACACAGAGATCAGACTGTTTGAGGTCTGGTCGCTACATGCCCGTTGATGACTTGCTGGAGAGTTCCAATAGCAAGAAGTCCAAGGTTGCTGCACATGTTGTGAAGAAGGTCTCGGCAGGTTTGGCTGGTGCTGATGGTACCTTTACCATCAACGCCACCCTCGACGACAAATAGGAAAGCGCGCTTGTTCCCTTCCTGCGGGCGAATGTTGATCTGTTTGCACGACAACGATGTGACATCCCGGTGTTCCCAGGGAGGTAATCGAGCACCACCTTGTTGTCTGCCCACATGTCAGGACCGTCAAGCAGAAAGTGCGGAAGCAAGCATTGGATCGGCAACAGTTCATTGCCGAGGAGGTCAAGAAACTTGAGGCAGCTGGTCTGGCCAGAGGAGTATTGCATCCGACATGGTTGGCTAATCTAGTGGTGGTACATAAGGCTAATGGGAAATGCAGGCTTTGCATAGATTTCACTGATCTGAACAAGGCATGCCCGAAGAACCGATTCCCCTTGCCGTGCATCGACCAGATTGTGGATTCCACCTTTGGGTGTGACTTGCTCTCTTTCCTGGATGCCTACTCTGGATACCACCACATCTTCATGTCAAAGAAAGACAAGGAGAAGACCGCACTCATTACCCCATGCGGCACACACTATTTTATACGAACACCCTTCGGGTTAAAGAGCGCTGGATCCACTTTTGCAAGAGTGGTACATATTGGATTTGAGTCACATCTGCACAAAAATGTCGAGGCCTACATGGATGATATAGTGGTCAAAACCAAGGACAAATTGACTCTCATTATGGACTTGGAAGAGACCTCTAGAAATCTACGCAAGATCAACTTGATGTTAAACCCGGAGAAGTGTTTGTTTGGTGTCCCTTCCGGCAAGCTACTTGGCTTCTTTGTGTCCCATCGGGGGATAGAAGCCAACCCCGACAAGATTAAAGCTATCAAAAAGATTCGGGCACCCAAGACAGTTAAGAATGTGAGGGGTTTCACTGTATGTGTTGCCACGCTGAGCTGGTTCATTTCCAAGTCCGCTGAGCGTGCCTTGCCATTCTTCAAAATCTTGAAGAAGCCAAGGCCCGTGGAGTGACCCCGGAGGCAGATGCTGCACTACAAGATTTGAAGACCTACCTTTCCTCTGTCCCCACCTTAGTCGCTCCCAAGCCACAAGAGCCATTGCTGCTGTACTTGACGGTAACCAACTGAGTGGTTAGTGCAGCACTGGTTGCACAGCAGGAGGTAGATGACACGGCAGCCACCGCCGCAGTCCCTTTCGGAAAGGAAAATGAACCCATCTTGGCAAGGTCAGAGGCAATTCAAGACAAGGAAGAGCAGGGCAGTGGAAGCAACTCCATGGTCGCGGCAAGGAAGAAAGTGGTGCAGTGCCCGGTGTACTTCATTAGCACCCTATTACAGGGGGCTTGATCGAGGTACTCTGGTGTGCAAAGGTTGATTTTCGGTCTCAGCATGGCCTCAAGGAAACTGTGCCACTACTTCCAAGCCCACGAGATCATAGTGGTCACGCGCTTCCCCCTGCAACGTATACTCCGGAACCCTGAGGCTACTAGCAGAATTGTGGAATGTGCTTGGGAGTTATCCAGTTTTGGTTTGAAGTTTGAGAGCACATCAACTATTCAAAGCAGAGCACTGGCAGAATTCATTGAAGAATGGATACCTACCCCTGAAGAAGAAGTATTGGAGAGAGTTATCCCTAACAAGGAAGCGCCACAAGAATGGATTGTGTACTTCGACGATGCATTCTCCCTCCAGGGTGCAGGGGCTGGCATGCTTCTCGTTGCTCCCATTGGGGAGGACCTCAAGTACGTCGTACAAATGCATTTCCCATGGGAGGAGGCCACCAACAACATGATAGAGTATGAGGGACTCCTCGCCGGGCTCATAATTGCCACAGAACTAGGAATCAAGAAGCTGATTCACAACTCGTGGTGAGACAAGTGAACAAGGATTATCAGAGCCCGTTGATGGAAGCATATGTTGAGGAGGTGAGGAAGTTGTAGGAGCGCTTTGACGGGTTACAAACAGAGCACGTACCTCGTGCGGAAAACAACATACCTGATCACCTGTCAAAGTGCGTTGCGCAAAAACTCCCTGTGGAACTAGGGACTTTTGTTCTCCATCTAACTCAACCCTCCGTATCCCCAACAAAAATGGCCAGGAAGAGGAGGAAAATGGACACGGCCAAGCCTCTCCCGGCAGAGTTTTCCGAAACCCCTTATAGGGTGCTTGGCAGGAATAACTCCCCTTTGATCGGTAAGCCGCACCATTTCACCAAACTTTCAACATCTGTGGTTGAGGAGAGCGCTTCCGGAAATGAGGAGGTGCCGCTGATTCTCATGTCCGAGCCACATGCTCCAACTTTGGCATGACACAGTGTCCATTTCCTCCAAACAGGAGAACTCCTTGGAAGGTAGCAAGAAGCTAAAAGAGTAGCCCGTAGGGCCAGTATGTATCAGTTTGTTGACGACATGCTATACAAAATAAGGCCCAACGGTGTGAAATTGAAGTGCATCTCCCGGGAAGAAGGAAAGTAACTACTGGCAGAAATACACAAGGGTATGTGCGGCTCCCACATTGGATCAAGGGATCTGGTTGGGAAGGCTTTCCGGCAAGGATTCTATTGGTCCACTGCCCTCCAAGATTCAGTTGAGCTAGTCACCAGATGTGAAGCCTGCCAGTTCCATTCCAAGAATATCCATCAGCCCGCCCAAGCTCTTGAAATGATCCCTTTGTCGTGGACATTTATGGTCTGGGGGCTCGATATCTTGGGCCCCTTTCCCCGTGCTGCTGGGGCCTTTGAATTCTTTTTCATCGCAACCGACAAGTTTACAAAGTGGCTGGAATTGGAGCCAATGAGAAAGGTGACCACTGAGTCAACTATAAAGTTCTTGAAAGGACTCCTGCCCAGATCATCACCGACAATGGCACCCAATTCATGAGCCCCCCTTCATGTAATATGTTCATGCCCTCGAAAGCAAGATTTCAGTCGCATTAGTGGCTCACCCAAGGAGCAATGAACAAGCTGATAGGGCGAACGCTGAAGTGCCGTGAGGCCTCAAAACAAGAACATTCGATATGCTGCAGAAGTGTGGCAGGCGATGGATGGACGAGCTGCCGGTGGTCCCCTGGTCCCTCCGTACGACACCAAACCGGTCCACCGGACATACTCCCTTCTCCCTAGTCTATGGGGCAGAAGCAGTTATCCCCATGGAAATCATTTATGGGTCTCCTCGAGTGCTTGCCTACGATGAAGTAGCGCAAGAACAACACCAGCGTGACGACGCTGTGCTACTTGAGGAGAACCGTCTCCAGGCTGCTACGCGTGTTGCATGCTACCGGCAAGCTCTGCATCGCTATCACGGCCGCATGGTTAATGCCCGAAGTCTTGAGGAAGGCGACCTTGTCCTTAGGCGCATTCAGTTCGCCAAGGGTACAAATAAGTTGACGCGGAAGTGGAAAGGCCCTTACCGGGTAGTACGAGTCACCAGACCTAGCGCAGTCCATCTCGAGACTTGAGATGGCATTCAATTGCAAAACTCATGGAATATTGAGCATCTCCGTAAGTTCTACCCGTAAGGCGCGGCTGTCGAGCCCTGCCGACAGCCACCGTTTTGTACAAGCTTTGCCTCAGTTGCATGTAACCCTTTGTACAAAGCCAGGCGCGGACCCTGAGCAACAAAAAATAAATGAAGCACCGGGGGCCCCCAAAGAAGATTGCATGTATGCATAAGCATATCACGAGCATAGCATGTTCATATAGATAAGATCACACATGGCATTGTTTCCATCTACATCAAACTGTAGGATTCTTAGCGTGGACTTGGCCCCGAATAGAAGAAATGAAGACAAGCCTACACAGTGATCCTTGACAAGCCAAACCTATATGTTTTCTTCTTATCCAAACGTGTTCTGTAAAATAAAGACTTGTGCATATGAAAACCTCGCCACCCTTGAAACTTAGGTGCTCCCATCCATTGGCTTGAACGTTTCTTCGGTCAGGATGGTCACAGTTGCCTTTAGCGGAAAAGGGTTGGCAGGGGGTTGGTCCCTCCTTATGGTTTTAAGGGTGGCGAGGTTTTCATATGGACCAGCCGCCACGCCCCATATTCATTATGGACCCCGGCGTGACGCCGCTTGCGCGCCCTCTCTTTCCAATAAGGATCGCGGATGGCCCAACGACGAGCATGCCAGAGCCGCTACCTCCGATGCTGTCGCCGCGTCGTCCACGCACCTGTACGGACCCCCTCCTACTTGCATTGGACACATGTCCATGAGACCATCCTAGGGGCTCTGCGCACGAAAAAGAGGGAGGCCCTATCCCAACCGGAGCACCAAGGCACCCCCATCCCCTCGCCATCCGGGGGAGAAGAAGGACACTAATGAAAAGAAGAAGATCTGTGTGAATCAGCTCCTCGTCCGCTTCCCTTTTTTATAGGTGGATTAGGCTGGGGTGGGGGCTGGCCCCTGACCAGGGAGACAGCTGCCCTCAAGCACCAATTCTCGCATCCGTTACCTACCCTGCGCGGTGCATGTGGTGTACGTTGCAGAGGGAATCAGCACGGTGTGACAAGTGAATTGGCAGTTACCCCCTGGTGCGTTAAAGTCATTCACGGGCCATTACAGAGATGGCCCCTTGGCAGTGGCATTATGCGACGCCCGGGGGAAGCGGAAACTACCCCCATTCAATCATAGGTTAATGAAGAATAAAGAAAGATATCAAGATAACGTCAAGACCACTGCCTATGCACCTGTTGGAGCCTACCCCGACGACGCCTAGTGGCGCGTTCGTGCCATGCCTGGGGGCTTCTGTCGGTGCAACAAACCCTGGTGTATGTTTCCCTGGCTATACACAGGCACAGAGACAAGATCGTAGCATCCATGACCACGTCAAGTAGAAGTGGCAGATCTTTCAAAAATCAAGGGGCGGATCAAGAAGACCAAGTTGGTAAGCACATTTCATATATATAATTTTGGCATACAAATATATCATTTGTCGAGTTCTAACCATCAATTCTTGTTATGAAATATTGAATAATTGCAGGAAAATCATATGAAAGAGCTCATGACTAGTAATTTGTTTCTTTTGCAGAAAAGTGCGCAAAGGCACTATAATCTTCCAAGATCTGGACTAGGTGGCTAAGAGATATAGTCAACTGAAAAGGAGAGAAGGAAGAAAGGGACTTGATCAAGAATAATTGAAGTAACCAAGGGGGCCAACTAGAAGAGAAGGATCATCTTGTGCAGAAGGATGAGAAGTATGAGGGCCATATTGCAAAAGTAGCAGATCAGCCGTGAGAGAACTAAATCCCTAGCCGCATCCCTAATTCCCCTTTAGCTCTGGAATCTCCATCTCTCTCCCCGACTCCTTCTCCACCTCCGGCCACCGCCACGGCTAGGCCGGCGGGGCGGCCCACCATCCGTCCAGCCACCACCCCATCATCCGTCCACCAGCACCACCGTGCCATCCATCCATCCGCCACTCCACCAGCGCCGCATCTCCACCATCCAGCACCGCCGCACCTCGCCCGCCCGATCAGACTGGTGTCTGATCCTCTGCGTGAGCGCTCCTCTCTGCTATCGCCCCTGCTTCTTCTTCTCTCTTCCCCTGCTGCTGCTCCTCCCTCGCGCCCCTTCTCTAGCTGGCTATTGCTGCTCTTCCCCTTCCCTTGCCCCAACCTGCTGCTACTTCTTCTCCCTCAACCTCCTTCTATTTCCTTCTCTGAACTAGCTTTTGCTGCTACTCCTCTACTCAAAACTGTTGCTGCTCCGCTTTTTCTCTGAAACTTCTTCTCCTCTCCCAATCGCTGCTGCTGCTACCTGCTCCTCTCCAGCACCCCCTTGCTGCTCCTCACTCCCTGATGCTCTGCTTCTTTTCTGAATTCCCAATCTTGCTGCTATTCTCTCTTTCTCTCAAATTTCAGTGAACTTGAGATTTGTAAACCTGTCTAATATTCAGTTTATAATGTATGCAACTTTGTGATTTGGTAGTTGTACCTATTGTCAATGTGATGTCAGTCTAGTACATGTGTTTTCTATTTCTGTTCATGACAATTGTTCATTTATAGTCATTGTGTTAGCTCAAGTTCTTGTGAGATAAATGCTCGATATATATATGCTTCTTATAATTGTTTGTGCCTTGATATATTTCCATCACTGTCAGTAATCTTGCTTGTTACCTCTCTTCTATGTTAGCTAGTTATATATGTGTTCTAGTCTTGTTGATTCCCTTGTGTGATGATGACTGCCTGTGTTAGTGTTTTAGTTTCTCAAGCATAAACAAAACACCAAATATATAGTGAAGATAATATGAATCTCCCTTTTGCTTCTTTTCATTTTCTTTGTCATCAACTTTGGTTAGTTTAGGTTCATATTTCCTCACAATCATCATCTAAATTCTGTCACCTAGCTTTAGCCGAGCACTGTTGCCATCGCCTAGTCCCTGTGGAGAACACGACATCTGTAGTTTGCGCAATATATTCCACTAAACTTACAATCAATTATTTTGGTGCCATTGCCGAGGACTAGCCTCGAGTGTCCGTGTTAGGCTATAGACTAGGGTTTTCTTCTTTTTCTAGTTTGTGCCATATATATGTGATATATCTGTAACTCCTAACCCTTGTTCCGGTTTATTTCCTCTTTGTTTTCTTTTCCTTTTTTCAGGTTAGAACTATCTTCTTGGTTATGGCTTACTATCCCGATCATTCGGCTTATGAGAGCAACACTACAAACAACACGGAAAGTATTCAAGAACTGATAAGTAAGATTTCCCATCAATTGGATGATTTAGCTCGGCAGCGAGAAGTACTTTTTGAGGATAGGCCTAGCTCTTATGATCCTTATTCTAGAGGCCATCCTTATGTTGCTCCTACCTGCCATATTTGTGGATTTCAGGGCCATTCACCTATTGAATGTCAATGTGGTTACTCTCACCCCCCAGATTGTTTTGCCATGAGCTTCACTCAAGAGCATAGTTCATCCAAAACAATTACTCACATGGGTGGCCTGAAAACCACAATATGTCATATAGGAGCAACAACCCTGAGATCTCACTGTTTGCTTCTAGTTATCCAATGCAGGGAATTAGGTACAATGAGGAGAGCAACAACTATGCTCCAAAACAATTTTATTCAGCTCCTATTCATGTACCCTAACACCAGGAGATGTGTCCAATGGAGGTAAATGGTCCTCCATTTGGTCAACCAACAACTCCAGTGCCCGTTGAGCAATCTCATGTGCAAAGGCCCACACAAGATGAGTTCGATGACATTGACAAGCTCACACTTTTTAGTCTCAAGTCCACTTGGAGTGCCGAAGATGATCCTATCAGGAAGGTTATACTAGAGGAAATGAAGAAGATCAAGAGTGGAAAAGATCTAGTGGAAGAAGTAAGGAAGATTGAGAAGAACATCAACGCTGGTAGTACTATCTCATCACAACTTGAGCTGAGCATTTCTAGGATATCCCTTGATACATGTGAGGTTCCAACACCTTCACATTCAGCTGAGCAAGATAGCGAGAGCCCAGAGGAAGAAAGACCTCAGATTGAAGAAAAATACTCGTAGACAAGGAACAAGATAATCCAGCGCTCGAACAACCAAGTGATCAAGTTGAAGAATCACCATCTACTGCTCTTGAAGAAGCAAAAGAAGTTGATGTGATTGAAGATGAAGAACCTGAGATTCATTTGCCAATTGTCATAAAAGAGCGTGATGTGTCAGGTTTATCCAATCCTCTTTGATTGTTCTCGTTGATTTGAGTGTTTCCCCTCGTGTTTCTCCTCGTGTGTTCCTCGTGTTCTTCGTGGGATCCCCTCCAAATCGTGAAAGATCAGCCCTAGGGTTTCCACCCTACATCATCTTGGTATCATGAGCCTTGGTTGATCACGAATTTGGAGCCCCTAGCCTTGTTTTCTAGCCTTGTTTTGTTGATTTTGTACCAATTTTGAAAATTCCACACGAAAATAGCCCTAATTGTTTTCCTGTGATTTGTTGGTATGATGAAGTTTTGTTGGATTTGATCCGTGGATTTCATATGTTGTATGTAGATCTAGATTTCCACCGTATTTTCCACAATTTCCATCCACAAATTCGTCTAATTTTGCATAAAATTTGCCACCCATCCATGAACCCTAGAGTTCACCCCATGCCCGAAATCGCGCAGGCACCGGACGTCCGATGTCTACCGGTCGTCCGACCCCCACCGTACGTCCGACATAACCTGGCGAAACTAAATTTTGTTCAGCTTTCGATCCTCTTCCACTTCCGCATACACACTCCTATACCACTAAACCTTACGCAAACCACCACCACTTTTCGCAAACACCATCGATTACCCGCTTCTAACTCCAACAAGTTTGACACATGTTTGTCTTGGATCAATTGAGTTGTGGTTTATCTGTTTCCTCGTGTGTTTAGGCTAACTTGGAACGAAACGACATCGACGACAGCACCACTCAACCTCGACAAGGAAGGTAACATTGACGACACCTTTGTATATCCTACCCCACAATTGCATTGATAACCTGAAAGTGCAACTAATCCCCGGGTGGTTTTGGTAATTAATAACAACATATATATCATTGAACTAATATTCTCTTGAGAATCATTTCAGAAAAGTTCGATGATGTGGGTATGGAAATGTCTGAAGAAGTGGACCCCTCAAAATGCTAAGACAAGCATTGGCAAAAGCTCAAGACTATATTTGTGGTTTAGTGATCAAAGATCACATTGAGTCCATAGGAAAAGCCAATACTATTAAAAGGGGATGAGGTTGTGTTAATGTTCTTGTTGCTCAAGTGCTTGGTGATCTAACTCCCTCAACTATCAGCACTATTCACTACTTAACACACACCCATAAGTAATCTCGGTCAAACCAACTCAGTCCCACCGAGATGAAGTTATTTCTACAAACCCTAACATCTCGGTCACACCGATTTCTCCAACTCAGTCCCACCGAGATGAACCACTTCAGTTGTTTCTCCAAACCCTAGCTTCTCGGTCAAACCGATTCTGAGTTTTGGTCCCACCGAAAAAGGGCTGCCAACCTTCTGTGGTCAGTTGACATAAATTCGGAATATCCGAGTTTATATTTTCGGTCTCACCGAGATGGCAAACCCTAACCTTTGACTCACTTCGGTCTCACCGAGATGGTATTTTCGGTCCCACCGAAAATCCCAACGTTCACTATATTTGAACTTTCGGTCTAACCGAGTTTTCACTTCGGTCTGACCGAGATTGGTCAAATGTGTGTGTAACGGTTGGATTTTGTGTGGAGGCTATATATACCCCTCCACCCCCTCCTCATTCGTGAGGAGAGCCATCAGAAAGTACCACCACTTCTACCATACACTTTCTGAGAAGTGAACCACCTACCCTTGTGTTGAGATCAAGTCATTCCATTCCTACCATATGAAACTTGATCTCTAGCCTTCCCAAGTTGCTTTCCACTCAAATCTTTCTTCCACCACAGCCATATCAGTGAGGAGAGTTGAGTGTTGGGGAGTTTATCATCTGAAGCACAAGAGCAAGGAGTTCATCATCATCAACATTGTCTATTACCTTTTGGGGGATGGTGCCTCCTAGATTGGTTAGGTGTCGCTTGGGAGCCTCCGTCTTGATGATGTGGAGTTGAACCAAGAAGTTTGTAAGGGCAAGGAGATCGCCTACTTCGTGAAGATCTACCCCGAGTAAGGCTAGTCCTCCGTGGGCGTAGGCCGTGATGGAATAGACAAGGTTGCTTCTTCGTGGACCCTTCGTGGGTGGAGCCCTCCGTGGACTCGCGCAGCCGTTACCCTCCGTGGGTTGAAGTCTCCATCAACGTGGATGTACGATAGCACCACCTATCGGAACCACGACAAAAATCTCCGTGTCACCAAACTGCGTTTGATCTTCTCCACCTCTCTTTTACATGTGCAATTTACTTTCCGCTGCATATACTCTAGAATTGCATGTGTAGGGTGTTACTTGAATTGATCTTAATTGTGAAACTGCCAAAAACATTGCATGATCTAAAGGCAGATTTTTTATTTTGTCAAGTAGTCTAATCACCCCCCCTCTAGACTTACTTTCGATCCTACAAGTGGTATCAGAGCTTTGGTCTCCATTGCCTTGGTTTCCATTGCATTGGACTCCATAAGCTTGGTTTCACAACCTAGGAGAGTATGGCGTCTAGTGAGGGTAATTATCGTAGAGGTCCTTACTTTGATGGTACAAATTTTGCTAGCTGGAAGCATAAAATGAAAATGCATATTCTTGGTCATAACCCAGCCGCATGGGGCATTATTTGTGTTGGTATGCAAGGTGACTTCTTTGAAGATGGAAAAGTTCCGGATCGCGAAGCTACACCCGAAGAATTGAAGATGTTGCAAAACAATGCTCAAGCTTGTGACATTCTCTTCAATGCCTTGTGTCCCGAAGAGTTCAACAAAATCAGCCGTCTTGAGAATGCTAAAGAGATTTGGGATACTTTGGTTGAAATGCACGAGGGTACTGAATCTGTTAAGGAATCAAAGCTAGATATTCTTCAAGGTCAACTTGACAAGTTCAAGATGAAGGATGGTGAAGGAGTCGCTGAAATGTACTCTAGGCTTGCTCTCATCACAAATGAGATTGCAGGCTTAGGAAGCGAAGAAATGACCGACCGATTCATCATTAAGAAGATACTCAGAGCTTTGGATGGAAAGTATGACACCGTGTGCACTTTGATCCAAATGATGCCAAACTACAAGACTCTCAAGCCAACTGAAGTCATTGGAAGGATTGTTGCTCATGAGATGACACTTAAGGATAAGGAAGAGCTTCACAACAAGTCAAGTGGTGCTTACAAAGCTACAAGTGATGCTCCTACTACCTCAAGTGACAAGCAAATTTCCAATGAAGACATAAGCCTAATGGTCAAGAACTTCAACAAGTTCTACAAGAATAGAGGCAAAGAAAGAAGCTCAAAGTCTAGATCATATGATGGAAAGAGATCTTCTAGTCGTGATCGAAACTGCTACAATTGTGGACGACCCGGACACTTCTCAAATGAGTGTACGGCTCCCCACAAGAGAAGAGAAGAATCTCCAAGAAGAAGAGCAAGAGATGAGTCACCTCGGAGAGAGAGAAGGAGTAGAGATGATCGTTATGAACGAAGACCTTCTCGGAGAAGCAAGGATTCGGAGAGGAAAGACAAGTCATCAAGGAGCTACACAAGAAGAAGACATCAAGCTCATGTTGGTGAATAGGTCTCCGGCTCCGACTCTGACAGTCAATCCGATGGAAGCTATCACTCCGACTCCGACTATAGTCAAGATGAAGGTGTTGCCGGACTTGCACTCGTATCCTCCAACTCCAACTCCTACCACTTATTTGATTCACCAAATGAGGGAATTGGAAGATGCTTCATGGCTAAAGGCCCCAAGGGAACACACCCTGAATTCATTGACTTTGATAGTGATGAGGATGACTTACTTGGTGAAGATGAGCTCTTGCATGATAAATCTAGTGAGCTTAGTAATGATGAAAATGCTAGTAGTCTTTATAGTCGAGAAGAGTCGAATGACAATGCTATGAAGGAGATTGAGCGTCTAACTAAAGAACTAAACACTCTTAAGTTAGCTCATGAAACAACTCAAGAAGATCATAGAGAGCTCCTAAGATCTCATGAGAAGCTACGCTTCGAGAAGCTCACTCTAGAGCAAGAACATGAGTTTCTAAAAGCGATCAATGACGATCTTCGAAAGAAGAGTTCTTCATATCTTGCCAAACGACTTCTCTTGTCTAATTTCTTGCCACCTATTAAGACTAAGCATGACAAGCATAAGAAAAATTCTTCCTCTAGTAGTAACAATAACAATGTTAAATCCAATATTGTTGCTTCTAGTAGTTCTCTTGATTCCACTAACAATGTTTCAAGCCAAGTTACACTTGAGCAAGAAAATAGCCTATTGAAGGAAATCATAGAGAAAGGTGTCTACAAGAGTCTTGCCGGAAGCAAGAACTTTGAGGAGATTGTTCGCAAACAAGGAAGACACCGGAAGAATCAAGGGATTGGTTTTGAGCGAAGGTTCAACGCCAAAGGTGTTGAGTGGGAAGAAGGTCAATACCCTACTCCACAGTTTGTTTCACAAAAGGAGAAGTATGATCCTACTTCTTCCAATGTGGAACAAGCTCAAGATGACCTTTCACCACAAGACCACAAGCTAAAGGCCAAGGACAAGCTTCAAGAGGAGATTGATGCATTCATTGAAGCACCTCAAGCCATGGTCAAGTGGGTTCCCAAGGACACATCAAGTTCTACTTCGTCAAGCTCAACTACAACACCAAGGATTCCCATCAAGATGATGTGGATCCCAAAGAAGAAGAACTAGTAGGTTCTTGAGGGTGACTCCGCCAACAAACTTCACTCATATTCATTTTGGCAAGAACTTGTGCAATCAACTTCCACATCATGCACTTGTTCATGGAGTCACAAACCCTCTTGTTGGTAAGTCAAGGGACAAGGTAATCATTGCTTTCATGGACATCATCTTTTGTGTACTTCACTCTATGTCTATGGATATTCTTGTTTGTTCCTTGTGGGACTAACCCATGTAGGTATTGAAAGTGCCCTAATTCAAAGGGTTGCTCCTAACTCATGATGATCTACATCAACATTGAGCATCCACGTCTTCAACATCTACATGAAGTCTTCTACGACAACCCAAGGTTAGTTTGACCCTTTAAAAGGGGTTCTCACATCTAGGGGGAGCTTTGCTCTAAAAAATGAGCTAAAGCATCTTCTAATGATGTGAACACATAAATGCTTTATGTAAAAGTCGTAACCCCACTTGTGCTTAAACGATGAGTATGACCTATGATCAAATGTTCTCATTTGACTCCTAAGTCAACATACTCATATATAGATGACCTAGTCATCGACAAATTGTGTGCTAGTAGCTAGAGTGATTGGTTGTGCATGTTTGACACATATTTCATTTGCTATCTTATTGTGTGAGCATGTTGAATGCATGATTTTATCCATTCAAGGACATCCATTTGTGGTTTTGATTGTTTTGGTTTCTTCTTCTGGCCAAATGGATGGACAAGAATGCCTAAGCACCTTCCCTAGCTATCTATGCTTTCTTGTCTCAAAAATTCTTTTCATGCTCATATCACAACTTTGAACAAGTCTTTTTCGGACAGTCCGAGTGAGGAGCACTCGGAACCACCGATTCGTCTAAGGCTGACTTCCAAAACCTTCTAAGTCCATTTCGGTCTGACCGGTTTCTCAATCTCGGTCCAACCGAAACACTTAGATTGATCTAGGTTTCATCTCGGTGAAACCGAGTTCAAAATCTCGGTCTGACCGATATGCGTAACTGCACTGCAATTATGCATCTCGGTGACACCGAGTTTTTCAACTCGGTCCCACCGACAGCACGGGGTTATATATATACTGAGGGTTGCGCGCGATCTATTCCTTTCAAACCGTTCGCCCTCCAAGACCCCTGCTGCCGTCGCCCTGATCTAAGGATCGTCGCCTTCGTCGCCTGTGCGCCCTCGCCGCAGGTCTCCGCCGCCGTCAACGGTAATCTTCTCCGCCGTTGCCGCCGTAGAGGGACACCACCAAGTTAGGGTGTGTCCCGATCCCTTTCATGCTCCACTTCTGATTCTTGCATGATAGGACTGCCCTGATTCAATCCACGTTTGATATGATCCCAATACATTGTTCAGATCGTTTAGTTTCGAGGAAAATTCTTAGGTTTAGGTTTCCACGGAATGCATCTCGGTGAAGCCGATTCCTGAAACTCGGACTGACCGATTTGGTCTCTGACCATTGCACTACATAATTCGGTCTGACCGAGTTGTGAAAATCGGAATGTCCGAATTAAAGTTTCTGTGAAACCCTAAGTTTTCGGTAGGACCGAAACCCATTTCGGTCTGACCGAAAGTGGTGTGTAGGTTCTGTTGAACACTTCGGTTACACCGAAACTTGAAATCGGTTTGACCGAAATACATTCTGTGAAAACTCAAAACTAAGTTTTTGAACTCATTTTTTTTTTTTGCAAAAACTTCTGCAGTTGTGATAACTCTTCTACTCTGCCTACACCTTATCTATTCACAGGTCTTTCAGCCATGTCAGATGTCAGTGACAGCCAGAACAGGTCCGAATCACCGTTTGCTGAGATTCCAGAGGCAGGTACAAGTCCTGAGGCTAGCAGCTCTAGTGATGATGGTGAGAGGAGTACCCCTAGTGGTCTGCCTCCTGCTGCTACGAGAACCAGGAAGAAGAGAACGTCTGATGATGAGGATTCCGACTTTGTTGCTGAGGAAGTTACCTCCAAGCCAAAGAGGCAAGTGGTTGCCAAAGAGCTCCAAGGGCAGCAGCCAAAGAAAGGCACAAGCAAAGTGAAGCAGTCTGCAGTTGCTAAGAAGCTCAACTTGGAAGAGCCAGCTCCAAGCAAGGTGAAGAAGACTTCCAAAAGGAAGAGAGTTGTATATGCTGAACCTCAAGAGGTTGCTGAAGAAGAAGAAGAAGAAGAAGATGCACCCCAGCCTCCTCCTCAGAAAGCTAAGTTCATGGGTGATGCTATTCGGGCTCAAGCCTCCTCCAAGCCCAAGAAGCCTGCTCAAGCTAAGACAGCTCCAGCCAAGCCCAAGAGAACAACCAGAAGCATTCCAGCTTCTGAGGAGAACAAAGGTGAGATGCCACCTTCTGAGTCAGATGAAGAGCATGTGTTGCTCAAGCTCCGTCCCAAGTTGCCACTCCACAATGATGCTCATCCTCAAGCTGAGGATATGAAGGCAAGAAAGGACAAAGGTCTCAGGCTATGGAGACAATCTGATCCATATGCCGTAAGAAGAAGGACTGCTGTGGACCCCAGATTCCACACCAGAGAGCAGCAGGATTTCTATGAGACCGTGCTAATGGATAAGAAGCCCATTGTTGCTGACACCAGGTATGTCGACTGGAAGTATATTGACAGCAGAGAGCATCGGGACTTCTTTCCCCATGTGCATGAGAGCTTTACTGCATGTGGAGTTGCTGACTTTGTGGGTCAAGAACTGACAGCCTGGAATGACGAGATGATCATGCAGTTCTATGCCACAGCCCATTTCTATCCTGATGGCAAGATCACCTGGATGACTGAAGGTCAAAGGTTTTCTTCAACTGTTGCAGAATGGGCAGAACTTCTGAACGCTCCAGTGCAGAGAGAGGACGACATTGATGTCTATGGGATTCCTAAGAAGAGTCATGATTCCATGAAGAATATGTACAAGGAGATCCCAGCTGCTGATTTGGAGGGATGGAAACTCGGCTCAGTGTATTATCTCCAGGCAGGTCTGACCACCACTAACACTATCCTGAGGCATACTTTGATGCCTAAGTCAGGTGACCACCGGAAGATACGAGGCTATTCTATCAACATGCTGCACATTCTCGACGAGAAGGCACCTTTTAAGGTGATGGACTTGATGGTAGAGACCATCAAGAGGACTGCAGCTGACCAGAAGAGGTCGTGTGGGTTTGCACCGCAGATACAGATGCTTATCAACGCCAAGTTTGGCACGGGCAAATTCATGTTGGGTAGGAAGCACTTGCCACTGCAGCCAGAGCATGAGGACAACGTAGTTGTGATGGATGAAGAGGATCCTACCTCAGTTGAAGGGCAAGCCAAGATTGAAGCTGCGAAGAAAGCCAAAGCTGACAAAGAGGCAGCAGCAGCAGCAGCTAAGCCAAAGAGCTTCGGAGATCAGATTCTTGAAGCAACCCGGAGAATTGAACAACGCCTGGCCAGCATTGAGCAATCTCAGGAGAGCCTTGAGAGGATTGTCGAGGACAAGATCCACGCTCTGGACGTGAAGCTGACTGAGATTCAGGTGTCTGTCAACAAGCTTGAGGCAGACATGGAGGAGACTAGGCAGGAGAGAGCAGAGCTTATGCAGGATGATCTAGTCCAGGACTCTCATCGCCACACTGCTCCGGTTCCCAGAGGATCCAGGTCTGCAGCTATCCCAGTGACAGACTCCAGGGCTACCACTTCAGCACCAGCTACAGCTCCAGCAGTTCCTTCAGCTCCAGCATCCACTCCTCCAGCGCAGACATCAGCAGAAGTCTTCGCCGATGCAGCCATCTCTACACCGACATCGACCCAGACGGGAGCCGCCAGCCGAGCCCGCAGTGACGTTTAGCTCTATACCTTTTCGAACTTTTTGGTAACTTGTTGCCAAAGGGGAAGAAATTGTTATAGATCATAGGGCTTCGAGAGAGAGAGTGCTCTTTCGTCTTTTCGTTCTTTTGCCCGTTTTCCTTGAGATACTTTGGTTTCTTTTGGTTCCAGATACTTTAAGTGTGCTTGCTACTACGTTTGATGCTACCTTAATGAGTGCTTAGTCATACTATGCTTTAATGTGTGCTTATTGCTTATCATGTGCTATTCCTTATTGTATGGCTATTTACTTTTGTCTTGGTGATTAAGTGCATGTTATTCATTCTTATCATTTTGTGCGCTCCACCAAGATGTATGTGACATGGAAGAGTGACCCATAATCCTAATCGATTGTGCATTTGCATTCAAACGCAAATTTTAAATAATGCACAAATTTAGGGGGAGCTCTTGTTTATCACATACTTCTCAAAGCGACGATATTATTCATTGATTATATCTCTTGTCGAAGCTTTGATCTATATGTTGTCATCAATTACCAAAAAGGGGGAGATTGAAAGTGCAACTAATCCCCGGGTGGTTTTGGTAATTAATAACAACATATATATCATTGAACTAATATTCTCTTGAGAATCATTTCAGAAAAGTTCGATGATGTGGGTATGGAAATGTCTGAAGAAGTGGACCCCTCAAAATGCTAAGACAAGCATTGGCAAAAGCTCAAGACTCTATTTGTGGTTTAGTGATCAAAGATCACATTGAGTCCATAGGAAAAGCCAATACTATTAAAAGGGGATGAGGTTGTGTTAATGTTCTTGTTGCTCAAGTGCTTGGTGATCTAACTCCCTCAACTATCAGCACTATTCACTACTTAACACACACCCATAAGTAATCTCGGTCAAACCAACTCAGTCCCACCGAGATGAAGTTATTTCTACAAACCCTAACATCTCGGTCACACCGATTTCTCCAACTCAGTCCCACCGAGATGAACCACTTCAGTTGTTTCTCCAAACCCTAGCTTCTCGGTCAAACCGATTCTGAGTTTTGGTCCCACCGAAAAAGGGCTGCCAACCTTCTGTGGTCAGTTGACATAAATTCGGAATATCCGAGTTTATATTTTCGGTCTCACCGAGATGGCAAACCCTAACCTTTGACTCACTTCGGTCTCACCGAGATGGTATTTTCGGTCCCACCGAAAATCCCAACGTTCACTATATTTGAACTTTCGGTCTAACCGAGTTTTCACTTCGGTCTGACCGAGATTGGTCAAATGTGTGTGTAACGGTTGGATTTTGTGTGGAGGCTATATATACCCCTCCACCCCCTCCTCATTTGTGAGGAGAGCCATCAGAAAGTACCACCACTTCTACCATACACTTTCTGAGAAGTGAACCACCTACCCTTGTGTTGAGATCAAGTCATTCCATTCCTACCATATGAAACTTGATCTCTAGCCTTCCCAAGTTGCTTTCCACTCAAATCTTTCTTCCACCACAGCCATATCAGTGAGGAGAGTTGAGTGTTGGGGAGTTTATCATCTGAAGCACAAGAGCAAGGAGTTCATCATCATCAACACCGTCTATTACCTTTTGGAGGGTGGTGCCTCCTAGATTGGTTAGGTGTCGCTTGGGAGCCTCCGTCTTGATGATGTGGAGTTGAACCAAGAAGTTTGTAAGGGCAAGGAGATCGCCTACTTCGTGAAGATCTACCCCGAGTAAGGCTAGTCCTCCGTGGGCGTAGGCCGTGATGGAATAGACAAGGTTGCTTCTTCGTGGACCCTTCGTGGGTGGAGCCCTCCGTGGACTCGCGCAGCCGTTACCCTCCGTGGGTTGAAGTCTCCATCAATGTGGATGTACGATAGCACCACCTATCGGAACCACGACAAAAATCTCCGTGTCACCAAACTGCGTTTGATCTTCTCCACCTCTCTTTTACATGTGCAATTTACTTTCCGCTGAATATACTCTAGAATTGCATGTGTAGGGTGTTACTTGAATTGATCTTAATTGTGAAACTGCCAAAAACATTGCATGATCTAAAGGCAGATTTTTTATTTTGTCAAGTAGTCTAATCACCCCCCCTCTAGACTTACTTTCGATCCTACATAACCCCATAGCCTTACTTTTGCGTTACCTACCTATCTAGACTACCTTTGAATATTGTCGGCAACATTACTTGTACACATTAGTGAGCATACATTACATTGCATAAATACCATATTGGTATCATCTTGGTGCTTTCTAGTCTACAAAATCTTGGTATCATCTTTGTATCTTGACATCATCTCTTGTGTCACAAGGTTGTCATAGCATATACACAATTGATATCTTGGTTCGAGAAGTTTTGCATAAGTGCCCTAGCAAAAGAGCTCAAATAGAAAGAGCCAGCCATGCTTTTAAGCAAAAGAGGAAGATAAGCAAAGATCTTTTAAGCAAGAACCATAGCAACATTAAGATTGTCATACTCGATCATCTTGGATCATCGAAACAACAAGCATATAGCATACTTGGGATAGAAGTCGTTGCATTTTTGCCTAGTAGGTTGTGCACAAGTCGCATATCCGCGTATTGTGCAATCACGCTAGCGTCTCTCTAGTGGTGTGCAACAAGAGCATTTTCCATGGATTCCACATTTTCCGCTCATCCCTTGGTTTGCACATCCCATTTATCTATTTGCGTGTGTGTTTCTGTGTACAACTTATAACTATTGGTCTTCCTGTTGCATTTGCAAATTTGCGAATCTTTCTCAACATTTTTGAGTCTTACTAACAATTGCATACTTTGGTCCACCATCCTCACCAAGCTCCACCAAAAGCTTTTATTGTGTAGGTGTGAGAGATTGACGAGATACGGTACCAATTGTGCTATTTCCTTGTTACATCATTGAGTGATCTTTGATCCATCCTCAACATCGGTCATGGTACATTTGGTATAGTTCTTTCCTTCTTCCACTCACATACTTGTTTGCGATGATGGTTAGGCCAAGTACATCTACGAACCCGCTTTTTGATGATCCTCAAGAATCGAACAACTACGTCATAAAGGTTCACTTATTTGGTGTTCAATGAGCTCTACATCAAGAGAATGAATCTATGCAAGAGCGCATTGAGCTACTCGCCACAGACTCGAGGCATTCCTAAGCACGAACAAAAGAATACATCAAACATATCAATGCCAACATGACTACTCAAATGGACGAGCTACGTAGTTCGATGATCAATCGGCCTTCTTATGCTACGTCATCTCAATGACGGAGCCGCTCAAGTCGTCATTCTTCCGACTCCATATCCGGCTCAAGTATGCCTACATCGAACACTCTTCGTCGAGCCGCGCGCCAAGACCGACATGCAAGTCGGAAGCCACTTCACGGCAATGGTTCGGAAGAGCAACTTGAAGAGCAAGAACGCCGACATTGTCAAAACCAAGCTACATTCGAGCAAGCGCAAGAAAGGCAATGCTTACGCCAACAAGAAGAAGAGCGAGCACACCAACACCAAGACGAGCAAGATGCCGAGGCACAACGTCAAGAACAAAAACACCGAGAAGCACAAGCTCTCAAGGCGTAACGTGCCCTACGTGAAACACATCATGCCGTCGCTGCACGTAATCGACATACTCGCCAAGAAGAAGAAGCACTTTGTGATGAAGTTCAAGAGAGGCGATATCAAGAAAGAATGCAACGACAAGCTCCTTCTCAAGCACACCAAGAGAAACAACCTCGACAAGAACCACAAGTTAGGAAAGAGCAACAAAACATTGAGAATCCACAACGCGAGGAGCAACTTGAGGTCGACAATCCTCCATGTCAAGAACGCCCTAACAATAGGCAAGCAAAGAATGACGAGCATCGCTATGGCAAGCTCAAGTTCACAATGTGAAAGTTCTCCAGAAGTACCGATCCCGAAGACTATACCTCATGGGCATTGAAAGTCGACAAGATCTTTCGTCTCCACAACTACGACAAAGAGAAGAAAATCGTGATTGCATCCCTTGAGTTCCCAGACTATGTTCTTATTTGGTGGGAGAAAGTCATTGAGAGACGTGAAGCAAAAGCCGAACCACCCATCACCACTTGGAACCGAATGAAGGATGTCATGAGAGCGCATTTTGTGCCAACTCACTAGAACTACGACTTATTCAAGAGATTGCAACTCCTCAAGCAAGGCACCAAGTGTGTTGAAGAGTATTACAAGGAAATGGAGATTGCCATGATTAGAGCCAACATCACGGAACATGAAGAACAAACGATGACAATATTCTTGACTGGACTCAACTATCCTATCAAGAAAATTGCGGGCTTTCAACTGTACACGAACCTCCTTGAGCTAGTGTACCGAGCAACCAAAGCGGCGCAAAAAGTATAAGAGGAGTACAAGTACTTCAAGTTCATTTCCAAGAAGTGCGGCTCCTACAATTAAGATCCAATGACTTCGGCGCCTCCTATTCCAACCAAACCTTCTCCAAGCATAGGCAAAAAGTCAAGCTACAAGACTTCGACAGCATCAAGTCATCCTCATACCACGAGCAACTCCAAGCCGAGAGCTTCATCATCTACAACTCCTACCGAGGGTGCCTCCAAGACGAGTTCCATCAAATGCTTCAAATGTCAAGGACAAGGCCACAAGTCATATGAGTGCAAAACCGTACGGACCATGATCATCAATGATGATGGCTCCTAGGAATTTATGAGCGATGAAGAAATGGAAGCCCTTGAGCACGTGGCCATGCATCATCGAGTGAATGAAGATGAAGTCAAGCAAGTCTTTTGTGACAATGACCCATGCCCCAATCTCGTTGTCTCCAAGGTATTGATGCTTCAACACCAACAAGATGAAGACCAATGTTGCCACATCTTCCACACAAAAGACGACATCAATGGACGTTCTGTCAAGGTTATCATCGATGGAGGAAGTTGTCACAAATTGCTAAGTGAAGAGCTATGCGACAAGCTACAATTGGTCAAGATGAAGCACCCTCGCCCCTACAAGGTCCAATGGCTTAGCGATGCCTGAACTATTCTAGTCGAGCACACCGTACAAGTATCCTTCAAGATACGCGCCTATGAGGACACCTTGGAATGTTATGTGGTACCTATGTCTGTTTGCAACATCCTTCTTGGATGACCTTGGAAATTTGATCGCAGAGTCATCCACAATGGACGTACCAATCACTATAGTTTCAAAATGAAGGGCAAGGAGTTCGTGCTACGTCCTATGTTGCCAAGTTAAGTGGTCGCCTACAAGCAAGTATCTACACATCATGGAGAGAATGGTGAGAGAGTGATCCACCAAAAGGAGAGTGAGAGCCACAAGCCTAAATTGAGTGCCTCCACGATGAGCGACAAGAAACAACTAGTGCTATTTGCCATCAAAAGTGAGATGAGAGAAGTGTGTGAGAACCCATCAAGCATCCTTTACTTTGTGCTCTTATGCAAAGGTGAAGTGGAAAAACCTAACACTTCACCACCTCTACCTTTAGTGTTGTATCGTTTGTTGCAGGAATTTCAAGATGTATTCCCCGATGAGCTACCTCCAGGTCTACCACCTCTTTGCGGCATCGAGCACCACATCGACCTCATCTCCGGAGCACCTCTTCCTAAGAAAGCACCATATCGTGTAAACCCTGAAGAAACCAAGGAGATCAAACGGCAAGTTCAACAACTCATCGACAACGGTTATGTCCGAGAAAGCTTGAGCCCATGTGCTGTTCCGGTAATCCTTGTCCCCAAGAAACATGGTACATATCGAATGTGTTCTGATTCCCGTTCACTCAATGCTATCGCCATTAGATATCGTCACCCCATGCCACGCTTAGATGATATGCTAGATGAGCTTAGCGGAGGCACAATCTTCCCTAAGATTGATCTTAAGAGTGGCTACTATCAAATCCACATACAAGAGGGTGATGAATGGAAAACTGCATTTAAGACTAAATTTGGCTTATATGAATGGCTTGTTATGCCAATGGGCTTATCCAAATCACCCGGTACTTTCATGAGAGTCATGCATTATGTCCTTAGACCTTACATTGGCATCTTTGTTGTGGTCTACTTTGATGACATGCTTGTGTTTAGCAAATCGCTTCAAGATCACATGACTCACTTTAGAACCATCTTGCAAACTCTTCATAAAGAGCAACTATACACTACTAGGAAAAACCTTATACACAAGAGCTTACTAGTAGCGCTTTTCAAAAGGAACCGCTGCTACTATTTATCAGTAGCGCTTGATGGTAGAAAGAGCTGCTACTATGCTCTTAACAGTAGCGCTGTTGTTATAAAACACACTACTACTATAATTGCCAGACCGTTGCTGGCAGGCCAGGCATACTAGTAGCGCTCGTATGTAAAAAGCGCTACTACTATTGTACATAGCAATAGCACTTTCCTACGACCAACGCTACTGCTAAGTTTAGCCCCCTCCTACATATGACCAAAGTTTAGTCCCACCTTGCTCCGGGAACATTATTTTTACCATCTTAAATATGGTGCTTCCCAAACTATCACAACCAATTGGTCTTCATTGAACTCTATGTGTAGGATTTGTGGCTGCAATAGGAGTCCTCGCCGGTTCCTAAACCGAACAAGACTCCTCTGACAATTTATATTCTACACAAAAAGATCAATGATGATCAACACATTTTTAAATTTGATGCTTTTTAGCCATAGTAGTAGCGCTGGTTCCACAAAAAGCTACTGCTAATGTTTATAGCAGTAGCGCTTATTCCAGCCGAGCGCTACTGTTATGTACATTAGTAGTAGCGCTCTTTTCGTTCTAGCGCTACTACTAGGTGTACCTTATCCACTCGCGTGCGTCTGCCTCTCCACTCGCATCGATCTCAACTCCGCCCAACTACGTCGTCACCCGCCCACTCCGCCGCGCGTTGTCGCCTGCGGTCGCCGTCGTCGCCCGTTGTCGCCCACCAGCGCCTCCTAGGTAACTTCCCTTCCTCCCTCTCCACCCTGCTCCTCCCCCACCTCCTCCCTTCGGCGGCCCCCTCCTCCTCCCTCCTCCTCCCTCCGGCAGCACCCGCCTCCTCCCTCCTCCTACTCCTCCCTCCCGCGCCCCTCCTCCTCCATCCTCGTCCTCCTC
>LR738711.1:470527617-470594219 GCA_902687465.1 Secale cereale | reverse complement strand
CCTCCTCCCTCTGGCGGCCCCTCCTCCTCCCACCCCTCCTCCCTCCATCTCTATTTTTTCTTCTGTTTTTAATGTAGTTTTTAATGTAGTTTTTTACTATTGTATAATGTAGTTTTTCTTCTTCTGTTTTTTAGTAAGTGTTTAATAGAATTAGTAAGAAAATTAATAGAACTAGTTGAACTAGTTTATATTTAGCAAGAACTAGTTTATTTATATTTATAATAAGTGCTTAGTTGAACTAGTTGAATTAATAGAATTAGTTTATTTTTAGTAAGAAAATTTAGGTATATGAGATTTGATGATCGAATTAAAATTTTACTATAGAACTAGTTTATTTTTAGTAAGAAATTAATAGAACTAGTTTATTTTTGGTGTATTTAACATAATTCTAGGTTGATTTGTTTTGAAGTGGACATATAACTAGTTGATGAATTAGTTTCTTTTTTGTTAAAGCAATTATTCCCGCATCGACGTCGATGATGCCTATCCCGCATTCTCGTCATCGACTCGGCGGAGGAGGCCTGCTTCATCAGAGGGGCCATGTCCGGGACTGGGCTCCGCTGGGCTGGTACTAGGAGGTACTACGTTCTGGGGGCGTAGCTTGGTGAGGAGCTAGCCCGTCGTTGACCCGAACCTTCTTTGGTGGCGGTCGTGTGGGCCAGTGATGGTGCAGACGCTTGATGACCCCGCGGAGGTGGTTGTTACGTCTCCAACATATCTATATTTTTTGATTGTTCCATGCTGTTATATTTTCATTCTTGGATGTTTTACAATCATTTTATAGTCATTGTATATCATTTTTTCGGGACTAACCTATTGACATAGTGCCAAGGGCTAGTTGTAGTTTTCTGCATGGTTTTTACATCGCAGGAAATCAATATCAAACGGAGTCCAAACACCGCAAAACTTTTTGGAGATTTTATGGGCTAGAAGACACCCAATGGGCTGAAGCTGCACCTGGGGGGGTGCCCCGAGGGGGGCACAACCCACCAGGGCGTGCCAGCCCCCCTGGCGCGCCCATGTGGGTTGTGCCCACCTCGGTGGCCTCCCGCACCGCCTCTTTACCCTATAAATTCCCAAATATTCTGAAACCCTTTGGGCGAGACCTAGATCAGAAGTTTCGCCACCGCAAGGCTCTGTACTCCACGAGATCCAATCTAGACCCTTTATGGTACTCCGTCGGAGGGGGAAATGATCACCGGTGGCCATCTTCATCATCTCGGCGGCCACCATGATGAGGAGGGAGTAGTCCACCCTCGGGACTGAGGCTTTGTACCAGTAGCTATGTGTTTAATCTCTATCTCTCGTGTTCTTGAGACGCACAATCTTGATGTATCGCGGGCTTTGTTAATATAGTCGGATCACATGGTGTTTCCCCCTCTCTATCTTGTGATGAATTTAGTTTTTCCTTTGAGATTTCTTTGGATTGAATACTTTTATGGATTTGAGAACACTTGATATATGTCTTGCAATTGAATACTCGTGGTGATAATGGGGTATCGTATTGATCCACTTGATATATATTTTGGCACTCAACTTGCGGATTCCTGAAGTGACATTGGGGTAATCTATGCATAAGGGTTGATGCACGTTCTTGTCTTTGTTTCTCCGGTTTTGGTGTTATCTTAGTACGAAGTCTTGATAGATCGATCGATAAGGATAACTTTATGTTATCTTAGTACGAACTCTTGAAAGATCGATCGGAAAAGATAACCTTGTGTTATTCTAGTACGAACTCTTGATAGATAGATCGGAAATGATAACTTTATGTTCTCTTAGTACGAACTCTTGATAGATTGAACGGAAAGAATAACTTTGAGGTGGTTTCGTTGAGGGGTGGTTATATGATCCAATTATATTAGCATCGTTGAGAGATTGCACTAGCGAAAGTACGGACCCTAGGCCTTGTTTTCAAGCATTGCAATATCGTTTGTGCTCCGTTTTGTCACTTGCTACCTTGCTGTTTTTTATTGTTCCTACTACAAAAATCAATATCTACGATCCATATTATACTTGTATCACCATCTCTTCACCGAACTAGTGCACCTATACAATTTCCCATTGTATTTGGTGTGTTGGGGACACAGGTTGCAGGGTTGTTTGAGAGAGACCATCTTCATCCTACACCTCCTACGGACTGATAAACCTTAGGTCATCCACTTGAGGGAAAATTGCTACTGTCCTACAAAACTCTGCGCTTGGAGGCCCAACACGTGTCTACAAGAATAAAGTTGGATAGTAGACATCAGTGGTACGTCACCGTGTCAGCGAGGAGGATGAGCACGTCCGTCGCTACATGGTTGCGTTGGAGGCAGGTTCTCCAATACCCTATGGGTTCTTTAGGATCTCACTGGAGCTATGATCCTGTGATGGTTCCTTCTCTTTGGGTGTCCACCGCCCGCGCCAATACCCATCGTTCGCTAGGATTTTAGCTGTATTAGTGATGTTATATGTATGATAGTATTTGAGATGTACTAGTGATAATATTCGACGATGTACGAACGAAAGAGATGATTTAGTTTTGCTTATTGAATGCATGCTAATTTGAATACTAATTTATTTTACGATTTGATTTTGCTTATTGAATGCTCAAATTGGAAAACTACTCCTACTTTGAATGCACAAGTTGTAGAGCACTGCGCAAGGGGTATGCATTTGATTAGTTGATAGACTATAGGGTTTTTGTTTTTGCAGAAATCAAGGAGCCCATCCATCATCACCGTCGTCGTCCCCATCACCGACCCCCTCGCGACCTCGAGGTGAGACTTGCCGAATCTCCATGTCAATATGAGTCCTATAAGCCATTTTGAAATGTTTTTATATATATTTTGAACCATTGAAATGCAATGACCATCAAGTTTGAATGCTCATATGACGTAGATATAAACATGTATATCTTGTGTTGCTCAAATAGGATATGTGCTTGCCCAAGTGGCCGACCATGTTTGTAGGTTACACCTCCGAGTGGCCTATGTTTTGCCGGAGTGTTGATTAATTTCTGTTCTGGCAAATTCCAGGCGCTCGATATGTCCTTTTTTAGCAAAGGTCATGCCGGATTTTTCCGTGAATCCTGGTATGACTTGTGCTAGAGTATGTAGGAAATATCGAGTGGCCTAGATTTTTTAGAAAAATAATTAAACGACATTTTGGGTTGACTTTAAGTTTGTCGAGGCTCCATACATGACAGTCAACAAATGAGTGAGGGAGAAAGTCTGCACCATATATATATATGAGAGAAGAAGAATCCCGACTGTTGGCGTGGGGGTTGTTTTTCTTTTTTCTCCTTGTGTTAGGCCTTTGTTATGCACTAGGGGAAGGAGGAATAACGACTATCACCGAAGGTTGAAAAATTAGTGAGGGAGTGTATCCACCATATATGAGAGAGGACGAAGAATCCCGACCATTGTCATGGGGGTCGTTTCTCCTTCTTCTCCTTGTGCTAGACCTTTGTTATGCACTAGGGGAAGGAGGAGTAATGACCATCACCGATGGTCGAATATATACACCACGTGAGCTGAGAGTTTTCAAGAAAAGACTCGGAAGACCGATAGTCAACCCGTGATGAATAATAATGATCTAATATAGTTTTTGTAGTACATATTTTTGAATTATATGAGAGTTTAATCTTTGAATTATATGAACCTAGGAAATGTCGTCATCGGACGACGAAAGTCTCTCGTGGGAGTGCGACTGGTACAACGTCGACCGGGGTCTTTGCGACAGGCCTCACCTGCACGAAGGTCGGCGCTTCAGCATTAAGCTCCAGGAGACCTTCGATGTTGAAACGGTACGCAACGACGACAAGTTTTTTCGTATTTAAGCACGACTTCTACTACTTCAATGTCTAATTTTCATCTTTTATAATTCGACTAGCTTATCCCATTCCATGCAAGATGCTATGTCTTGGAGAGGCTGGATTTTGAACATCATGAAACTATGGAAACAAAGAAAATTCACCGAAGGACCCATCATGATATGGATTTTGAAGTAAATCTGTACAATTCTGAGAGCGTAAACCATTTTAGTTGCAAGAATTGGGAAGCACTTTGCAAGATGTATGGTTTTTATGAGGGTATGCTTGTCACCATGGATCTTGGTGATCCTGACATCGCCGAAGACAATTTCGATATTTGGGTCCTTGTTGATACGCTTCCAATTCTACCGCTATGTGAGCTTCTCAAACACAGTTATTATGAGGGTAACCCGTTTATATTGTTTATTTCAAAATAGTTGACAACTTATTTCCATTGACAACTTATTTTAATTCTTCAAAGAATGTGCGGAAGATGGTAGACATAACCTACTACACCGATGGCTCAGAATTAACTTCTCAAGAGAAAAATCATCTGATCGCATTTTGTACTGATCTTGAGAATTACAATATCTCTTATCAAACTCCTTCACATTATGGTCAATACGTGCCACTAGTGCACGTGTTGAACTACGGTAACATCAATGGAGAAGTCATGGTAAGCTTTTTTCCTATTACGACATCCGTGCATGTTTTGCATAAATTCTTCTAAAAATGAACTACATTGCTAACTAGGAAGTCATTACTATGTTTTTCAACAGAAATTCCCGAAGGATTGTGTGCCTCATCTGATGTTTTGAAAATACAGCCAGGTCAGGCTACGAATCAGACCTGTCCATATCGTATTTCTAAAACCAGTGAAGACATGAAAATCCAAGAATGGAAAAAATGTATGGTTAGTCGTAGGGAGCTACTTGGAAGCAACATTGAGCGAAAGGCAAGAATTGGAGACATGATAATCTCCATTATCCATAATGAAGAGTCAGGGCGTATCTTGTTTTATGCTATTTTACCTAAGAGAAGGTAGTAGGTCCTTAGATGACTATGATGATGATGAGTATGACTTTTTATTATGGTATCGAGTAGAAGTTGTATGATCGATGATGATGAGTATGACTTGTTATTATGATACCAATGATGAGTTATTTATTATTATGATCGATTATCCATGATGCTGAGTTGTTATATGAGCATGATGAGTTATTATATAAGTATATCAGTTGGTGAAATGAACATGGATTAGATTCAAGTGGAGGCAACATGTGGTGCACATCGAAAGTACTACTAATCCAAACTAGATAAAGTTTGGATTAGTAGTACTTTCGACATGCACCACATGTTGCCTCCACTTGAATCTATTCCACATTCATTTCACCCACTGGTACATATAATAACTAATCATGGTCATAAAATCATATGATGAAATATTTGTATATAAAACCACAACGAAAATAAGCTCTATTTTTTAAAATACAGGAGAAGTTAGCAGCAACGCTTTTTAGAAGAAACGCTACTGCTACTTACTACTATTAGTAGCGCTTTCCCAACAAGCGCGCTAGTGCTAACTAGGTATAGTAGTAGCGCTCCCTTTCCAGCGCTACTAATACTAGTTAGCTGTAGCGCCTTAGTGGTAGCGCTCGTACAAGCGCTACTGCTAGCTATAAAACAAGCGCTACTACTAGGGTTTTCCCTAGTAGTGATATGCTAACATAGAGAAATGCAAATTTGGTGTAGACCAACTTGTTTTTCTAGGATTTGTTGTCTCTTCCAAGGGTGTGCATGTAGAAAAAATCAGGATTGAACTATGAAAACTTGGCCCCAAACCAAAAACTTACGATAAGTGCGTAGTTTCCTTGGCCTAGCCGGATTTTATAGACGATTTCTGAAGCACTTTAGCACCATTGCTACACATTTACATGCTTTGAGTAAGAAGAACACACCTTTTGTTTGGGGACCATCACAAGATACCGCGTTTAATGAGCTTAAGAATTTTCTTACACATTCCCCTTTTGCTTGCTTTACCCAACTTTGATAAACCTTTTGAGGTACATTTCGATGCTAGTTATACCGGCATAGGAGGTGTGTTAATGCAAGAGAAGCGGCCCATCAGTTACTTTACAGAGCGCAACTTAACTACCACATCTATGACAAAGAGCTATATGCTTTAGTGAGAGTCTTGCATGTTTGGGAGCATTATCTTCGCCCTCACGAGTTCATTCTTCATATGGACCATGAAACACTTAAATATCTTAAGGGTCAAACTAAGTTGAACAAGCATCATGCTAAGTGGAGTGAATTCATTGAGTCATTTCCTTATGTCATCAAGTATATCAAAGGCAAGGAGAATGTAGTGGACGATGCTTTATCCCACTAATGCATGCATGTTAATCAAAGACCTGTATGCACATGATGTTTTCTTTGCAAATCCTTATGCTAAGTGTTCGACGCATACATCATGGGAATGCTATTACATCAAATATGTTTATTATATGAGAGCTAACAAACTTTGCATTCCCGAGTCTTCTCTTCGTTTGTTACTTTTGCAAGAAGCTTATGGAGAAGGACTTATGGGTCACTTTGGACGCGACAAGACATTCACTACACTCTCCAAGAGCTACTATTGGCCCAAGATGTTCCGTGACGTCTCACGCTTCGCCAACCGTTGCTCAACATGTCGCAAAGCTAAGTCTAAAGCACAATCCCACGGCCTTTACATGCCACTTCCTATTCCATATCCACCATGTGAAGATATTAGTATGGACTTTGTACTTGGTTTGCCTAGAACTCAAAATGGAAAGGATTCCGTCTTTGTAGTTGTGGACCATTTTTCCAAGATGGCTCATTTTATTCCATGCAACAAGATAGACTATGCTTCACATGTTGCAAATATCTTTTGTTGGGAAATCTTGCGCTTACATGGAGTGCCCAGGACGATCGTCCCGGACCATGACGTCAAGTTTCTTAGCTACTTTTGGAAGATGCTTTGCGCCAAGCTCGGAATTAAGCTACTATTCGCTTTAGCATACCACCCACAAACCGATGGCCAAACGGAGGCGACGAGCCGCATTCTATCAACTCTTATTCCCGTGTTGATAAAGAAGAACATCAAGGAATGGGAGCATCCTTGCCCATCGCCGAGTACGCCTACAACAACACAATACATTCTACAACTGGCAAGTCCCCCATCGAGGTCGTGTCCGGTTTCAACCCGTTGTCCCCATTGGGCATCCATCCTCTACCTCTACAAGAGAGCATCAATATGGATACAAGTGCCCGTGTAATGCCCAGGATGGGACTATATCTCCTACGTGTCGAGGCACGACTTAGAGACATAAACCCATGCTGGAATGATCGCAAGTTTGGTATCTTTGCACAACTCATGTAAAATATGGGGATGGAAAACATAAAATAGTTGGCTTACACTCGCCACGTCACACAAATACATTACATAACCAAATCATGATTCAATAAAAGATCACAGCCCATCTAATGGTAAAATCCAAATGACAAGATACCAAACATAATTTAAATCCACAGGTTGGATCGAATCCTAGTAGAAGTTCCACTACTGATCATCAGGATAACGAACATAGTAACGGCTACGCTCCTCGTCGTACTCCTAGTCTAGCTCGGTGCCATCACCTGGATAGCTCACAATCGGACCTGCATCTGGTGTGGTGAAGTAACTATGAGCCACGGAGGACTCAGCAATCCCGTTCCCGGGTAACATGACTATCTAAGCCTTGGGTGAGGGCAAGGCTGAAGAAAAGAATAAGAGTCTACAGCAGCAACTAGCACTAGCTTACGTGAAAGAGTGCGAGAAGAGAAGTGCCTCGGTCGAGAGATGATCACGAAGTGATCCTAGCTACAACACGTCAAACATAACCCCACCGTGTTCATCTCCCGAATCCCTATTCGGAAAATGACAGTCACGGTACACACGCTGGTAGTGTATTAGAACATGGTGTCAAGTTATCTACAACCAGATATTAACAAGCTCCCATCTGCCACATAACCGCGGGCACGGCTTTCGAAAGTTCATAACCCTGCAGGGGTGTTCCAACTTGGCCCATGACAAGCCCACGATCCGCGGAGTCGCAACTCCAAGGTGGGAAGACCCGAGTATTCTCGGAATCCCGTGCTCAAGATACTCTGAACTAAGGTAAGGCTAATCCAGCAAATCCTCCCGGCGTGCCGACACCCTGATAGTAGTCGCGCGTATCTCGTCTCAGGCCATGACTGGATGGGCGAGGCTACGGGTTTTTACCAAACCTCGAGTTTCCTCGCGGTGGCCCCGCAGGCTCCCCGTTTCGGACCAACACTCATGTGGAGCACTGGCCCGGGGTTGTTTATTAAGAAAGAGGGTTAATTACTCCCTATGCAAGTTTATTTAGTTGTTAGGCAAATAGTACCAATGTTGGGACTTGCTGGAAAAGACTTAGCACTTAGCGGTTTATCGAGGGGGCCCCATAACCCCAACCGTGTGAGGAACGCATAATCAAGGAACATAACACCGGTTTAAACGGTTCCTAGCGGCATGAGTGGAACAAATCACCAAGCAAAAGGCTTAGCCTTCCACCCATTGCCAATATATAGATGATTTCATTTAAGCGTTTATATAGTGTGATATAACCCAACAAAACTTCAACATGTAGCAAGCATCTTCAACTTCACCTGCAACTAGCAATGCTATAAGAGGGGCCAAGCGAGCCTACGTATAGCCAATCAACGGTTTGCATAGGTAGGGTGGTTAGACATGGACATGGTTACAATTAGGAGGCTGACATGAAAGACATGGGCATCGAGGCAAAACTATAGATCGAGTCTTCTAGCAATAGGCAAAAATAGTAATGGTATCCGGGTTCGGTCATCTTGCCTGAAGAGTTGTCGTTCGGATCGTAAGAGGGGTCCTCGTTCTCAAGCTCGGTAGTAACCTCGTGCTCGTACTCGTACTCGGTCTCAGCTTCCGGCTCTAATCAACACAACCACACAAGGCACGAATCATCAAGATGCAATGCGCACACAAAAATGATGGATGCATGACTTATGCACTATGGGAGCACAAAGAGCATGGAAAATTGCACTCAAGCAAAATACTTCAAAACAAGATAATAATATGATATTATGAATCTACACGGAAAATCAATCAAGTTTCATATAAGACTTGCTGAAATCGGAGCTACGGGCTAAAAATTATGCCCGAAACAAGAAATATGCACAAGCTGAAAATTACAGCCACATAGCAACTTCGGAGCACTAGATAAATAAGCTACAGCACTCAAACATCATGGAAAAGAGCATGAACATAAACTAGACATATCCTACAGCAAATAAGTCCATTAGTGCACCCCCAAAGGAGCCACGGATCAATAGCAACAAGCTTTGACATATTGAACTTGACAACAAAATCCTGACAGCAGTAATTTATTGCAACTTTGGAGCAAAAGTTAAATGTGCTACAGCCACTCAAATAAGCATGTGAGAGCATGAATGGATAGCCAACAATATATACTACAAGGAATCATCAAGAGTCACCCCATAACTATCAAGGTTTGTCCTAGAACAACAAGCAAACATGGCATCTGGAAATTACAGATTCCAGACTTAGTGAAATTCCACTAAGTGTTAAAACAGCAGTTTCATCATGGCATCTTTGAGAGCAAGTTTAAGTCACCTCAAAAATAAACATGGCAAGTGGTCAGCACCACATCAAAGTACACATGATGGTGATTCCAAAACATGTAAGCATACATCATGGAGATAAACACAACGATAGCAATGAGCTCAACAAGATGGCATTTCATAACAAGTTAAACAACATCACAGCCACATGGCACTTTGCAATGGAGATAAACATGGCAAGATTAATTCTATCATGCAAGTCTAAGCATTCATCATGTAGAGCATGACAAGACGAACACGTGGACATGTCATTTGCATCATTCGGACAAACGAGCTAAAAGATATCACTATGCAAAGATGGCATAAAAACATCACTAACAGCAGTTTCTATCGGGATGCACTCTTGCAACAGAAAAATAAGCATCTAGATGATCTCAAACATGCATGGCACAAAGTAATGAAACGTAGTGCTAGTCACGACGAACGTCTGGACATGTCATTTGCGCAAAACGGAGCACCACACAAAAAGTTATCACAGTTTGAATATTGCATCAGACAACAAAAACACAGGGATTAGGGTTTGAAGTCAACCTAGATCTGGAAAAAAAACACGGACTCGGGCCCGCGGCGGCGGATCTGAGCAGACCGGCCCGACGGACTGGCGACTGGAGGGAGGAGCGGCTCGGGTCGCGGCCTCGGGCGGCTGGAGGAGGAGGCCGCGGTGGCTGGAGGCCTGGCGCGGCCTGGCGAAGGGCGAGACGGGCCGGATGGGGAGGCCCAGCGGGAGACGCCCGGCGCTCTGGCGAGGCGATGGCTGAAGGCCCAGCGGAGTGGCGGCCCGGGCCGGTGGAGGGAGGCGGCTGGCGCTGTGGGCTGGCGGCGCGAACGGCCCAGCCGCGGGAGCCTGGCGAGCTGCGGTGGAAGGCGGCTCGGGCGGCCCAGGCGGAGGCGTGCGGTGGAGGCGCTTGGGCCGTTGGCCGAGCGCTGGGGGGGGGAAAGCGCTGGATCGGTGAACGCGCAGAGAGGCGGTCGAATCTGGATCGAGGCCTTGTGCCCGATCCGATCTGCGAAGGGAAACGGCGGGGGCGGCTGACTCCTTCGATGTTGGCGGGGTGCTACGGCCTGCAGGCTCCTGCGCGAGAGGAGGCCGGCGATGGGGGCTGTGGGGCGGCGCTGGAGGCGGCTGGGAGGTGGTGGTTGGTGGTGAGGTAAGAGGAGGCCGGAGAGGAGGTGGCGTCCGGCGAGGTGGAGGGACTCCGGCGAACTCCGGCGAAACTCCGGCGAGGTGGTGGTGGCTGGAGGAAGAGGATGAAGTGGGGCTAGGGTTTCCTTGATTTGGGGCAATAATTGGGGGAGTGGACAAATATATAGGCACAAGGAGCTAGGGTTGTCCAAATGGAGTGCGGTTTTCGGCCACACGATTAGAATTGGATGGCCTAGATGAAGGGAGGGGTTTGGGCTGGTTTGGTGGGCTGTTGGAGGGGTGTCTTGGGCCTCAAAGTGGAGGCACTTTGAGCCCACGAGAATAACTGTTGGGGTAGCAAACGGACTCCAAACGCGACGAGATTTGACAGGCGGGTCACACACACCAAAACAACAACACACGACAAGTCTCGCGCCAAACCGGTAACGTTACACGGCCAAACACCAAAGTAGGCCTACGGGACGCCACGGACACGTGAGGGAGCTCCGGAACGCGAAACGGACAACGGGAAGGAACGCGTGGAACCGGATGCAAACAACAACACAAATGCAATGCGATGCACATGACTACATGATAAGAATGAATGCCACACACGCAACACGACAAACGGCGAAAACCCAAAAGACGAAGAACCGAAATGGAATTGATGAAGCCAGAGATATATTATATGCCCAAAAGGGAAAGTATTACATCCGGGGCATTACGAACTCTCCTCTACTACAAAAAGATCTCGTCCCGAGATCTAGGACTGGAAAAAGGAAGGGTACTCGGAACGAAGATGATCTTCTCGTTCCCACGTAGCTTCTCGGTCGGTATGATGTGACCACTTGACTTTCAAGAATTTAATGGACTTGTTGCGGGACTTGCGCTCGGTTTCTTCGAGAATAGCAACTGGGTGCTCTCGGTAAGACAAATCTTGTTGAAGATCAATCTCTTCAAACAGAATCATGCGTTCAGGTGCCTTGAAGCATTTGCGGAGTTGAGACACATGGAACACATCATGAACATTGGCGAAGTTGGAAGGGAGCTCAAGTTGATAGGCTAGATCGCCTCTTTTGCCAAAATCTTGAAAGGCCCGACGTATCTAGGAGCAAGCTTTCCTGTGATACCGAATCTTTGGGTGCCTTTCATCGGAGAAACACGGAGATAAACATGATCACCAATGTTGAAAGCCAAATCACGATGCTTGCCGTCATAGTAGCTCTTCTGACGCGACTGAGCGGCCTTGAGATTCTCACGTATGACTTTGCACATTTCTTCGGCTTCTGAGATCAAGTCATTGCCAAGAAGTTGACGTTCGCCTGTCTCAGACCAGTTGAGAGGGGTACGGCACTTTCTGCCGTAGAGGATTTCAAACGGAGCTTTGCCTGCACTTGCTTGAAAGCTGTTGTTGTAAGAGAACTCGGCAAATGGAAGGCAATCTTCCCATTTCATGCCAAAAGATATGACACAGGCTCTGAGCATGTCTTCTCGAATCTGATTCACTCTCTCGACTTGACCACTAGTCTGAGGGTGAAAAGCAGTGCTGAACCTGATCTTAGTGCCCATGGCAGACTGAAAGGAGTCCCAGAACTTTGAAGTGAACAAACTTCCACGGTCTGAGGAGATGACTTGAGGAATGCCATGTAAAGACACAATCCTGGAAGTGTACAACTCTGCCAATTGAGCTGCATTGATGGATTCTTTGACTGGAAGGAAGTGAGCGACTTTGGTAAGCTTGTCAATCACCACGAAGATAGAATCATTCCCTCTCTTGGACTTAGGAAAGCCAGTGACGAAATCCATTTCAATGTGGTCGAATTTCCACTCGGGAATAGGAAGAGGTTGGAGAAGACCGGCTGGACGTTGATGCTCTGCTTTCACTCTTCTGCAGACATCACATTCATTCACGAATTGGGCAATCTCCCTTTTCATGTGTGTCCACCAGTAATATTGCTTGAGGTCTTGGTACATCTTGGAGCTACCAGGATGAATGGAAAGGAGGGAATCATGTGCTTCTTCCATTATGAGCTTCCTGAGATCACCTTTGGGAACAACGAGTCTGTCCTCGAAGAACAAGGTATCTCTCTCATCAACACGATAGCACTTGTATTTTGGAGTGCCCTTTGCAATACCATGTTTCACCTTCTGCACCATGGCATCACTGAGTTGGGCCTCACGGACCTGATCTTCCAAGGTAGGAGCAACTTGAAGATTTGCAAGAAAACCCTGCGGAACAACTTGGAGGTTGAGTTTCCTGAATGCTTCACAAAGCTCAGGCTGGAATGGCTTGATAAGAAGGCTCTTGCAATATGCCTTTCTGCTCAAAGCATCTGCAATCACATTTGCCTTGCCAGGAGTGTATTCAATGCTGGGATCATACTCTTGGATCATTTCAACCCAACGAGTCTGGCGGAGGTTCAGATTCGGCTGTGTGAAGATGTACTTCAAGCTCTTGTGATCGGTGAAGATGTCGACTTTTCTGCCCAACAACAGATGTCTCCACGTAATCAAAGCATGTACCACAGCTGCTAGCTCGAGATCATGCGTGGGATAGTTCTTCTCACTTGGCTTCAGCTGACGAGGAGTGTATGCCACAATTCTCTTGTCTTGCATAAGCACACCACCAAGTCCTTGAAGAGAAGCATCACAGAATACTTCATAGGGCTTGGATTCATCTGGAGGAGTAAGAACTGGAGCAGAGACGAGCTTTTCTTTGAGAGTTCTGAATGCCACTTCACAATCTGGAGACCAAAAGTATTTGACATTCTTCTGAAGCAAGTTGGAAAGAGGCTTGGCAATCTTGGAGAAGTTCTCAACGAACCTTCTGCAATAGCTGGCAAGACCAAGAAAACTTCGGAGTTGCTTGACGTTCTGAGGAGCTTCCCAGTTGACAATTGCTTCAACTTTCTCGGGGTTCACCGCAATACCGTCAGCTGAGATGATATGGCCCAGGTACAAAACCTTATCGCGCCAAAATTCGCACTTGGAGGACTTAGCATAGAACTTATGCTCATGGAGTCGGTCAAGCACCAGACGTAAGTGCTTTTCGTGATCTTCTTCATTCTTGGAAAATACCAGAATATCATCCAGATACACAAGCACAAACTCGTCGGTGTACGGATTGAAAATGTAGTGCATCATTCTCGAAAAGGTAGGAGGAGCATTGGCGAGACCAAAGGACATGACCGTATACTCGTATGAGCCATAGCTCGTTCTGAAGGCAGTCTTGTGGATATCCTCCTTGCGAATGCGAATTTGGTGATAGCCCGTTCGGAGGTCTAGCTTAGAGAACACTTTAGCTCCTTTGAGCTGCTCGAAGAGTTCATTGATGTTGGGGAGCGGATACTTGTTCTTTATCGTCTTCTTGTTCAATGGCCGGTAATCGACGCAGAGACGTTCAGTGCCATCTTTCTTCTTGACAAATAAGACACCACAGCCCCAAGGAGACGTACTCGGCCTTATCAGACCCAAACGTTCCTGTTCATCAAGCTGTTTCTTCAACTCCTTCAATTCTCCAGGAGAGAGCTTGTACGGACGCCGGCATGCTGGCTCAGTACCCGGATCGAGTTCAATGACGAATTCCACCTGACGGTGTGGAGGCATGCCTGGAAGTTCTTCAGGAAAGACGTCTTGGTATTCGTTAACCACCAGAATTTGAGATATGGCATTAATTTCACCCTTATCATTTAGAGAGAAAAGCCTGATAGTGTTATCCTTGAAGCGAAGATAATCACATCTTCACCAGGATGAGTCATCTTGACTTCCTTCCGTGCACAATCAATGTGAGCATCATGCTGAGAAAGCCAGTCCATCCCAAGGATGAGGTCAATATCGGAATTACCAAGAACCACCGGTTTAGCCAGAAAACGATAATCACCCATGCGAATAGAAACATCCGGAGCATACACACCAGAATTCATACGTCTCCCCGGAGAAATAACTTGCAACCTCTGAGGCAAATTTTTGGTGACAATGTTGTGCTTGGATGCAAATGGGAATGACATGAAGGAATGTGAAGCACCCGAATCAAATAACACTTTAGCAGGAAAAGAGTTAACTGGAAGGTTACCCAAAATCACATCAGAAGAATTCTCCGCTTGCGCTGCATTCATCAGGTTGACCCTTGCTGCCTTTGGATTATGCTTGACAATAGCTGAACTCACAGGTTTAGGAGGAGGAAGGCGCTTCAGGTTGGGTCACTTGTTAGCATAATGACCTTTCTGAGTGCACTTGTTGCAAGTCACTTCTGAGAGAGGACGGAAATGAGAACCACTTGACTTAGAGCCTTGAGACTGAAACTGATTCCTCGACTGGTTGCTCGGGTTGGGTGGGTGGGAGAAACCACGTCAACTAGAGTTCTTGTTGCTGTTGGAGTTGTTGTAGGGAGCTCGAATCACTGGAGGAGGAGGAAGCCAAAATTTCTGTTGTTTCGAGACCATCTGAGACGACGAGGAGGAGTGAACGGCATCTCGAATCCTCTTTTTGGAAGCCTCCATCTTGAGCTGGGCTGCCTCTTGTTTCAAAGCCATGTTATAGAATTTGTCGAATTCATCGGGCTCGAACAAGGTGAGAGCAAGTTGAAGTTCATCTTTCAGACCTCCGCGGAACTGATAGATCTTGCTCTTGGCATCTGGTATGTCTTGCTTAGCATAGCGGGCGAGGTTTTGGAACTTGACATTATACTGGTAGACAGTCATAGAGCCCTGCTTCCGGTTGCGGAATTGCTCACGCATACCCTCGATGACACTTGTTGGAATGTGGTGAGAGCGAAAGTCCTTGCAGAAATCCTCCCAAGAGATCTCACGACCTGGCCTAGAGTCTTTGTACTACTGCCACCAGTCAGCTGCTTGGTCTTTGAGTTGGAAGGCCGCAAACTTCACATAATCCTCTTCCCTTACGTTACTGCACTCAAAATGCTTCTTTATATCGGTTAACCAATCTTCAGAATCAAGAGGGTCGACACAGTGACTGAAAGCTTTTGGATTATTGGCCAAGAACTGGTTGAGAGTAGCATGGTGCTGTTGGTTGAAGAAGTTGCCTTGATTCCCTGGAACACCCTGATTAGCTTGATTAGCTTGCATCTGCTGCATCATCTGCATCAACATCTGGGTTTTCTGATTTGTAGTCTGCATAATCGCTCTCCAAGCCTCAGATGGAGGAGGAGGGGAAGGAGGACGATCTGGGACCTCTTCACCCTCTGGGTTAGCGTTGAGAACCCTTTTCGGAGCCATCCTGAAAGAGATGACCACGAATCAGCAATTTCATTGGAAGAAGGTATAAGCTGAAACAACGGATTGAAATGCAACATAGTCTTCACAATAATCATTCGAACAAGAGGAACGAATGAAATTCTCAGTTAAATGATAACATCAATCTTCACGAGAAGCCACATAGGGGACAAAAGGTAAAATAAGAAAAAAAACAACAAGGTACGGATGGAAACAAACACAAGATAGGAGCTTCGTTCGACATTTTCGTGCTGTAAGCATATGAACGCGTTACGAAAGGGTTTTGCAATCCCCGGATCAGCATAGCCAAGGACCCTTTAAGATGCAACTCCCGATCGGAACATCGGTCATAAACCACTTCACTCAATGTAGAACCCCGAACTCGCTAACCTGCACTCGTTGGAAGAATGCCTACGATCTACTGGATAAACCCACCTATGAATTTCCGAAAATTTCCAGTTATGCAATCGGGTGTTGGGGATACAGGGGAAGCACCGCGCAATCAACTCTAAACCTACATCCAGCTGTATCCATCCTTCAACACATAACCAGTCTTTCTCGGAAACTGTCTACCTCGGACCTTCAAAAAGCATCCACTATAACAAGCTATGGCAATACTCCCAAACTACCTCCCCAGTACTGGGTGATGTCGGGGTTATCTTGCCACTAACCGTATAGGAGAGATTTTCGATGTCGGCCGTCTTAAGTATTTAGTACTGCCGCGATATGCTTGTGACGACAATACCCCGAAGGTCAACTCCCCGGGACACTGCCACAACCCCTAATGTCAGGAGGCATCGAGAACAATATTCTCGTCACAAGAACATCGAAACAATCCAAGAATACTCGCAAGATTCCTAAAAAAAATTTGGTGCAATTTTTGAAAGTAGAAGAGGGAAGAGTAGTCGTCAGGAGTCCTCACCAGAGTGAAAGGGGATGAGAAGCAAAGAAATCCTACTCTCCGATATAATATATAGGACTCAAAACATTTTCAGTGTTTGCCTAGACTCGACCGTCAACGATTCGATCAATCAGTGGGGGCTCCTAGGTCGGAGAAGGCTCTGAATACCAACTTCTAATGCCATGGATGGGACTATATCTCCTACGTGTCGAGGCACGACTTAGAGACATAACCCCATGCTGGAATGATCGCAAGTTTGGTATCTTTGCACAACTCATGTAAAAGATGGGGATGGAAAACATACAATAGTTGGCTTACACTCGCCACGTCACACAAATACATTACATGACCAAATCATGATTCAATAAAACATCACAGCCCATCTAAGGGTAAAATCCAAATGACAAGATACCAAACATAATTTAAATCCATAGGTCGGATCGAATCCTAGTAGAAGTTCCACTACTGATCATCAGGATAACGAACATAGTAACGGCTACGCTCCTCGTCGTACTCCCAGTCTAGCTCAGTGCCATCACCTGGATAGCTCACAATCGGACCTGCATCTGGTGTGGTGAAGTAACTGTGAGCCACAGAGGACTCAGCAATCCCGTTCCCGGGTAACATGACTATCTAAGCCTTGGGTGAGGGTAAGGCTGAAGAAAAGAATAAGAGTCTGCAGCAGCAACTAGCACTAGCTTACGTGAAAGAGTGCGAGAAGAGAAGTGCCTCGGTCGAGAGATGATCACGAAGTGATCCTAGCTACAACACGTCAAACATAACCCCACCGTGTTCATCTCCCGAATCCCTATTCGGAAAATGACAGTCACGGTACACACGCTGGTAGTGTATTAGAACATGGTGTCAAGTTATCTACAACCGGATATTAACAAGCTCCCATCTGCCACATAACCGCGGGCACGGCTTTCAAAAGTTCATAACCCTGCAGGGGTGTTCCAACTTGGCCCATGACAAGCCCACGATCTGCGGAGTCGCAACTCCAAGGTGGGAAGACCCGAGTATTCTCGGAATCCCGTGCTCAAGATACTCCGAACTAAGGTAAGGCTAATCCAGCAAATCCTCCCGGCGTGCCGACACCCTGATAGTAGCCGCGCGTATCTCGTCTTAGGCCACGACAGGATGGGCGAGGCTACGGGTTTTTACCAAACCTCGAGTTTCCTCGTGGTGGCCCCGCAGGCTCCCCGTTTCGGACCAACACTCATGTGGAGCACTGGCCCGGGGTTGTTGATTAAGAAAGAGGGTTAATTACTCCCTATGCAAGTTTATTTAGTTGTTAGGCAAATAGTACCAATGTTGGGAATTACTGGAAAAGACTTAGCACTTAGCGGTTTATCGAGGGGGCCCCATAACCCCAACCGTGTGAGGAACGCATAATCAAGGAACATAACACCGATTTAAATGGTTCCTAGCGGCATGAGTGGAACAAATCACCAAGCAAAAGGCTTAGACTTCCACCCATTGCCAATATATAGATGATTTCATTTAAGCATTTATATAGTGTGATATAACCCAACAAAACTTCAACATGAAGCAAGCATCTTCAACTTCACCTGCAACTAGCAATGCTATAAGAGGGGCCAAGCGAGCCTACGTATAGCCAATCAACGGTTTGCATAGGTAGGGTGGTTAGACATGGACATGGTTACAAGTAGGAGGCTGACATGAAAGACATGGGCATCGAGGCAAAACTATAGATCGAGTCTTCTAGCAATAGGCAAAAATAGTAATGGTATCCGGGTTCGGTCATCTTGCCTGAAGAGTTGTCGTTCGGATCGTAAGAGGGGTCCTCGTTCTCAAGCTCGGTAGTAACCTCGTGCTCGTACTCGTACTCGGTCTCAGCTTCCGGCTCTAATCAACACAACCACACAAGGCACGAATCATCAAGATGCAATGCGCACACAAAAATGATGGATGCATGACTTATGCACTATGGGAGCACAAAGAGCATGGAAAATTGCACTCAAGAAAAATACTTCAAAACAAGATAATAATAGGATATTATGAATCTACACGGAAAATCAATCAAGTTTCATATAAGACTTGCTGAAATCGGAGCTACGGGCTAAAAATTATGCCCGAAACAAGAAATATGCACAAGCTGAAAATTACAGCCACATAGCAACTTCGGAGCACTAGATAAATAAGCTACCGCACTCAAACATCATGGCAAAGAGCATGAACATAAACTAGACATATCATACAGCAAATAAGTCCATTGGTGCACCCCCGAAGGAGCCACGGATCAATAGCAACAAGCTTGGACATATTGAACTTGACAACAAAATCCTGACAGCAGTAATTTATTGCAACTTTGGAGCAAAAGTTAAATGTGCTACAGCCACTCAAATAAGCATGTGAGAGCATGAATGGATAGCCAACAATATACACTACAAGGAATCATCAAGAGTCACCCCAAAACTATCATGGTTTGTCCTAGAACAACAAGCAAACATGGCATCTGGAAATTACAGATTCCAGACTTAGTGAAATTCCACTAAGTGTTAAAACAGCAGTTTCATCATGGCATCTTTGAGAGCAAGTTTAAGTCACCTCAAAACTAAACATGGCAAGTGGTAAGCACCACATCAAAGTACACATGATGTTGATTCCAAAACATGTAAGCATACATCATGGAGATAAACACAACGATAGCAATGAGCTCAACAAGATGGCATTTCATAACAAGTTAAACAACATCACAGCCACATGGCACTTTGCAACGGAGATAAACATGGCAAGATTAATTCTATCATGCAAGTATAAGCATTCATCATGTAGAGCATGACAAGACGAACACGTGGACATGTCATTTGCATCATTCGGACAAACGAGCTAAAAGATATCACTATGCAAAGATGGCATAAAAACATCACTAACAACAGTTTATATCGGGATGCACTCTTGCAACAGAAAAATAAGCATCTAGATGATCTCAAACATGCATGGCACAAAGGAATGAAACGTAGTGCTAGTCACCACGAACGTCTGGACATGTCATTTGCGCAAAACGGAGCACCACACAAAAAGTTATCACAGTTTCAATATTGCATCAGACAACAAAAACACAGGGATTAGGGTTTGAAGTCAACCTAGATCTGAAAAAAAAAACATGGACTCGGGCCCGCGGCGGCGGATCTGAGCAGACCGGCCCGGCGGACTGGCGGCTGGAGGGAGGAGCGGCTCGGGCCGCGGCCTCGGGCGGCTGGAGGAGGAGGCCCGCGGTGGCTGGAGGCCTGGCGCGGCCTGGCGAAGGGCGAGACGGGCCGGATGGGGAGGCCCAGCGGTAGACGCCCGGCACTCTGGCGAGGCGATGGCTGAAGGCCCAGTGGAGTGGCGGCCCGGGCCAATGGAGGGAGGCGGCTTGCGCTGTGGGCTGGCGGCTCGAACGGCCCAGCCGCGGGAGCCTGGCGAGCTGCGGTGGAAGGCGGCTAGGGCGGCCCAGGCGGAGGCGCGCGGTGGAGGCGCTTGGGCCGTTGGCCGAGCGCTGGGGGGGGGAAAGCGCTGGATCGGTGAACGCGCAGAGAGGCGGCCGGATCTGGATCGAGGCCTCGTGCCCGATCCGATCTGCGAAGGGAAACGGCGGCGGCGGCTGACTCCTTCGATGCTGGCGGGGTGCTACGGCCTGCAGGCTCCTGCGCGAGAGGAGGCCGGCGATGGGGGCTGTGGGGCGGCGCTGGAGGCGGCTGGGAGGTGGTGGTTGGTGGTGAGGTTAGAGGAGGCCGGAGAGGAGGTGGCGTTTTCCGGCGAGGTGGAGGGACTCCGGCGAAATCCGGCGAAACTCCGGCGAGGTGGTGGTGGCTGGAGGAAGAGGATGAAGTGGGGCTAGGGTTTCCTTGATTTGGGGCAAAAATTGGGGGAGTGGACAAATATATAGGCACAAGGAGCTAGGGTTGTCCAAATGGAGTGCGGTTTTCGGCCACACGATTAGAATTGGATGGCCTAGATGAAGGGAGGGGTTTGGGCTGGTTTGGTGGGCTGTTGGAGGGGTGTCTTGGGCCTCAAAGTGGAGGCACTTTGAGCCCACGAGAATAACTGTTGGGGTAGCAAACGGACTCCAAACGCGACGAGATTTGACAGGCGGGTCACACACACCAAAACAACAACACGACAAGTCTCGCGCCAAACTGGTAACGTTACACGGCCAAACACCAAAGTAGGCCTACGGGACGCCACGGACATGTGAGGGAGCTCCGGAACGCGAAACGGACAACGGGAAGGAACGCGTGGAACCGGATGCAAACAACAACACAAATGCAATGCGATGCACATGACTACATGATAAGAATGAATGCCACACACGCAACACGACAAACGGCGAAAACCCAAAAGACGAAGAACCCGAAATGGAATTGATGAAGCCAGAGATATATTATATGCCCAAAAGGGAAACTATTACATCCGGGGCATTACAGCCCGAGCAAGCTATCTCAAGAAGATGCACGATGATACAAGGCACACCATCGAGCGTCAAGTTCACCGACTCGCGTCCAAGATTAACGCCAGTAAGAAACCCATGATATTCGACATTGGAGATCTTCTGTGGCCGCACCTTCGCAAGGAACACTTCCTGAATGAGCCCAAGCCCAAGTTACTTCTTCGAGAGGATGAACCCTTCAAGGTTCTTGAACACTAAAATAAAATGCTTACAAGATCGACATCCCTCGCGAAAAGTACTCCGTGAGCGAGATCTTCAATGTCAAGGACCTCTCTCCCTACAATGGTGATGAAGCTTTTGATCCGAGGTCGGATCTTTCCCAGGGGCGGGGATGCGGAGCATCCTTTGGTCATCCCCATGGACCCATCTCCCCAAAAGCCAAGTGGACCGATGACACAATCTCATGCAAGAGCAATCGAAACCGAGGTGATATCTCTCCTTAATGACCTTCCATATGATGCATGTGAGACATGGCTACTACATAAGGCGGAGACCCTATGCATGATCAGGTATTGAGAGGATGGACGTGAAGATGCTACGCTAAGTGAATGGGACGGCGAGGATAAGTTCGAGGATCAAGAGAAGAGGCTGCCAGCAAACCTACATCCATCGGATGACCGGACCATGCCGGACGTCCGATGCCTCAAGCTCCAGCCAGCCGAAGTCCAAGCCAGTGAAGACTCTAGCGGTCGGACGACCGACAAGTACCGGACGTTCGACGACCTCCAGCGACCGGACGACCGAGACCCACCGGACGACCGGTGACCTGACGGGCCAGCCTCTCCGGGAATCCGGTGCCACACCATAGAAGAAAAATAGTGGAAGTCTAATCCTTCCGGACGTCTGGACCCTCGCTAGCCACCAGACGTCCGGTAGCTGTCGGACGTTCGACACCTATGTGCACCAAATGTGTTGGGCAGAGGCCCATGTACCCTTTCGGTCACTTAGACTATAAATACACGTCCCACCCCCTCCTTCTAGGGTTAGCATTGTGATAGCTCATTTTTGAGATAGAGATTTGCTTATCCTCTTGGTTCTTCTCGTTCGAGAGACCGTGACCACCACGGAGAAGATCCCCCAAGTGGATTCAAGACCTCCTCATGAAGAAGACTGTCGGTGTCAAAACCGGCGGATCTCGGGTAGGGGGTCCTGAACTATGCATCTGAAGATTGATGGTAACAGGAGGCTGGGGACACGATGTTTACCCAGGTTCAGGCCCTCTCGAGCGAGGTAAAATCCTACTTCCTGCTATATTAGTATGGATGGATATGTGTACAAGAGTTGATCTACCACGAGATCGTAATGGCTAAACCCTATGTCTAGCCTATGAGGATATTATGATTCTGACTCTGGCCTCTACGGACTAAACCATCCAGTTTATATACACACCAGAGGGGCCTACTGTTTGTACATATCATCTTGCAGAGGAAGGAAAATCTACACCCGAGTCTAAAACTTGCCATTATAAGAATCCATGACTCCTATCCGGATACGAGAGAAGATCTTCTATAATAATCTTCATGGCCCACCAGTCCGGCCCACCAGGAGTTTGTCCGGCCACCTGAGGACCCCCCGATCCAGGACTCCCTCAGTAGCCCCTGAACCTATCTTCGATGGCAATGAGTTCGGCTTCCTTAATGTCTTCGGCATTGCAAGGTGGGTTCCTCCTCCCGAATATATCTTCTGCAAATAGATGGATTGTGTTCGACTCTACAAGATTAGTACAACCCTTAGCCTCGAAGGCATGGCTTTTAAAGAAAATAAATAATGTGTCTCTATTGACAACTTTTGGGTGAAGCGTCGCGTCCAACCCACTAACATAGCGAACCGTTTTATTTGGTCCCAGTTTCGCGTTCGAGGCATATCCTCATTGACACGTCTCATCAGAATAGAGATCGTGCCCACTTATTGTGGGATTCTTATCATTGTGACGTGAGCAGGCACGCCGCGCATTACGCACGACCGCTTTGGGAACCAGCGAGTTTTATGGCTAAGGTGGGGGGACACTCTGTATTCGCAGCATTATAAAAGGACACCAATCCCTTTCATCACCCCCACGCCTTCCTCAAGCTCGAGCTCTCCAATCTCCCTTGCCCTCGTACTCATCTCCTGCGCCCACAACTCCTCGTTTCTCAACCACTACTACCCTTCCTAGCAATGGCTGGATCCGGAGCCCGAGGCAAGTGGGAGGCTTCCACGGTCACCGAAAAGACCGTGGAGGATTTACGGAGTGCGGGGTATCTCACCGACGACATCGCACACCGAGTCCCCCCTATGGGCCAGATGATTCCCGTCCCTAAGGCGAGCGAGAGGGTTATTTTCACCACTCATTTTGTTAGGGGGCTAGGGTTTCCACTCCACCCGTTTGTTCGAGGTCTTTTGTTCTTCTACGTGCTAGATTTCGACGATCTAGCCCCGAACTCAATTCTCCACATATCCGCTTTCATAGTGATGCGTGAAGCCTTTCTCCGCATCCCCCCACACTTTGGCCTATGGCTCAAGACCTTCAACATGAAGCCGAAGGTGGTGGACGGGGAACACGCAGAGTGCGGGGCGCTATGATTAGTAAGCTCCCGAACGTAACTTGGCCCAAGGGCATTTCGTGGAGACGAACAAGGTCTGGCAGCAGGAGTGGTTTCAGATCCGGACCCCCAGAGAGGCTAACCTCCTGGACCAAAAAGGGTCTGGACTAGGGGTCGCACACTGAGGTGACGACTCTTGTGAGCCATGTGTCCGGCATGGTCTCCAAGGGGCACCTGCTCTCCTCCGTGGTCCAGGTATGCTGACCCGACTTGTTCTCCCTTGCCAAAGCCGGGATTCCTCCCTATGGGAGTTTGATCCGGTAGGAGACAAGCTGCTGAAGCATCTCTTCGGCTCTACGCACAAAGAGATCTGGAAGCACCTCTTCAAGAGCCAGAAGGAATGGCCCAAAGAGGATGAGGATGCAGGCTTTAGCACTGAAGTTTTCGCCACAGAGGTAATAATGATCCTGGCCGAACACATATCCTTTTCCTTATTGAATGATAATAGGAGTTGGAATTATTACGTGATATACACGGCTGGATGAAGAAGGCATCCCGGATTAAGTGTTCGGCGCCATTGCCCGAAGAGCCAGCACTGCCTCTACTGGTGGCGATGCTAGTTCCGGCGCCGTACAAGGCGCCGACCAAGAAGCCCAAAAAGACAAAGGGCAAGGGGGCCGGAGACAGCCCCCGTCCTGCGGGCAAGAAGCCCGAGGACCTCCACATTCTCTCCTCTGACGAGGCAGAGGAAGATGTTGAGGAGGAAAAGGAGGAAGAAGAAATGCCTCCCGCACAAGGCAGGGTGAGGAAGAGGGGGGTCGTCGTTGATGCGGGCACGACCGTGCCCCGGAGGAAGCTGAAGCTCGGAGATAGTTGGGATTCTTCCGAACATAGCTTCGCGGTGAAGCCTAGGGTGAAACCCCTGCCCGAATCATAAGTTTGTCCGGATTGACTATTTCACCTTTGTTTATTCAGTATTTATGATACCTACTCAGTGTTGTTCTCCTGCTGACCTGTAGCCCTCCCGGTGTAAACCCCGACATTACATCATCGGAGGGGAACTCTCTGGCGCCTGGGGAGATGGAGAGTGACCCGCCAATCCGGGCTCCATCGCCCGTAATCGGAGGGGACATCGAAGTGTCGTCCCAACGGGTTTTATCCGCCCAAGGAGATGAGGGAGGGGCAGGAGACAGGGCGGCCGAGGGTAACACCTCGGCGGCCGCTGACCATGGGGAGACGATCCCCATGGAGACCGAAGATGTGGGGCCTGAAAAGTTCGGGGTCCCACCAAACACCGTCTCGGAGCTTAGCGCGGCTCGGGGTTCGAAGATCCAGCTCCTCAAGCGGAGGAGGATACGATGGCGCCTGGAGTTAATTCGGAGGCGCCGGATTCTATGGAGGGAGCACTGCAAAGTGCTCTCATCATCGAAGAACACAGCACCGTGATGGGTGCGGTGATGAAGAAGATTTAGTCCGTCAAGGGCGGACTGAATGAAGCCTTCAACAGCCTTTTAACACGCCTTGAGGTAAGCAATGTAACGCGTTTAAGAAATTTTATTTGTTCTAAATACTCATATATAACTAGTAGCCCCTGATGCTTTGTGTGATTCTGAAAGGAATCGAACGAAGTATACATAGAGTAGCATATTTACATAGTTGAACTGTTGTGCAGGCTCCCTTAGTTACGGCGATTGCGCCAGACGCAGAGGTAGCCGAACTAAATCGGAAGCTCGAGGTGGGTAATGCGGACCTTGACCGCATCAACCGGCGTTTTGATGAAATGCAAGGTATGCGGATTTTTTCATTTAAATGTCAATAAGACTTAATTGATTGAGTATGAGTACAAACTTCTAATATTGTATTCTGTATTACACAGTTGGTGCCGCTGAGCTTGAGGCCATCACGGGCGAGGTTGCCAAGGCCAAGGAGGAGGCCAAGGCAAACAATATCAGCGGCCGCCGATTTGGAAGCCGAAAAGGCGGAGTGCGACAAGCACAAATCTCGGGTCTCCGAAATCGAGGTCTAGCTCCAAGATGCCATCCGTAAGTGTGAGGCATCGGAGAAGAAGGCTTGGGAACAGGTGACCGAGCTATCTGCGGTAGTAAAGTCTGCCCAGGAAGTGGGAGGCGAGGCGTGCAGCGCTCGTCAAGAGATCTAGCGGGCACGACAGATAGCATCTGGTAAGATATTTCTCTTATAGAGCATCTTCTGAGGGCGGAAGTATATTGGCCTAACACGATTGTGGAGTTCTCCAGGCGTGTTTGCTGATGTTTAAGGGAGCAGCGCAGATGCCGCCCAGTATTTCCGTGCTCTGGAGGGGAACAATATAGAGAAGCTATTTTGGTCGCAGTTCGAGGCGCCAAACTATCCGATGCCCCTCAGCGACCAGATGAAGCAGTTGGTCGAGCTGCACAACATAGCGAGTTTGACCATGAAGGACTTAATAGTCCGGCTATGGCCCGCTGAGCCAATCCCAAGTAGTTACCTCGGATTGGTGAAGCGGCTCGTCGAGGCGAGTCCACGGGTCGACGCATTTACGTGGTCGGCTTGCATAGAAGGTGCCTGGATGGCCTTCGCTCGCGTCAAAGTGCACTGGGCGAAGATGAACGCAGTGCATATAGCCACTGCTGGCCCGCCCGCAGGCAAGGAGCACCGCAAGCTGGAGAAGTACTTCGAGGACGTTATCGAGGGCGCCCGCCTTGTAGAAGGCCAATGTTTGAAGGATGTTGCCTTCGAATGATTGTATCTGAATGTAAAGACTTAGGCTTATGAATCCGATGTATATATAACTTTTGCGCTATTTATAATATCATCGTCTTTTTTACCTCCTGTGTGACTGTTTATCTAAATCCGAAAGTTTCTAGTCATCGGCTTCAGCCCCCAGGTACATAGTACTGGGGTGTTCAGTCATATGCAAATACACTCTTTATCCAACGTCTTCGTTCGTATGGGAGGCGTATGCTGAGCGAACCAGGAAATCAGACTATGCGGCATTACTGCTTTCACTTAGTCATAGGAGTTTGACAAATGGGGTAAGTACTAGCCCCTGGTGCGGATAAAGTATCCAATTTCACCTGGCTGGGCAAAGAACCAACCCTTCGTATAACACGGGGTAGATCTCTATCGATCGTAGTATAAAACTAAGTCACCGGATGGCCGACCAGGTTCTCGCTTATCATGACAGTCAGTTTTCGGCTTTCTCTACTGAGGTACTTGACCGGACTAGCCAGAAGTACTATCGTAGTACTTCTCCCTTTACACCCTAGCCGAGCAATCGGGAACGTAGGGGTAAGCACAGGAGCCGGGCAACCCAACTATTGACCCGAGACATGATTCGGAACTGATGCATATAATGCAAATATCCAGGACACCGAACACTCCCTATATGTGTTCGGTCTTTTCAACGTATACCAGGGCTGACTATAGCCCCTGGTAGTAAACCCTTATTGACAAGGCACATATGGAAGTCTGATGCGGGAAAAGAACATTCCATGGTGAGTGAAAAACTCTGGACATAATATGAATAAAATTGTTCTATTAATATCCCTCTATAGTACGGCGAGCCGCAAAATATACAGATAATACCGACAACCTTTGTTGGACATTTTACATGCCAAAAAGGTATATAACAAGAAAGAGAAAAAAAAGTTTACACATGGTCTTAATCTAAAAAGAAACCTTGGTGCGGGTCCCTGCTGCATGTCTGCGCCCTTTTCTCCTCTGTAATGTGTCCTTGAAGGTGCGAGTATGATGGACATCTGTAGAAAAAAGAAATAAACCTGGAAAGAAGAAGTCAATCTGGTGTGGCCAAAGTAAGTCTGGTTCATTTTAGTGAACCAAAAGAAGATAAGTTTAAAGTCAGAATAGGGTCTAGCCGAACTATGGACTGTATGCAGGTGCCCCCGGTCACCGCCCAAGGAATTTTTAGGGCATAAATATGTGCTCGAGGCGCATATGCTATCACCTTATGGGGTGGTCGACGGGGGCATAGCTGTCAATCTTGCTCAGGTTCATCTGAGCTGCCGCACTTAGGCGTGTGCCGGACACGTTTGGATGTGTCCGTTATTGATAGATTATCCAGCTTGAATAGGCCGCATTGTACTTCGGCCGCTGAGGCCGTAGTGTTTTCCTCCGTACGGAGAGAGCGCTCCATATTTCCATTGACCGTGATAACGCCACGTGGTCCAGGCTTCTTGAGCTTTAAATAGGCATAATGCGGGACTGCATTAAAGCGGTCTAAGGCCGTTTTTCCGAGTAGAGCGTGATAGCCACTTCGGAATGGAGCTATGTCAAAGAGTAGTTCTTCGCTTCAAAAGTTGTCGGGAGAACCGAATACAACCTCCAATGTTAAAGAGCCTGTGCAGTGAGCTTCCACGCCCGGTATCACTCCTTTAAAGGTCGTGCTGCTTGGCATGATTCTTGATGGGTCGATCCCCATCTTGCGGACAGTGTCCTGATATATCAGATTGAGACTACTACCGCCATCCATAAGGACTCGGGTTAGATGGTATCCATCTATTATAGGGTCGAGCACTAAGGCAGCCGAACCCCCATGCCGAATACTAGTCGGATGATCCCTGCGATCGAAAGTGATCAGACAGGCTGACCAGGGGTTGAATTTTGGGCCGATAGGCCCAACGGCATAGACGTGTCGGAGTGCGCGCTTGCGCTCCTTCTTTGGGATATGAGTGGCATATATGGATGCATTTGGTTGCCGGGCTATCCCAACCTGGGACAGGGATAGCCATTATTTTCTGGATGCCAGTCATTTGGTTCGTGGGCGAGTCGGGATAGGGATAGCCGGATGCTGGGAATATTCTTCGAAAATGAGGCTAAGTGCGTCTGCGAAAATCTCGCGGACCTGTGTATCCCGACGCGTGCGCGATGCGAAGCAAGCCACGAAACGTTTTTCTCTACACTCCCGCTTCGTTGAGCTCTGTTCTCCCCTGCGGCGGTGGCGGCGGCCGTAGAAATCGAAGCACGGCGACGGAGATCAGTGTGCGGCGGTATGGATCTCCCCTTCCCTATCTTCTTACTTGGTGTGCCTTCTCTCCTTCCTTTGTCATTTCTTCCATTGGAGCTGCTGAGCTGCAACCCAGCAGCGGTCATGGCGGCGGCAGACAGAGGTGAGTGCCATGCGCAGCGGACGGAGCCATGCAGATGGAGGTCGCATGCTGCACGCGCTGCGTATTGGGTGTGTCTGCCGGCTGCGCGCTGGACGTGCTTGCCTGACGTGCCTGTTGCGCGTGCTGTACGCCGGGCCTGGTTGTCGGGCGTGCGTCTTGCGCTTGCCGCTCTCGCGTGTGTGTGGTGTATATGTGTGCGTGGTGTGCTGATGTGTTTCACTTGATAATCTCCCCAAAATACTGGTCCTTTGATTAATTTTGTCCTACATGAGCCAAAAGGGAAAAAGGAACAGGAAATAAGTGGCTATCCCAACCATGCTTTACCCTTCAAACCAAACAAAATATATGCTAACCTCATCCATCAACCAAACAGAAAAAATGGCTATCCCTAACCAGCTGGATGGGGATACTCATAACCACCATAGCATCTCCCTTGAACCAAACACATCCTATCATGTTCATTGTTTTGACCTCCGGTGGAAATTTCTTCTGTCCCCCTATATTCGGTTGGCGAGGTTCAGCCCCGTCTTCACTCTGAGGCTCCTTCCCCTTGTGTTCGGTGTTTAGCTTGCCGGCCTACTTAAAAACCCAACAGTTACGGCTGGTGTGATTGGCAGGTTTTTCTGGGGTGCCATGGATTTGGCAAGGCCTGTCTAATATCATGTCCAAACTTGATGGACCATCTTTCTTGCCTTTAAATGGCTTCTTCCGTTGACCGGGTCTGGAGCCGCTGAATTCGGCGTTTACCTCTATATCATCTGGGCTTCCAGGATTGTTTCGACGCTTGTTTTTATTGTGCCGTGGCTTTCCATTGCCATTCCTGACTTCAGATGTTCCAGGGTCACTGGTGCTGCTACGAGCTAACCAGCTATCCTCACCCGCACAAAAGCGAGTCATGAGTGTAGTTATGGCTGCCATTGTCCTCGGCTTTTCCTGTCCAAGGTATCTGGCTAGCCATTCATCCTGGATACAGTGCTTGAATGCCGCTAAGGCTTCGGTGTCCGGACAGTCGACGACCTGGTTCTTCTTAATGAGAAACTGGTTCCATAGCTTGCGGGCTGACTCCCCGGGTTGTTGGATGATGTGACTTAAATCGTCAGCGTCCGGGGGCCGGACATAAGTCCCTTGAAAATTGGCCCGAAAAGCGTCCTCAAGTTCTTCCCAACTCCCAATGGAGTTTTCTAGGAGACTGTTTAGCCAGTGCCGAGCTGGTCCTTTTAGCTTGACGGGTAAATATTTGATAGCGTGGAGATCATCTCCTCGAGCCATGTGGATGTGAAGAATAAAATTTTCTATCCAGATGACAGGATCCGTCATTCCATCGTATGCTTTGATGTTCATGGGTTTAAACCTTCTGGGAAATCATGACCCAGTACCTCATCGGTAAAGCATAGAGGGTGTGAAGCTCCTCTGTATCTTGCTATATCGTGGCGTATGTCCGATGGTTGTGGTGTTCGGTATTGACCATGAACTGGTATGTCACCGGCGCGATTGGCTTCATAGCCGCCGTCCCGTGCGGGAGCTCGGTCTCTGGGTCCGAATATAGACCTGGTCTTGCTAGCTTTTTTAGGTCCTCACGCAGATCGTGTTTTCGAACTTGGGCTGCACCCTCCTTTCCTTTATGGGGTGGGGGCTCGTTTATGCCATTGCTAGCGACTCTATCCCGTCCGTGAGGTGGTCGGTCTGGCTTGTTGGCGGTGTTATTGTTCGATGGGACGGGCGCAACAGCCTCGTCGTCGAATTTGGGCAGCAGCTTGCGCTTGGGATAGCCTTTGATTTGGCCGTTAAAGCCATGTTTCTGTTCAGCGTCTAGCACCTCATTCCATCTATCATTAAGTGTGTCATGTGCCACTCGAAGCTGTCTCTGCTGCTTTTTTAAGCTCCGTGCGGTGGCTGTAAGCCGCTGATGGAAACATTTTTGTTCGGAGGGTTCTTCTGGGACGGTTTATTCATCGTCATCCAGGCTAGCCTCTTCTTCGGAGATTGGTTCATAGTCACCGTCTTCGGCACCGCTGTCATCGGACTGCGGCTTTGGACTCTGTTCGCCATCCTCTCGTTCCTCCTTCTCTATTGCTGGATCTGCAGGGTCTTCGGCTTGTTCTAGAGTATCACCGTCATTGGTCACAGTGTTGCTGTCCTTTCCTTTATGGGATTTTGTTCGGCGTTTTGGACGCCAACGCTTGGGAATTTCTTCGGCGGGTTTATCCTCTACAGGATTGTTTTCACCATTGCCTTCCGCCTCCTTGGGTGTATCCACCATATACACGTCATATGAAGACGTGGATTTCCACCGCCCTGTTATGGGCCGACTTTGATCTGTATCTGCTTCAGCTTCGAGGTTCATCCCGTCGATGTCTTCTGAAGCGTAGTCGAGTAGATCGGTTAGATCTTCAACCGTGGCTACCAAGTGGGTGGTGGGTGGGAACGAAATTCTTCATCCCCCTAGGTATAGCGCGGCTGTTCATCAGCCTCCACTCCGAACCGGATATAATGCGGCTGTGTGCTCTCGTCTAAGGAGAGAGATCTCAACGACCTTAAAATGTCACCAAGTGGTGAGTGCTGGAAAACATCCGCAGCGCAAAATTCGGTGATAGGCGCCTGATTGGATTTGAGGGGCGCCATTACACGGAGTTCGGAATCAGAGACCGGAGCTAAGTCCGAGGTTCAGGTAACACAGACCCCATCAGTTGGGTCCGTGTGCGGCTCCATCACCATAGAGTCTGCGGCTCCCGTGGTGGGGTTGAGCTTCCCATCTTCGGGTGGCGCAATACGCTCTGGATCTAGGGCCAGAACTGTTGAAGGTGCTATTTCCTGATCCGATGATAGAGTTAAGTCATGATCATCGTGGTGGCAGAGAAGGGTTGCCGCTGGCTCTAATCCGGTGAAGATAAAGTCTCCGTGGATGTCAGCAACATAGTTCAAGCTACCGAATCTGACATGATGGCTAGGGGCGTAGCTCTCGATCTGCTCAAGGTGGCCTTCAGTGTTGGCCCGAAGCACGAAGCTGCCGAGCACGAAGAGTTGGTCGGGAGGGAAAATCCCCTCGACGTCGCCGTTGCAGTTGACCACGTGATCCATTAGTCCTTCCGACGACGACATAGTGGAAATCTCAATGAAAGCACCAATGTCGGTGTCAAAACTGGCTGATCTCGGGTAGGGGGTCCCGAACTATGCGTCTGAAGATTGATGGTAACAGGAGGCTGGGGACACGATGTTTACCCAGGTGAAGGCCCTCTCGATCGAGGTAAAACCCTACTTCATGCTATATTAGTATGGATGAATATGTGTACAAGAGTTGATCTACCACGAGATCGTAATGGCTAAACCCTAGGTCTAGCCTATGAGGATATTATGATTCTGGTTCTAGCCTCTACATACTATACCCTCCGGTTTATATACACACCGGAGGGGCCTAGGGTTTGTACATATCATCTTGCAGAGGAAGGAAAATCTAAACCCGAGCCTAAAACATGCCATTATAAGAATCCAGGAGTCCTATCCGGATCCGAGAGATGATATTCTATAATAATCTTCATGGCCCACTAGTCCGGCCCACCAGGAGTTTGTCCGGCCACCTGAGGACCTCCCGATCCAGGACTCCCTTAAAGACCTCAAGGCCTCCTCACGTGGAAGAACTTGTTGCCGTGTATCGTCCTTTGTTGCGTTTTGATCTTGTATCACTCTTTATGTTCATCAATCTAGCACATGTGTGATTGTTCTCGTTGATTTGAGTGTTTTCCCTTGTGTTTCTCCTCGTGTTTTCCTCATGTTGTTCGTGGGATCCCCTCCAAATCGTGAAAGACCGGCCCTAGGGTTTCCACCCTTCATCAAGTGCTTCCTGCGCATTGAGAGGCCTGATGATACCACATACCTAGGGTAGGGTCACAGGACTGACCTAGATACCCTACCCAAGGTCACTGCCCTAGAAGTTCAAAGACATTTCGAAGATGACAGAAGCCGACGATTAATATGGCCCAAGAGGACAATTCACTCGACGGCATACTGAAAGTGCAGTATATCGACTAGAGGGGGGGTGAATAGGCGATTTTTATGAAATGCTTCAAAACATGGAAGTTTCGAAGACAAAGGATAAAACCAATCCTATTTATATGCAGCGGAAAGTAGACTACACTAGACAAGCCATAGTTAGGTATTCAATGAAGTGAAAGCACGAAGACTAATAGCAGCTAGGTAGTAAGGATCAAGATGGAAGAAGGAATGAAGTCAATCAGAACAAGTAGTCACTCAGTGAAGTCAATCAGATAAGGCATGCAGGCAATGACTTCACAACATAAGACAGTAAGGAAAGGAAAGGAAGGATAGAACCAGTAGCTCGGGGAAGACAATGATTTGTTAGACCAGTTCCAATTGCTATGACAACTGTACGTCTGGTTAGGGAGGCTGATATTTAACTCAGAAGACCGCGTCTTCACCTTATTCCCCTTGAGCTAAGGACACCTAGTCCTCCCCCAATCACTCTGGTAAGTCTTCAAGGTAGACTTCCAAACCTTCACAGACTTCGTTCACCGGCGATCCACAATGACTCTTAGATGCTCAGAACGCGACGCCTAAACGGCTAGAGGAAACACGGTCCTCAAGTGTAATAAGTCTTCAGGTCACACAGACAGAAAGACTTCAGTGATGCCTAACACTCTTTGGCTCTGGGTGTTTTGGCTTTGTCCTCACAAGGATCTCTCTCACAAATGCTTCGGAGGTGGGTTGCTCTCAAACGACAAAAGCCGTGCAATAAATCTGAGCAGCCACCAATTTATGGTGTAGGGGGTGGGCTATTTATAGCCACTGGGCAACCCGACTTGATTTGTCCGAAGTGACCCTGGGTCACTAAGGAACTGCACGTGTTCCAACGGTCAGATTTCAAACACTCACACGGCAACTTTACTTGGGCTACAAGTAAAGCTGACTCATCCAGCTCTGGATAAGATTTGCTCTCATTGTCTTCGCTCGAAGACATAGGATTTGGTTGAGCATCACTTCAGTCACTCTGACTTAGTTCACTTGGACCCCACTTAACAGTACGGTGGTTCGTATGACTCAACAAAGAAGAAAAGGAAACAACGAAACATCTAAGTCTTCGCGCTCCATTGTCTTCACACAATGTCTTCTCTCGTCATAGTCTTCAATAAGATTATCTTCATGTATGACCGCTGTTGTCAATGTCTTCATACATTTTTAGGGGTCATCTCCGGTAGGTAAACCGAATCAATGAGGGACTACTACCTGATCCTGCAATTCTCACAAACACATTAGTCCCTCAACCAGGTTTGTCGTCAATACTCCAAAACCAACTAGGGGTGCCACTAGATGCACTTACACATACCCTCACTCAGATAACTCAACTCTACTCGGAAGGATGAGGACTCGACCGTACAAAAACCACTCGACCCCCGAAGGCCAAAGGTCCCATAAGGCCAGCAACGGTCGTGCATTCACTCCGCAATAATGATAGACTTGCGTTATCAGTAACGTCCTACCTTTATGTACATTGAACCCTCTATAACATGGGGCAGCACGGGTCCTAGCGCACTCTATATAAGCCACCCCCCTCCTCCGGTACAAGGGTTCGCGCCCCCTTTAACACACACACACACACATATACATATTCCAGTCGACCGCCTTCAGGCACCGAGACGTAGGGCTGTTACTTCCTCCGAGAAGGGCTTGAACTCGTAAATAGCTTGTGTACAATCTCACCGTAGCTAGGATCTTGCCTCCTCCTAGTACCCCCTATTCTTACTGTCAGACTCAGAACCACGACAGTTGGCGCCCACCATGGGGCAGGTGTCTTAGCGACTTCCCATGAGGTTGCAAGTTTTTTCCCGATCTCCATCATCATGGTTTCCGGCGGCGGCCTGGCGTTGGGCCGCGAGATCCAACTCGGCGCGCTCGTCTTCATCGCCGACAACTCCGCTTGGGTACAGGAGGCCACCTCGACGTCAAGGCACTGCCCGTCCGTGGAGCAGCACACTTCCGCGCTAGTTCCTGCGGTGTCCTTCTCCGGCATCCGTCGACTCAGTATCGGTCGGCTCCTTCATCGTCTCTCGTCCCCGTTGGTCGCCGCCGCAAGCGATACGGTCGGTCGCGCCTCCATCGGTGGGTGAAGCATGCGGTGGCCCGCCAAACGCCCCTCCCCCAAGTCGCAGCCATCGAGCCCAACGAGCACCACTACGGGCTGGTCGAGTGGTTCCGTAGACACACTTTCTGAGTGCGGGAGCAGTGAACCCGCAGCATAGATCCTCATGGTTGACACGCGGCGCAGTCCACCGGGGTACACTCACAACGGAAACGGCGGCAGCAAGGACGGTCAGTCATACGACCACGACGGGTACATACCCAAGCCCCTCACTGCCGAGCAAAGGAAAAAGCTCTACCGCCGCAACGAAGATGCACTCTGCACCCCCATCTTGGGGGATACTCCAGAAGCTTGAGCTCTAGAGGCCACGCGCCTTGCCACCGTGCCCGACCGCGCGCGGCTGGAAAACCTTCAGTGTTCGCTCGATGATTGAGCCCGTCGATTGATTCCTGAATCCAGTTGACGACCGCGGTAGCCGTTCCCATGCAAACCCCAGGTATTCCGAACACTAATCCAGAACCTCACAGCTACGGCCAGCATCGCAGATTCGATCTAGCCATCTCAATCGGAGGCTAGGAGAGGCTTGCGGCAGATTCGAGCGATGCTCCAGACACCTGGAGAGCAGAATGCGGCCGTTTCCCAATCGCGCAACATGATTCACAGCAGATCAGTGGCAGCGGACACCATCTGGTCGGCCCATAGCCCGAGATCGCCTCCGCGGTGTGAGGGTCGTGGGCCCCGTCAAGAGCAACACCTGGGTCAGAACGATGATCAGTACGACCGTCGACTCGGTCACAACGATCGCTACCGAGTGCCTACGCCTCCCCCGGGAAGCGGATTGTACTGGCCCCGATGACATGACGGCATGTGTCAGGGATATTACTAGCAGTTATAAACCGGCCAGGAAGATCCGGATTATACTTACATAGTAGTATTATCATAAGCCCAGTAGAATAAGAGCCAGAGGTTACGGCCCATAGAGGCTTAGGGCCCATGTGTAAAGCTTACGGTTTATAAACCGTCATATCATGTAACTTGAGGTGTAAGATAGAAAGAATAGAGACCGAGGCGGACACGATTATGAGCCGGCCTCGGGACTCTGTAAACCGGACCGGGCGTCGCCTCATATATAAAGGGACGACCCGGCGACGGTTCAAGGACAAGCCACAACCCGTCGAGACACAGGCAAGCAATCCGCTCCCTGTTCATCGACGCCAAAGCAATACCAAAGCAAACTAGACGTAGGCTTTTACCTTCATCGAAGAGGCCGAACTAGTATAAACCCTCTGTGTTCTTTGTGTGCTTTAACCTCTTCAAGCTAACCCGCACGATGGCTCCACACCTAAGTCCTCTAAACCGGACATCTGCCATGCTAATTCCACGACAGTTGGCGCCCACCGTGGGGCTATCGCACGATGGTTTCGAGTTCTTGAAGGGCAGCTTTGAAGGACTCAAGGGTTACGTGGTTGGCCGGATGACCAAGAGTCGCCGTGGCCGGATCTACATCGACGACGCAGGCTGGGGCCCCGAGGCCGATTCAATCGAATACGAGTACCGGGTCCCCGTCGGCAGCACCCACGTCTTCATCGGCAAGGTTGTTGAACCGGGGCCTGAGCCGGACATCTTCCCCAGCATCATCGAGCCGGCTCAGCATGCAGGATCGGCCCGGATTCAGCCCGCCGTGAAGCATGTCTTCGTTGGAGCAGTACTTGGAGCCCAAGCCGAGGATGGATTGGATTCTGGTGGCGAGACAGTTGTCTATTCCGACAAAGAATCTTCATCCGGGGAGATTGAATCTCTGTATCTGTTACAGGATGGCCGATCCGGGGGTGTGTCCGATGGTAACAGTATTCCGGACCCCTTCGATCCGCCAAACCGGGTGGCTGTCTTCATGGCCGGATCACAATATATGCAGCAGTCCATGGTGACTGGGGCGTTCACAGCAGAGATAGCTGGCGCAGGGATGAGCAATCAAGTCCCTTTGCCCTCTGACGTTCTATCCACCTTGGTCGAGGAGTTGACAGCACGTGCAATAGCCGAAGTAACTCCTGCCGACAAGGCGCAGCATGATGCGGAGATCCTTCAGCTAAAGGGCCGGATTGAGCAAGCTAAAAGGGACGTGGACACGGAGAAAGCCATGATGGCTACGAGGCAAGCAGAGCTAGACTCCCAAGCTTTCCGGCTCAGGGTGGATCAGACCTCCACGTAGGAGGTAAGGAACAGAAGGCAACAAACTCGTTTACCGCCGGTCTATGAGGTGATGAATCTCTTTGGCACACCAGGAGCGGGAGCCAGCAATAACCTACATGTAAACCGGGGAGGAGCCCCGGGAATAGGCGCGCCGGTTCAAACACCGACCGTAGAGCGAAATCGTCAAGTTGTGCCCACGCCGCACATCCCCACCCCTCCTGGCCATTATTGAAACCCGTTGGACAACATTGTCGCCGCCGCTTCACGATTGGCCGCTTTACCTATTGAGGGGACATCCCCCGTGGTGATGGAAGCGTGCCGGGCTAAGGAATTGCTGGACACGGCATTGACACAGCAGCAGGCATACTCTTACAGCAGGGAGAGGATTCATTCAACCCCCTGCCACAGCAGGAGTTACACTAGGCATTAGGATGAACCGGAAGTGTCTAGCAGCGAGCAGAGACGTCGCCGCCATAGGAAGGATAATCCGGCAGGAGCAGAAGCGCACGCCCAGGAGGCGATGAACCGGGCCAGACCTACCGCCCGCAATTATACCCGTCAAATGACACCGGTTCACCCAACCACAGCAGAGACAGGAGTCACGGCGAGTTCCTTTGGAGTACAGTGTCTTGTTCCCGCCTTACGAAGCGTAAAGTTACCCAAAGACTTCAAAGGTCCGCGTAAGGTGCCCAACTACACAGCCGACCTGGCTCCGGAGGCGTGGGTTGAGAGTTATGAGATGGCTATGGAGATGCTAGATGTGGATGAAGCGGCATGCGCCAAGTATTTTACCATGATACTTGAGGGAACAGCCCGGACATGGTTAAAGGGCTTACCACCCAACTCCATCGGATCATGGGGTGAGCTGCGTCACTAGTTTATCAAAAATTTCAAAGAAATGTGCAAACAGCCAATGTCGGTAGTAGACTTAGCGGCATGTGTTCAAGGAGAGCAGGAGCCTACGAGTGCTTGGGTGCGGCGAGTATCAGAAATCCTGCAGTCTTCCAATAGCATCAGTACTAGTATGGCGATAGTGACACTGGAAAACAATTGCCGGTTTGAGTCTCTGAAGCTGAAGTTGGGACGGCTCAAGCGGGATTGTAATGACATGGGGACACTCATGAGCGCTCTAGTGAAATATGGGGATTCTGATAACACTAAGTACCCAGAGGCACATGGAGACAAGTCCGGGAAAACAAACAAGGTTGGTAAACCGGCGCAAACTAATCCGGCAGGAACAAGTTTCAATGGTAAGCGAAAGGCAGAGGGCGGCTCTGATTTTGTGGCCAATACCAATGTTCAAGGAAACTTTCAGCACTGCAAGGGTAGGACGCTGTCGGGACCCCGATCCTAAGTCACACCGATCTAGCTGTAACACGTCATATCACCTTGCGGCCTCACGCACGGTATCCCCACGGGTGCCACCTTACCTGGCCCGGGACCGTTTGTGCATTTTGGCACACCTATATGACAGTATCGCTAGCATCCATATGACAGAGAACCCGGGACGACATGGCTAGTTATAAACCAAATGTGGCACTAAATTACAGAGACATGCATCCATGACCCAGCAACGAACGTGTCGGTCATCAACGTATGAACCCAAGTCGTAGCAAGCTACATGGACTTAAAGGAACCACGCGTGACATTTCCCCTAAGGGACAGACACAGGAACAAAGAAGGACACATGCCGGCCAGCCTACGTGTTCCGAGCAGTAGCAAGCTACCAAGGCTCATTGGAAACACTAGGATGCATTTCCCTGTAAGATAGGCTACCAAAGGAAAACAACTAGGTGTCGGATCCCACACATACCAAGCATTTCAATCATACACACAATATGCTTAATATGTGCAAATACAACATTGCATCACAACAGAACTCTATGACTCAAAGTACTTTATTTAAGAGGCTCCAAGAGCCATACATAACATATCCATACAGGTAGGGGTCACATGACCCAACACTCAAGTCATACAGTCATACAAGCACCAGCGGAAGCTACATGTCTGAGTACAGACAACTTAGAAAATAAAACAGGCTTGGTGTAGCCTGACTATCTACAAGGCCCTTCACAAGCTCTAGATCTCCGTCTGGGTAGCAAGCTACTCGTCGACGTCAACGTCTATGTAGAACCCATCAGAAGGGGCAGGGTTCTCCTCTGCAACAGTTATTAAGAAAACATGAGTACAAAGGTACTCAGCAAGTCTTACAACAGAACCTATCATACATGCAACATTATCAACAGGGGGTAGTGGAGTTCATAGCAGAAAGCCAGCTTTGACTCTTGGCTAACCTATACTACTACTCTCAACAGATTGCAAGATATTACTACGTACACGAGTCCTCTACTCACCACAACAATACACCACCGAGGATCCTCTTCCGTCATCCTACGGAAGGGCCATCCACGGCACTCACACTTGTCTTGAGGTTTTTAGTAGTATCCATCAACTTGTCTATGAACTGTAAGAGTAATCAAGTAGTCCGTACCGCGAACAACGGCTATTCGAATAGATTGGTAACCCTGCAGGGGTGTACTTCTTCACACTCACTTCCACCACTTATCGCCGTTTACTCGACATGTACTCGGCAACCTTCAAGCGGAAGCCCAGCGAGGGTGTCGGCCACGACCTGACTAACTACACAAGTCTCTCGTCCAGGTTTATCGCCTATTTGGGTTCCATCCGTGGGGAGATCCGGCCGGGGTGTCACTGACGGCCCCAAGCGATGTGTACAGGGTTCCCGAGTCACCAAACGGGTAACCGGTACACCGTGCCACGTACCTGTCGCATCACAGCCCACCCCGAGGGTCAGCGCTGTGCACGACCACCAGTAAACTACAAACACCAGAAACTAGTTGCAACTCCTAGACAGAGATCGAGGGTAATTAATAAGCCGAGAGGGTCCATTGGTTTCGGGCCCAATGCATGGTAGTAGCTGGAACTTGAACCACACATACAGATCTCGGGTCCTATGAACGGTTCCAATGAAACAACCCACCACGTACTCCTACATGGCCTTTCATCGATACCTTTACCAAACATGTTCCACACTTCCTTCTCTTTACCGGTATGATCATTTCACTCTGATCCATCACCCAGATGAACCAGACCTGACACAACTCTAAGCATAGCAGGCAACATAAACTGATAGCATGGTGGATCACACATCACATGGCTCAAACAACTCCTACACATGCTAGTGGGTTTCAACTATTTACTGTGGCAATGACAGGTCATGCAAGGGAATAGGGTTCAACTACCGCAGCAAGTAGCAGTTCACACGCTGTTGCCTTAATGCAATAAAAGAGAGCAGGAGCGAGAAGATGGGTTTGTATTGGAATGATCAAAGATTGCATGCCTGACAGAGTGGTTGTCGGATACTGCTCTTCAGCTGGATATGCAGAAGTATCCTCGGGAGCAGGACCTAACACGGAGAATATCGGTGATATAATCAATAAACAACCAAATGCAACAATATGATGCATGCTCATGATATGGCAAGATGCATGGGTTTTGGGCTAATGGAACTATAACCAGAAGGGTTTGAGCCCATTTGAATCCAAGATTCAAATTGAAACTCAAACTATTATTTATTTAAGTGCATTTTCATGTTTTAATGTAAACAGCAAGGTTAACTTGCTCAAACATGCTTGAAACCAGTGCCATTGGAAAGATTGGATTTTTCTGATCAATTTTCATATATAAATCTTTTCCATCTGAGCTACTGTTGAATTTATATGATTTTTTGAAGTTTAAAGCATTTTCTGGAATTTCCTGAATTGTTTTTAATCTAATAATCCCAGAAAATCCTTTACTGCGTCAGCATGACATCATCCTGACGTCAGCAGGTCAACAGGGCGCCCAGGTCAAACCTGATCAATGGGTCCCTCATGTCAGTGTCTCTGGTGCTAACTAAAAAGAGCTTAACACTAATTTAAAAGTTAGCAGGGGCTGGGCCCCACATGTCTGTGACTCACTAAACTAATGACAACAATTAGTGTTTAAATTAAAACCTAAACTGAAGTTAGTCAATGGCCGGCCCCACATGTCAGCGACACAGGGGGGAGTCCAGGCGTGGTCAAAACAGGTCAAACCCACCGGCGGCTCGACGCCGGCGAGACCAAACACGGCGGCGGTGCTCGGGTTGGGCTCTACGGCGAGCTGGGGCTCGTGCGCATCTAGTGGAGGCGATGGTAAGTGCTGGGGTGGCCGGAATCATCGGCGGCGAGCTCGAAGGCGGCGGCCGGAATTCGGGCGCCGGTGAAAACGACGTTACAGCACACGGCAGGAGCAGCAGTTGGTTGCTACGGGTTCGTGGTGATGTGCTAAGTGCGGTGATGCACTCGGACGCGAGTGGCAGCCGCTGTGGCCGCGGCGGCGCCATGGCCGGCGGCAAGGAGCGCTCGGCTCTGGTGGCTGGTGCTGCTAGGGAACAACATAGGCGACGGGGCATGGGGGAAACGGAACCGGGGCTCACCGCGGTTCTTCTGGTACTGCTGGCGAGGTAGGGGAGGCACGGGATCCGGCGAATTTGTCGATGGCGTCCGGCGGCCGTGCGGAGAAGACGAGCTCGAAGACGAATCCTCAAGGCGCCCGGGCTGCTGTGGTTCGGCGTAGAGAAGCACGACAGCAAGGCGGAGCTCGGGGGCTCGTCGGAGAGGCGAGGGGGACTCGATGGACGCGGCGGCAGCGACGAGCTCCGCTCGGGCGGTGCGAGGGAGAGAACCAGGAGAGGGGAGGGAGAGAGAAGAGCTGTCGAGGGGGTCGAGGGGTCTGCGTGGCGTCGTTCTGATTCATCCAGGGGGTCGAGGAGGCCAGGCAGGCAGGCAGGAGGCGGCCGGCGCGTCCGCGGCGCTCGCAACCGAGCAGCTTCATGCGCTGGCGCGGCGAAGAAGACGGGGGATGCCCCTGTTGGGCTGGGCCGGCTAGGCCAGACAGGTAAGTGGGCTTAGGTAAGTTTGCTTTCCTTCTTTTTTTTCCTATTTACTTTATGTTTCATTTCTTTTTCAACTTTGTGGAATTAATAAAAATGCCAGAACATTTTTATAGCTCATAAAACTAGTCATGCCCACTATATATAATATGAACAGCATGGAACATTTTAGTTTATGATTATTTGGGCACATAAAACATTTTATAGCATTTAAATGCCCAAATGCAAATACCATATGATTTAATCCAGAGACCTTGGATGCCCTAGAAAATTGTGCACCATTTTTGGCAGAGGTTTAAGACCAAGGCGGAAATGATGTACACTTTTGAAGGGCATTTTGGGTACATTGGAAAAGATTATATTAAACCCTAGTTGTTAGAAGAGGGGTGCTGGGGTTTCTGTCATTCCCATTTCATGTTTCTTTGAAGAGTAAACATGATGCACACTCTAGCTAGTCCTAATGCAAGCACTGACTAGGGATGTGGCAACTCACCCCAACTCAAAAGAATCGTGTCCCGAGATCCGGGTTCCTTCGGAAAGAGGGTGGGGTACTCAAGTTGAAGAAGATCCTCCCTTTCCCAGGTAGCTTCACTCTCGGAATGATGTGACCATTGAACCTTGAGAAACTTGATATTACGACGTCGAGTGGTGTGCTCGGTTTGATAAAGAATACGAATGGGGTATTCCCGATATGTGAGATTGTTCTGGAGATCAAGCGTTTTGTGGTCCACTCCGCGGATAGGATCCGAGAAGCAACGCCTGAGTTGGGATACGTGGAAGACATCATGAACTCTGGAGAGGTGCGGATGTAGTTCCAATTGGTAGGCAACTTCTCCTCGTTTGGCAAGAATGCGAAAAGGACCGATGTAACGAGGGGCCAATTTGCCTTTGATACCGAAGCGATGGGTTCCCTTAAGGGGAGTAACCCGAAGGTAAGCCTTATCGCCGACTTCAAAAGTCACAGCCTTATGATGACTATCATACTGGCTTTTCTGACGAGACTGGGTTGTTTTCAATTTCTCACGAACGATGCGAACTTGCTCTTCTGCTTCCTGGATCATATCCGGACCAAAGAATTGTCTTTCCCCGGTTTCTGACCAGTTAAGAGGTGTTCGACATCTTCGTCCATATAGAACTTTGAAGGGAGCTTTGCCCAAGCTGGCTTGATAACTATTGTTATAAGCGAATTCGGCAAATGGAAGACACTTCTCCCATTCCATACCGAAAGAGATGACAGAGGCTCGAAGCATATCTTCTAGAATTTGATTGACTCGTTCCACTTGACCACTTGACTGAGGGTGGAAGGCGGTGCTGAAAGAGAGATGAGTTCCCATAGCATTCTGGAAACTTTCCCAGAATCGTGAAGTGAAAAGACTTCCATGGTCTGAATTAATCTCAACCGGCACACCATGAAGTGATACTATCCGAGAGATATACAAATCTGCTAGCTGGCTAGCAGTTATACTTTCTCGAACAGGTAGGAAGTGGGCTACTTTGGAGAGGCGGTCGATAACGACAAAAATAGCATTATTCCCTGTCCTGGTCCTTGGAAACCCGGTAATGAAGTCCATAACGACCTTGTCCCATTTCCATTCAGGAATAGCTAAAGGTTGAAGGGTTCCAGCAGGCCGTTGATGTTCTGCTTTAACTCGACGACAAACGTCGCAGTTAGCAATGAACTGAGCGATTTCTCTCTTCATCCTAGTCCACCAGAACCTCTAGCGTAGGTCCTGATACATTTTGGTACTACCGGGATGAATCATGAGAGGAGATTCATGAGCCTCCTTAAGGATCAACCGTCTCAGGTTTCGTACTTTAGGAACCACTAAACAGTTGCTAAAGAGTACGACTCCTTGATCATCAATTGAGAAACATCCCGCGACTCCTTTTTGATGTTCCTCTTGATACGGGAGATTCCCGGATCAACCTTCTGTGCTTTGATGACCTGATCCGTAAGGGTAGGTTCCGCCACCAAGGTGGAAAGGAATCCTCGAGGAACGATGTGAAGGTTAAGCTTACGAAATTCCTCGTGAAGAAGGGGTTGCCCTTGTTGTAACATCAAGTTATTACAATAAGACTTATGACTTAGTGCGTCGGCCATGACATTGGCCTTCCTAGGGGTGTAAGTGATTCCTAAGTCGTAATCTATGAGCAACTCAACCCAACGTCTTTGCCTGAGATTTAGATCCGGTTGGGTGAAGATGTATTTCAGACTTTGGTGATCAGTGAAGATTTCACAGCGATTACTAAGAAGGTAATGTCGCCATGTTTTGAGTGCGTGGACTATAGCTGCAAGCTCTAGATCATGTGTAGGATAGTTATCCTCATGTGGACGCAACTGTCGAGATGCGTAGGCAATCACTTGACGATCTTGCATGAGTATGCAACCTAGTCCTTGTCGTGAGGCATCGCAGTAGATAATAAAATCCTTGGAAAAGTCTGGTGGTACCAGTATGGGTGCAGATGTCAGGCGTCTTTTCAGTTCCTGAAAGCTGGACTCACACTGTGGGGTCCACTCAAACTTTTTATCTTTCTGGAGGAGTTCAGTTAGAGGTTTAGCAACCTTGGAGAAATTCTCGACGAAGCGTCGGCAATAGCTCGCTAAGCCAAGGAAACTCCTAACTTGCTTGACCGATTCAGGGGGAGTCCAATCAAGGACGGCTTGAACTCGCTCGGGATTGATAGCAATACCCTTGCCAGAGATCACATGACCTAGATAGGTCACTTCCGGCAATCAGAATTCACATTTAGAGAATTTGGCATAAAGGCGTTGCTCTCGAAGTTTTGTCAATACCAGCCTTAGATGCTCGGCATGATCTTTCTTGTTCTTGGAATAGATGAGTATATCATCGAGGTATACCATGACGAATTTATCCAAATATTCCATGAATATAGAATTCATTAGCCGGGAGAAGGTGGCTGGGGCATTGGTTAACCCGAAGGACATGACGGTGTACTCGTATTGGCCATAGCGAGTAACAAAAGCCATTTTAGGAATGTCCCCGTTCTTGATTTTGATTTGATGGTAGCCCAACCTCAAATCCATTTTGGAAAAGACTGAGGATCCAGCGAGCTGATCATACAGATCGTTGATCCTGGGGAGCGGATACTTGTTCTTTATGGTGACCAGATTGACAGGTCGGTAATCTACAACCATCCATTCCGTTCCATCCTTCTTCTTGATGAAGAGAACGGGACAAGCCCAAGGGGAAGAACTAGGACGGATGAAACCCTTTTTCAAGGACTCATCGAGTTGTTTCTTAAGCTCAGCTAATTCTAGGGGTGTCATCTTATAAGGTCTCCTTGAGATTGGGACAGTTCTAGGGATAAGATCTATCACGAACTCGACATCTCTGTCAGGTGGGACTCCTGGCAGTTCTTCTGGAAAGACATCCGGAAAGTCACGGACTACCGGGATATCTTCGAGTTCTGGTAGAGGGCTGGCATTAAGAGAGTAGAGCTGACGCTCAGCCATTCGGGTCAAGATATTGACTATATTGCCGGATGGATGTGTAAGCTGAACGGTCGTAGTATAGCAATCAATCTTGGCGTAATGAGTTGTCATCCAATCCATACCCAAGATGATGTTTATGTCCGAGGACTTGAGAACGATTAGTGATGCAAGGAAAACAAGTCTATCGACAAGGATTTCATTTCCATGGCTTACCCTAGAGGTTTGCCACTTTGAACCAGGAGTTTGAATGACCATGGAAGTAGGCATGTCACAGAAAGTCATGTTGTGCATTCGGGCATAGCTCTCAGATATGAATGAATGGGATGCTCCTGTATAAAAAAGAACAGATGCCGGATGGCAGTTAACGGGAAGCGTACCAAGGACGACGTTAGGATCCTCATAAGCTTCCTCAGCAGAGACATAGTTGACATGACCACGTGCAGTGGGGATTGGCTTGACATAATTCACCTTGTCGGTTGGCTTACCATGGCCAACGGGTTTTCCTGGTTGGTTCTGGGGACATTCACGCATGTAGTGCCCCGGTTCTCCACACTTGAAGCATGTCACAGTGCGAGTGCGTGGAGCAAAGTTGGTAGGTGGTCCTCCATAGGTCTTGGCAGGTGCATACTGTTGAGTTGGGTGAGGCGCCTCATAGGATGGCCTCGGTGTGTACTTGGGTGGCAGAGCAGTGTTAGGAACCCACACACGACGCTTGTGAGAGCCAGAGCCGGATGAGGAACCAAAGTCACGTGGATGCTTGCGTGTGGCTTCGAAATCAGTCTGGCCCGTCTCAGCACTGATAGCTTTGTTTACCAGCTTCTGGAAGGAAGTGCACTCGTGCAGACGTAGATCTCGGCGGAGTTCAGGGCATCGGTGGATACTTCCCCAGGTGCATAGCGTGCCAAGTTGCCAAACTCGCGACTATAGCCATCCATAGTTAACCGGCCCTGGGTGAAATTGCAGAATTCCTCCCGCTTGCGATCCATGAGACCTTCCGGTATGTGATGTTCACGGAATGCTTCACTGAACTCAACCCAAGTAGTGATTTGGCCAGCAGGACGCATAGCCTCAAAGTTCTCCCACCATAGACTGGCAGGGCCCTCAAGATGGTAGGCGGCGTAGATAACCTTATCAGCTTCGGCCACACGGGCAGAGTGTAGCTTGTGGGTGATACTACGAAGCCAATCATCCACATCCAGAGGTTCAGTGGAGTGATGGAACTTCGGTGGGCACATCTTGATAAAGTCATTGATTGACACCATGTCATTCCTCTGACGAAACCCAGTGTTCTGCTCTATGCGTTCCAGCAGACGGTTGGTCTCTCTCTTGTTCCGTTCTGCCTCGAGCATAACTTCAGCCAAGGAGGGTGGCTGGGGCAGATTCTCATCTCTAGCCCCACTAGCCTCACCCTGCTCCTGAGCAGCAGGAGTGCTGCAAGTGTTGACCATCCTAGGAAAACAAAACAACGGTTTAGACAAGGATGGCAAAAACTTGACATAGGAGTGCAGAATGTAATGGATGACACAGAATGCAGAGATGTTCATCCGTACGACATGGTAATATAGAAACTGCTATATATACACCAGTGGTCATACACACCATACATAGTTTAGTACAAGCCAAGGCTAAAGTACAACTGCGGTGAAAGATGATACAGCCCATCAGAGGCATTCCAAGCTCCTATACATTATTTAGCTACACCTCCGAAACTCAGTACAAGCTAAGTCATATTCCACAAGACGCGCAGGACTGTGGAAATACAACTACTACAATACTACTACTGCCACGGTCTAGCTCAGACATTCTCGTAGTAATCTTCGTAAAGATTACCACCGTAGCCTGGAAGTGGAACAGATGGATCTTGAAACTCTCAAGCACTCGAAGGCTGTGGACCATAGGGACATGGATGTGGCCTCGGGCCTTATGCTGGTGGTAACCGACGCCCACGTGGAGGTGTAATACCCCCAACATCACGCCAATCCATACGATCAGGCAAACGAGTCTGTACGGGGTACAAATCCCGCATATCCAGATATCCGGTGTGCACAACAGGTGCAAGCCGTGTCAAAGTACTCCAGTGGGCGGCTCGAGTGTTATACAACTCCATTCGGAGGGCACGGACCTCACGGTCCCTATCCTCCAGCATCTGAACAGTTGTCTGAAGCAGTGGCTCCTCATGAGCAGCATCGGTATACTGACCTGTGTAGTAGCCTTCCTCTCCGGGAAGTGAGGCTGGCATGTAACATAACTCAGTGTTCAGCAAGAGGGCATGCCTAGCCCGGAGAATGGTCATCATCGAATAGGCGGCATCCTGCACTGCCATCTCGATAGTAACCCCGAGTCCATAAGACCAATGGGTGGGGTCGTTAGCTCTGGGATATGAGGGGTATATCCGGACTGTGCAGAAATACTGACTCTGATTGAAATCCCGGTACTGTTCCTCCACGGTGTACTCAGGATACCAGCGGTAACCGGTCTCAGTCAACACATGGACTAGCATGGCCGTGTGACCGGGCACGTTAATGCACCGAGTCAAACGAACCACTTGGTGAGGTGTGCGGCCAGCCATCTGAAACACAAAGTAATGCAAAGGCATTAGTGTTTTTGGAAGAAATCGGGCAGCATAACAACTGTAAATGCTCAAAAGAAGATTTGAGACATCATACAAATGATAGCATAGCCACTCAACAATATCATCTCAAGGTTCTGGGTCCAACAAATCATCATACTAAAAGGATAGAAACTGAACTGGGGCTTGAACCCAACAATCCTAAGGGTCTACGGATTAGTAACACGTGAACCTAGTAAGGATAAGAGGCCTAGTCCTAAATCCCCGTGGAAAGAATAGACTGACTCAGATCAGAAGGGCATAAGGTAAAGGAGTAAAAAGAGCCTTACGTTCCCTTCCACAATCAATTCCCCTACATATAACTAAGAATTTTTCTAGACTCAACATCGACCAGTTTGGCTTGAGAAACCTATAGGCAGTCTGGCTCTGATGCCAACGCTGTCGGGACCCCGATCCTAAGTCACACCGATCTAGCTGTAACACGCCATATCACTTTGCGGCCTCACGCATGGTATCACCACGGGTGCCACCTTACCTAGCCCGGGACCGTTTGCGCATTTTGGCACACGTATATGACAGTGTCGCTAGCATCCATATGACAGAGAACCCGGGCCGACATGGCTAGCTATAAACCAAAAGTGGCACTAAATTACAGAGACAGGCATCCATGACCCAGCAACGAACGTGTCGGTCATCAACGTATGAACCCAAGTCATAGCAAGCTACATGGACTTAAAGGAACCACGCGTGACATTTCCCCTAAGGGACAGACACAGGAACGAAGAAGGACACATGCCAGCCAGCCTACGTGTTCCGAGCAGTAGCAAGCTACCAAGGCTCATTGGAAACACTAGGAGGCATTTCCCTGTAAGATCGGCTACCAAAGGAAAACAACTAGGTGTCGGATCCCACACATACCAAGCATTTCAATCATACACACAATATGCTTAATATGTGCAAATACAACATTGCATCACAACAGAACTCTATGACTCAAAGTACTTTATTTAAGAGGCTCCAAGAGCCATACATAACATATCCATACAGGTAGGGGTCACATGACCCAACACTCAAGTCATACAGTCATACAAGCACAAGCGGAAGCTACATGTCTGAGTACAGACAACTTAGAAAATAAAACAGGCTTGGTGTAGCCTGACTATCTACAAGGCCCTTCACAAGCTCCAGATCTCCGTCTGGGTAGCAAGCTACCCGTCGGCGTCAACGTCTATGTAGAACCCATCAGAAGGGGCAGGGTTCTCCTCTGCAACAGTTATTAAGCAAACATGAGTACAAAGGTACTCAGCAAGTCTTACAACAGAACCTATCATACATGCAACATTATCAACAGGGGGTAGTGGAGTTCATAGCAGAATGCCAGCTTTGACTCTTGGCTAACCTATACTAGTACTCTCAACAGATTGCAAGATATTACTACGTACACGAGTACTCTACTCACCACAACAATACACCACCGAGGATCCTCTTCTGTCATCCTACGGAAGGGCCATCCACGGCACTCACACTTGTCTTGAGGTTTTTAGTAGTATCCATCAACTTGTCTATGAACTGTAAGAGTAATCAAGTAGTTCGTACCGTGAACAACGGCTATTCGAATAGATTGGTAACCCTGCAGGGCTGTACTTCTTCACACACCCTTCCACCACTTATCGCCGTTTACTCGACATGTACTCGGCAACCTTCAAGTGGAAGCCCAGCGAGGGTGTCGGCCACGACCTGACTAACTACACAAGTCTCTCGTCTAGGTTTATCGCTTATTTGGGTTCCATCCATGGGGAGATCCTGCCGGGGTGTCACTCACGGCCCCAAACGATGTGTACAGGGTTCCCGAGTCACCAAACGGGCAACCGGTACACCGTTCCACGTACCTGTCGCATCACAGCCCACCCCGAGGTTCAGCGCTGTGCACGACCACCAGTAAACTACAAACAGAAGAAACTAGTTGCAACTCCTGGACAGAGATCGAGGGTAATTAATAAGCCGAGAGGGTCCATTGGTTTCGGGCCCAATGCATGGTAGTAGCTGGAACTTGAACCACACATACAGATCTCGGGTCCTATGAACGGTTCCAATGAAACAACCCACCACGTACTCCTACATGGCCTTTCATCGATACCTTTACCAAACATGTTCCACACTTCCTTCTCTTTAACGGTATGATCATTTCACTCTGATCCATCACCCAGATGAACCAGACCTGACACAACTCTAAACATAGCAGGCAACATAAACAAAGAGCTTGGTGGATCACACATCACATGGCTCAAACAACTCCTACACATGCTAGTGGGTTTCAACAATTTACAGTGGCAATGACGGGTCATGCAAGGGAATAGGGTTCAACTACCGCAGCAAGTAGCAGTTCACACGTTGTTGCCTTGATGCAATAAAAGAGAGTAGGAGCGAGAAGATGGGTTTGTATCGGAATGATCAATGATTGCTTGCCTGACAGAGTGGTTGTCGGATACTGCTCTTCAGCTGGATACGCAGAAGTATCCTCGGGAGCAGGACCTAACACGGAGAATATCAGCGATACAATCAATAAACAAACAAATGCAACAATATGATGCATGCTCATGATATGGCAAGATGCATGTGTTTTGGGCTAATGCAACTATAACCAGAAGGGTTTGAGCCCATTTAAATCCAAGATTCAAATTGAAACTCAAACTATTATTTATTTAAGTGCATTTTCATGTTTTAATGTAAACAGCAAGGTTAACTTGCTCAAACATGCATGAAACTAGTGCCAGTGGAAATATTGGATTTTTCTAATCAATTTTCATATATAAATATTTTCCATCTGAGCTACTGTTGAATTTATATGATTTTTTGAAGTTTAAAGCATTTTCTGGAATTTCCTGAATTGTTTTTAATCTAATAATCCCAGAAAATCCTTTGCCGCGTCAGCATGACATCATGCTGACGTCAGCAGGTCAACAGGGCGCCCATGTAAAACCTGACTAGTGGGTCCCTCATTTCAGTGTCTCTGGTGCTAACTAAAAAGAGCTTAACACTAATTTAAAGGTTAGCAGGGGCTGCGCCCCACATGTCTGTGACTCACTAAACTAATGACATCAATTAGTGTTTAAATTAAAACCTAAACTGAAGTTAGTCAACGGTCGGCCCCACATGTCAACGACATAGGGGGGGAGTCAAGGCATGGTCAAAACAGGTCAAACCCATCGGAGCCTCGACGCCGGCGAGGCCAAACACGGCGATGGTGCTCCGGTTTTGCCTACAGGCCACCGTGTGAGTTGCGGTTGGGCTCTACGGCGAGCTGGGGCTCGTGCGCATCTAGTGGAGGCGACGGTAGGTGCTGGGGTGGCCGGAATCATCGGCGGCGAGCTCGAAGGCGGCGGCCGGAATTTGGGCATCGGTGAAAACGACATTACAGCGCACGACAGGAGCAGCACTTGGTTGCTACGGGTCCGCGGTGATGTGCTGAGTGCGATGATGCACTCGGACGCGAGTGGCAGCCGTTGTGGCCGCGGCGGCGCCATGGCCGGCGGCGAGGAGCGCTCAGCTCTGGTGGCTGGTGCTGCTAGGGAACAAGATAGGTGACGGGGCATGGGGGAAACGGAACCGGGGCTCACCGCGGTTCTTCTGGTACTGCTAGCGATGCAGGGGAGGCACGGGGTCCTGCGAATTTGTCGATGGCATCCGACGGCCGTGCGGAGAAGACGAGCTCGAAGACGAAGCCTCAAGGCGCCCGGGGTGCTGTGGTTTGGCGTAGAGAAGCACGGCAGCAAGGCGGAGCTCGGGGGCTTGTCGGAGAGGCAACGGGGACTCGGTGGACACGGCGGCAGCGACGAGCTCCGCTCGGGCGGTGCGAGGGAGAGAACCAGGAGTGGGGAGGGAGAGAGAAGAGCGGTCGAGGGGGTCGACGAGTCAGTGTGGCGTCGTTCTGATTCATCCAGGGGGTCGAGGAGGCCAGCCAGGCAGGCAGGACGTGGCCGGCGCGTCGGCGGCGCTCGCCACCGAGCAGCTTCATGCGCTGGCGCGGCGAAGAAGACGGGGATGCCCCTGGTGGGCTGGGCCGGCTGGGCCAGACAGGTAAGTGGGCTCAGGTAAGTTTGCTTTCCTTATTTTTTTCCTATTTACTTTCTGTTTCATTTCTTTTTCAACTTTGTGGAATTAATAAAAATGCCAGAACATTTTTATAGCTCATAAAACTAGTCATGCCCACTGTATATAATATGAACAGCATGGAACATTTTAGTTTATGATTATTTGGGCACATAAAACATTTTATAGCATTTAAATGCCCAAATGCAAATACCATATGATTTAATCCGGAGACCTTGGATGTCCTAGAAAATTGTGCACCATTTTTGGCAGAGGTTTAAGACCAAGGCAGAAATGATGAACATTTTTGAAGACATTTTGGGTACATTGGAAAAGATTTTATTAAACCCTAGTTGTTAGAAGAGGGGTGCTGGGGTTTCTGTCATTCCCATTTCAAGTTTCTTTGAAGAGTAAACATGATGCACACTCTAGCTAGTCCAAATGCAAGCACTGACTAGGGATGTGACAGCCACCTCCACGGAGCGGAGGAGGATTCGTCAATCTGGATCAACAGTTGGATGAGCCTTGCCCGAAACATAACACGCGGGAACACCCAGCTAAACATACATGGAGGGAATGCCGGATCATGGTAGAGGCCATGAGACAAGCCAAGTACAACAACGGACCACCGGGCGGCGGCTCGAGTTCCAGTTTTCAAGGTCCGGGTCACCAGGGTAACGGGCCCGGATCAGGATATCACGGTGGCAACAATAACTACAACCAAGGCAACCAGCAGCACGGTCAGGGTGGTTACAACAATCAAGGCAACCACCAGCATGGTCAGGGTGGTTACAATAACCAAGGCAATCAGCAGCATCAACAACAACAGCAATCCGGATATCAGAGTAATCCGAAGGAGCTAAGTAGTCGATAGTACCATGTCTTTACTACGAGTTTGTGCAAACGAGATCAAAAAATCCTGAAGCGGGCGGCACACGCAGTTGAACCGGCAACACGACGTTTTCTGCATTGGTCGGAGCAACCTATTGTGTGGAGCAGAGAAGATCACCCACCACGGAATGATAATCCGGGCCAGTTGGCCTTAGTGGTGGCACCACAGGTGGGTGGCTACAAATTCACAAAGGTACTCATGGATGGCGGTAGCAGTATCAACATCTTATATTACGAGACTTTCCATCGTATGGGGTTGACAGACAAGAAGTTGAGACAATCCAATACGGTTTTCCATGGAGTGGTGCCAGGTAAATCGGCTTACCCAGTTGGCAAAACTGATCTAGAGGTCACCTTTCGAGATGAGCAGGATTCCAGGTCAGAGACAGTGACATTTGAGGTCGTAAAGATCCAGAGCCCATATCATGCTCAGTTTGGGAGGCCGGTTTACGCCAAGTTTATGGCTAGACCGTGCTATGTGTATCTACAGCTCAAGATGCTGGGTCAGAAGGGAACCATCATGGTTCACGGAAGTCGCAAGATTGCATTGGAGTGCGAGGAAGGAAACGCAGCCTATGCAGAGGCAGTGTGTGCTACAGAGGAGTTGAAGTTCTACAAAGACAACATTGATCTGGCAGATATGTCCCCATGAAAAAAGCCAACTACAGAGCATGATCCGGCGTTGAAGTTTAAATCGGCAGAGGAAACCAAGCAGGTCGACTTTGTGCCAGGCGAATCGTCCAAGCAGTTCACTATCAGCGCTAACCTAGACCCCAAATAGGAAAGCGCGCTCATCGAGTTCATCCGTGAGAACCGGGATATCTTTGCATGGAAACCTTCTGACATGCCAGGTATACCGAGGGAACTCGCTGAGCACAGTCTTAATATTGATCCAAAGTTCAAACCGGTCAAGCAGTACCTGCGCCGCTTCAACGAAGAAAGGCGCAAGGCTATAGGTGAAGAAGTGGCCAGGCTTTTGGCCGCATGATTCATCGTCGAGGTGTTCCATCCGGAGTGGTTGGCTAATCTGGTTCTGGTGTTAAAGAAAAAATGGAACGTGGAGGATGTGTGTAGATTACACAGACTTAAACAAAGCTTGTCCAACTGATCCTTTTGCTCTCCCCCGTATTGATCGGATCATTGATGCTACGGCAGGATGTGAGCGGCTAAGTTTTTTCGATGCATATTCAGGGTATCACCAGATCAAGATGGCAGTTAAGGACCAGGAGAAGACAGCCTTCATAACTCCCTTTGGAGCCTTCTGCTATGTATCTATGCCCTTTGGGCTCAAGAGTGCCCAAGCAACTTACCAGCGTTGCGTACAGAACTGTCTTAAGGGGCAGATCGGAAAAAATGTCCATGCTTATGTGGATGACATCGTTGTGAAGTCAAGGAAGGAGGAGACGCTGATAGAAGACCTACGGGAAACCTTTGACAACCTCTGGGTTTATAAGATGATGCTTAATCCGGAGAAGTGCGTTTTTGGTGTTCCAGCAGGCAAGCTCCTTGGGTTCTTAGTATCAAACAGAGGAATAGAGGCCAATCCGGTGAAGATCAAGGCGATCACATCCTTGAATAAACCAGCTTGTATCAATGATGTCCAGCGCATAGCTGGCCGGATTACAGCGTTAAGCCGATTCATCAGCCGTTTGGGAGAGAAGGCAATTCTGCTATATCAGATGCTGAAAATGACAGATCGGTTTATATGGAGCGATGTTGCGAATGCTGCGTTTGAGGACTTGAAGCGGCAATTAGTAGAACTGCCAGTCCTTGCTGCCCCTATTGACAACTAGCCAATGCTGTTATACGTGGCCGCCAATGCCCGTGCAGTTAGCGTGGCAATTGTGGTGGAGCGCAAAGAGGCAGGTAAGGAATATCCGGTTCAGCGCCCGGTTTATTACGTCAATGAGGTTCTAATTGAATCAAAGCAAAGGTATCCACACTAGCAGAAGCTGGTATATGGCGTGTTCATGGCAAACCGGAAGCTGAAGCACTACTTCCAGGGCCACCCAATCACTGTTGTTAGGTCAGCTCCGTTGGGGGACATAATGCAAAAAGAGAAGCCACGGGCAGAGTAGCAAAGTGGGCCATTGATCTTAGCCCACACAGATTGAAGTATGTACCTCGTACTGCTATCAAATCCCAAGCATTGGTAGATTTCATCAATGATTGGACAGAATTGCAAGCACCAGAGGAGAAGCCGGATCATACATACTGGACTATCCACTTTGACGGTTCAAGGCAATTAGAAGGCTCGGGGGCTGGAGTTGTGTTAACTTCCCCACGAGGTGACAAGTTTTGTTATGTCCTCCGACTAATGTTCCCTTGTACTAACAATGCGGCTGCTTCACGGTCTGCAGATGGCTAAGGAGATGAACTTGAGCCGGGTCAAGTGCTTTGGTGATTCAAATCTAGTGGCACATAAAGTGTCTGGCAAGTGGGACTCTAAAGACCCTCTCATGGCAGCTTACAGGCAAGAAGTTGAAGCAGTTGTAGGATGTTTCAAAGGATATCAGGTGGATCACATAGACCAGAGAAAAAATGAAGCAGCCGATGCTCTAAGCCGGTTGGGTTCCCAGCGTAAACCGGTGCCACCAAACACTTTCTTGGATGAATTACACAGTCCATCAGTTCAGGTACCATCGGAGGAGGATTTGGCAGTTCCTGATCCGGAGGCACAGCTCGTGGCAGCGCTTCATGTTATTCTGGATTGGAAACCCCCTTACTTGGCGTACTTGAGCCGTGGAGAGTTGCCAGATGATGAGGTTGAAGCTAGGCAGGTAATCAGGCGATCCAAGTCTATGACCATTGTTAACGGAGAACTTCATCACCGCAGCGTTTCTGGGGCGTTTCAGCGATGTGTATCATCGGAAGAAGGCAATGATATTCTCCGAGAGATACACGAAGGAGACTGTGGTCATCACGCCAGTTCAAAGTCACTAGTAGCCAAGGCCTTTCGTCATGGGTTTTACTAGTTAACCGCTCATGCTGATGCAGAGGATCTAGTCCGGAGATGCGACGCTTGTCAGAAATTTTCACGGCGTGCTCTTGTTCCGGCACAGGAGCTGTGGATGATTCCAATTACTTGACCATTTGCTACTTGGGGGCTTGATATGGTTGGGCCTTTTAAACGATCCCAAGATAAAAAAAAACCCACCTGTTGGTGGCAGTGGACAAGTTTACAAAGTGGATTGAAGCAGAGCCTGTCAGTAAGTGTGATGCGGCAACAGCGGTTAAATTCATCAAAAAGGTAATTTTCCGGTTTGGCTTTCCATACAACATTATTACTGATAATGGCACCAATCTATCTAAAGGAGAGATGGAGGAGTTTTGCCAAAGGGAACATATTCTCCTGGATGTGTCTTCAGTAGCTCACCCTCAATCTAATGGTCAAGCTGAAAGGGCCAGCCAAGAGATCTTGCGAGGCATCAAGCCCCGGCTTATGACTCCCTTACAAAGAACGCCAGGGTGCTGGGTTGAGGAGTTACCTTCTGTCCTCTGGAGCATCAACACTACGCCTAATAGGTCTACAGGCTATACACCCTTCTTCATGGTGTACGGTGCTGAAGCGGTTCTTCCAAGTGATATCCGGCATGACTCCCCACGGGTGGCAGCTTATGTTGAAGCGGCTAATGAGCAAGCAAGACAGGACAGCTTAGACCGGCTGGATGAAGAGCGTGACATAGCAGCAGCACGATCTGCAATTTATCAGCAGGACCTGCGCAGATATCACAGCCGCCGGGTCAAGACCAGGACGTTCCAGGAGGGGGACCTGGTGCTCCGGCTTATACAATACCAGACCGATATGCACAAGCTATCCCCACCTTGGGAAGGACCCTTTGTGGTCAGCAAGAACCTACACAACGGTTCATACTACCTAGTGGACGTTCGAGAACATAAAGACTCACGGACAGCAGAGGAAGAGACGAAGAGGCCGTGGAACATTGCTCTTCTACGACCTTACTACACTTGAGCCATGAGCTCCGCTTAATGTATCCTATATATATTAGGATTAATAAATAAACCGGCACCCCTGGTAAACCGGGGAATCAGCCATTTTCTTCTAAATAAATGTCTTATGGGAGTTCACTCAGGTGATATCCATCTAAAGTTTACTTCTCTTGATATATATCATGCTCATCAAGAAAACAAGATGCTTTGATCAGTCTATTTTGCTATGCAGGACAATTCTATAAGGGACCAACTAGGACTTGCTATTCAAGCGCAACTCTCTCATAGGTACCCTACCTCCACGGTTACTAGGGGGCTACGGATCGCATTCGAATCTCAGCTTAATCCCTTCTGGTCCGATTTATATGATCGTATTCGAATCATTGCTCCTTGGATTACATCCATTGATTGGCAAAATGAATCATTGCTCCTTGGATTACATCCATTGATTGCCAAAATAAATCATTGCTCCTTGGATTACATCCATTGATTGGCAAAATAAATCATTGCTCTTTGGATTACATCCATTGATTGGCAAAATAAATCATTGCTCCTTGGATTACATCCATTGATTGGCAAAATTAATCATTGCTCCTTGGATCACATCCATTGATTGGCAAAATGAATCATTGCTCCTTGGATTACATCCATTGATTGGCAAAATAAATCATTGCTCCTTGGATTACATCCATTTATTGGCAAAATGAATCATAGCTCCTTGGGTTACATCCATTGATTGGAAAAATGAATCATAGCTCCTTGGATCACATCCATTGATTGGCAAATATGGAGCCTGGCAGCTCGCAAAAAGCCTCGACTACATGGTCTTATTTGCAACGATGTTTTGTGTTTTGTGATTTTTTCAAAGTTTTCCGTGGTTAACCAAGTTTTTGATCCGGAACTGGGCAACTTCAAAGTTGACCACATATCTACAAAAGTCCGGGTCATAGAATACCAACATGATTTAAACCGGCGTTTATCATAACCCGGAACAATCATTGGGCAAACGCCAAGAGGGCCAAGAGCCTCATCAGAATCTACACGTTCGATTATCCCTACCGGATTAAGGATGTCAAGCACACTTAATTAAAGGTATGAAGTATTTTTGGGTATAAAGAAGATACTCTTTCAATATATGCCCATGGGAGCAATATAATTGGTCCGGTGGTAAACCGCCAGGTCATCTTTTAGCTTTGTTTATGCAGATACAGATAACATAAACGGATCAACCATAGCAGGCAAGGGATTAAAATTGGCAGACGCCAAGTCAAGCTGTGACATCCGAATTAAGACAAACAATGTTTCGAACTATCCTATTACAAGGCACTCGCAGGCCTGAACGGACTAAGGTTTTTGGCAACAATTTTCAGCAGCTAAGAGTTAAACTGAGCGGTTTATGCTTCTTCTTCCTGCTGTGAAGGCTGAGGGTCGGCTTGTTCCGGAACTTCTTCGTCTTCTTGAAGCGGCTAGAAGTCAGGAACGCGCCAGTCGATCTTGGATAGTGCACGGAAGTAAATTTCCTCAGTAATAAGATCGGACGGATCAATATCTGGAGCGAAACTATGGGCACGCACTGGCGGGATCAGATTCTCGGTATCATAAACCGACCGGTCCACCCGTTCATTTTCTAAGTCTTATGCCGGATGATACCTGGTCAGGTCCGCTTCACCGGCAAGCTTGCTAGCAAGAGGGCGCATCTCCTTGGTTAAAGCATGGAGATCCTCGCCAGAGAAGGCAGATCCATCTTCCTTATTACTAGGATACCCGTTCATAGCTCCTCCGGATCAAAGTCCGGAACCCATGCCTTGGCCCGAGTTAGTGCTACAAAAGAACCGGCCCTTGCAGCAGATTTCTTCACCTCCACCAAACGCACAGGAAGGACAGATAGCTTCTCCAAAGTACCTTGGATAGTAGTAGGGGCCGCTTTCTGATGGGACATTGTACCTATGATCCTTTGAGTGCCGGAATACAGCTGCTCCACCAAGGTATAACAGGCCTTGAGCTTCTTTCGGACGACATATCCAAGATGAGTTATGCGTCGCCCTAAATATGATTGTTAAAGTTAAACTGAACAGAGATTGCAGAGATGAAAACTCATGCAAATTGAGTGCTCACCAATGATTGCAGAGGTCATAAGTTCTATTTGCTGCCTTAAGCCGGTCAGCTCTTGCGTCACCGGATTAAGGGCAGCTTCAACATCCTTTGCTCTTTTCTCAAGAGCATTCCTCTGCACCTCCCAGGCGGACCGCTCCTCCTCAAAGTCCTTTTTCAACTTATTTGCGCTGGTTAAGTTCAGCTCAAGCTCTTCTTTGGCTTTGGCAGCAGCAATTTCAATAGCAGCCAGTCTATTCCGGAGCTCAGTTACCTCTGCAGCCCTTCGGGTCAAGTCAGCCTACAAGGAAATCAAATGGAGTAAAAGACAATTCAGACAAGTCTCAAGCATATAAACAAGTTATCCACTTGACACTTGGGGGCTAATGTACAGTTGAAGTATTAAAAGAGAAATTCAGACAAGTCCCAGGCACATAAAACAAGTTATGCCCCTGGCACTTGGGGGCTAATGTAAGTTCATTTTGCATACATTGGAAGTGCCGGTTCACCTACAACGAAGCTAAACCGGCACTTGGGGGCTACTATGGATTAAAGACAGGAGTTCAATACAAAACAGAGACAAGTGAAGGAAGTTACCTCGTACTTATCCTTCATCATATTAACCAACCCCAATTCATAATCACGGCTGGTATAAAGCCGGTTCAAATACCCGGAATGAAGTTCCTGGGCACTCAATTGGGCATAGCTGGATAAGTCTGTGCTCCACTTGCCCTTTTCTTGTTGAAGCTTCTCCTCTTTGGCAGTATGTTTGGCCAAGACGATAGGCTCAGCAGGAGCGGTAAATCCTGACCCGGCTATCTGAACGTCCAGGGAAGAAGCAGTAGTTGGTTGAGAAGGGGCAGCAGTAGGCACCGGACTAACAGGAGCCGGGCTAGCCCGAGGAGGGCTAACCCGGACAGGGCTAGCCGGATCAACTACATTCTCCGTATTAATATTCTCCGGAGCAACAATATCATCACGATCCATGGGAGCAGGGTCATCAAACTAAGCTACAGGATTGTCTTCTGGAGGGATAACTTCATCCGGATCAGCGGCCGGTTCAACAGTAGCAGTTTCGGCAGGCATTTTGGTCGCTTTCGCCCTCTTGCTAGGCTTCGGCTTGCTGGATAAAATCAAAGGAACAATGAGAATCATCAGGGTGCCAATACAAAGATAAACCGGATGTTGAAAAGGACTTACCCAGGCACGGTCTTCAGCACAGGGACCAGTGTGGCAGTCGACTCGCCAGAAGAGGACAAAGGAGCACCCTGACAGTTAGGATCAGACGGTTTAAGCGGTTTACGTATAAGCCCGGCATCTGGATGAAGAAGAGTTGGAAAAAGTAAAACCTCAGAGCAGCGCCTGCGAGTTGGAGTAAGAGATATTCTGGAGGATTATACTACGTGGCCAGTATGGCGCATGGTCCGGCGTGCTTCATGCTACTGTTTCTTCAAAAGGAATTTGTGGTTCAATTGAGCGTAAGGATGAGAAAAAGGGTATTTCCGGGACGCCCGACGGACTTTGGGCGCTGGCGGTTCTGAGTCTGAAGAAAGAGAGATTACCTCAGCTTCTGCCACTTTACTTCCTTCAGCCAGATCCTGCGGAAAGACACTGTTAACATAAATTTGTATAAATAGAGATTAAAACATATCAGGATCAATTCATACCTCAGAATCCGGATCATCTTCCTCAGGATGTGAACCAGAGGCAGCGGCCGCCTTTTTCTTCCTGACAACATATGTCTTCCGGCGTGGCTGCTTGCCTGATTTATCTTGAGGCTTTCTCTTCGAGAAGGGGTCGTTGGCCTGTGCAGAAGATGAAAGATAAATAGAAGCAAGTTGATACGGACGGATCACAATAAACAGAAGAGGTCAGAAAGAGCTTACTGCTGGCGGTTTATTTTTTTCACAGAATTGAGCTAATCCGGACCGGTTGCACTCTTCCAGGGAGATGTTGAGCATTTTCTTTGCGGATTCAGTGACTTCTTTCTCAGGAAGTATTATGTCAATGTGGCGTTGAGGGTCATCCGGTTTTCCGGTATACTCGCACATCAGGCCAGAGCGCCGGCTCAGCGGAAGGATGCTCCAGGCAAGCCAACAGCGAACAAAGTCTACTCCGGTTAAACCGTTGGCCATAAAGGCCCTAAGCTTAGAAAGCTGAGGGGAAAACCGGGCACGCTCTGGAGCACTAAGGCGCTGCGGCAGGGGATGATCCTCAGGTAGACGATGTGCGCGGTAACCCGGCAGTGGGTTTTCTCCTTCAGGCGAGGTATCTTTGCAATAGAACCATGATTGGTTCCATTTCTTGGGGTGTGTATGGAGAGCAGCATGAGGGAAGGTCGCATCTTTTCTCTTTTTAATACTAACGCCGCCCAACTCTTGATGCGGTCCGGCAGTAAACTCTGTCCGCCGGTCTAAATGGAAAAAGTCCCGGAATAGATCCACTGATGGTTCTTCTTGAAGGTATGCTTCCGAGAAGACTTGAAAATTGCAGACATTTGATATAGAATTCGGACCTATATCTTGAGTATGAAGCTGAAAAGCGGCTAGTACATCCCGGAAGAATTTTGAACTGGGAGGGCTAAAACCCCGGGCCATGTGATCGAAGAAAACAATGATTTCTCCTTCTTTAGTGGTAGGGGGGCATTCATCTCCTGGGGCCCGCCAGTGCAGAACATTTTTAGGGCCCAGAAGACCAACTGAAGCGGCCTTTGTTAAATCCTCTTCCGTAATGCGGGAAGGAGCCCAGTTGCAAGCAACGAACTGTTTGGCAGTCATCTTAACTAAAGGAAACGCTGAAAGATACTGTGCAAAATCCGGATTACTAAATACTGAAGCATAAACCGGAGCATAACATCAAATTATATCAACGGTTTATACAAGGGACTAATGGCATTGACAACCCGGAAGCAGATGTGAAACGAGTAGCTACCGGTTTATGATAACAGGGAAAGAAGAGGCTAAACCGTCGGGCTTACGACTAATTCTTTACAAGAAGAGCATATGATTGGTTAAACCGGTGAGTAACTTACAGATCTATAAGACGAAGAAACAGGTTTCTGCAGAAAGCTAAAGTAAAAATGGATCTGAGATGTAAGAAAAAGAGGAAATATATGCAAGTCTTATAAAGGAAGAACCACGAAGGGTTTCTACAGACCAAATGAATCTAAGGTTTGAATCTACGGTTTAAACCATGGAGCAGGAGCGCATTCAAAACGAATCCAAGGTTTGAATCCAAGCGTTGGTGGTCGACCCAGTTGTCGATGGTACGCGATTGACTAAAGTCCTGATGGACGGCGGCAATGGTCTGAATATCATGTACGCTGAAACCCTCCGGGGGATGGGCATTCCGATGTCCAAGCTGAGTGAGAGCAACATGAGATTTCATAGGGTCATCCCTGGAAAGAAGGCCGACTCACTTGGTCAGATCACCCTTGATGTGGTTTTCGGCGATTCGACCCACTACCACAAAGAAATGTTGACATTTAAGGTGGTGGACTTCCACAGTGCTTACCATGCGCTTTTGGGCAGGCCCACCTATGCCTGTTTCATGGCACGACCATGTTATGTGTACCTCAAATTGAAGATGCCAGGACACAAAGGCGTGATCACTGCCACTGGAGATTGGCAGAAAGCAGAAGAGTGCTTCCAGAAAGGCTCAAAGATTGCTGACGAGCAGATGGCAGCAGTAGAAATGGAAGAATACCAGAAGAATGCGGATCCGAGTGATTTGTTGCACGCTAAGAAGCCTGCTTCCGAGTCAGCATTCCAGTCGGCAGGGGAGACGAAGCCTGTGCATATTCATCCCACCGACCCCAATGCAGCTCCGACTCACATCTCAACCACACTCGACAACAAATAGGAAGAAGCGCTTATCCAGTTCCTCCGTGAGAACTGGGTCATCTTTGCATGGAAACCATCTGACATGCCAGGTGTACCCAGGGGACTGGGTGAGCACTGTTTGTTGGTCAACCTAGAAGTGAAACCTGTGAAGGAACATCTCCGTCGGTCCGCCGCGGGGAAGAGGAAAGCAATTGGCGAGGAGGTGGCTCGGCTTCTGGGAGCTGAGTTCATCCGTGAGATTTACCACTCCGAGTGGCTCGCCAATGTAGTTATGGTCCCCAAGAAGGACAAGTCACTCTGCATGTGCATCTATTTCAAACATATCAATCGGGCATGCCCGAAAGATCATTTTCGTCTCCCTCGCATCGATCAGATCGTTGACTCGACTGCGGGGTGTGAGCGTTTGTCTTTTATGGATGCATATTCCGGGTACCATCAGATTCGACTGTTTGGACCTGACGAAATAAAGACAACCTACATCACCCCATTCGGGTGTTTTTGTTATGTTACCATGCCTTTGGGTCTCAAGAATGCTAGCGTGACTTCCATGCGCATGATTCAAAAGTGTCTGCTGAAGCAGATCAGTCGAAACGTGGAAACATACAAGGATGACATCGTGGTCAAGTCACGTAAAGGTTCTGACCTACTGACAGACCTCACTGAAATATTCACAAATCTGAGAAGCTATGATATCAAGCTCAACCCGTCTAAGTGTACATTCGGAGTTCCGGGCGGCAAGTTACTCGGTTTCCTCGTTTCCGAATGGGGAATCAACGCTAACCCAGAAAAATTCAGCGCCATCTTCTGAACAAAACGCCCTGTGCGCATACACGACGTTCAGAAGCTTACTGGTTGTTTGGCCGCATTGAGTCGATTCATCTCTTGTCTCGGTGAGAAGGCATTACCTCTCTACCAACTGATGAAGAAGTCTGAAAAGTTCAAGTGGAATTTTGAAGCTGAAGTAGCATTCGAGGAAATCAAAGCCCTGCTTTCCACACAGCTGGTGCTTGCTGCCGCAGTCAGCAAAGAGCCTCTTTTATTGTACATCACAGCCACTGGACAAGTTGTCAGCATTGTACTCATGGTCGAGCGGGAAGAAGAAGGCAAAGCCTACAAAGTCCAACGGCCAGTCTATTACATTTCCGATGTCTTGACTCCCTCCAAGCAGAGATACCCACATTATCAGAAACTTGTGTATGGGATCTACTTGACTGCCAAGAAAGTTGCACATCACTTCTCAGATCATTCAATTTCAGTCGTCAGCGACGCTCCGTTATCTGAAATTCTGAACAATCGGGATGCAACCGGTCGAGTGGTTAAATGGGCAATTGAACTCCTTCTGTTGGATATCAGATTTGAAGCAAAGAAAGCTATCAAATCTCAGGCGATAGTGGATTTTGTTGCCGAGTGGATCGAACAGGAGCAACCGACTCAGATCTAGTCGGATCATTGGACCATGTTCTTCGATGGATCCAAGATGCTGAACGGATCCGGTGCAGGTGTGGTCTTGGTGTCCCCCAGAGGTGATAAGCTCAGTTATGTCCTTCAAATTCACTTTGATTCTTCGACCAACGAAGCTGAATATGAGGCGCGTTTGTACGGGTTGCGTATGGACATCTCACTTGGCGTCCGTCGCCTGATGGTATACGGCGACTCAGACTTAGTGGTCAATAAAGTAATGAAGGAATGGGACGTCAGGAGCCCAGCAATAACCAGTTATTGCAGTGCAGTACGGAAGCTAGAGAAGAAGTTTGAAGGTTTAGAGCTCCACCACGTGCCCAGAATCAAGAACCAGCTTGCTGACGATCTCGCGAAGATAGGATCCACTCGGAAACCTATACCCAAGAATGTGTTCTTGGAGCATCTACACACCCTGTTAATCAAAGAAGACCCCTTCACAAAGGAGCCCCCACAACCCATAAGAGCGTCCGATCCGACTGAAATTGAAGTCCCAGCCATGGTCGACCTAATCATGGAAGTCCTGGTGGTAACACTCGACTAGACAGTGCCGTACATAGCATACATGCTTAGGCAGGAACTCCCAGAGGATGAGGAGGAAGCGCGTCAGATCGTCCGTCGATCCAAAGCCTTCACAGTGATACAGGGTCATCTCTACAGAGAAAGTGTCATAGGAGTCGCTTAGCACTGCATCACCCCTGAAGAAGGTCGAATGATCCTAAATGAGATTCACTCGGGAACCTGTGGCCTCCCTGCTTCCTCTCAGACCATCGTGGCCAAGGCATACCGAGCCAGATTTTACTGGCCCCGAGCGAACAAGATGGCAAAAGATACCATCGACAAATGCGAGGGCTATCAGTTCTACTCCAACATGTCTCACAAACCCGCGTCTGCTCTGAAGACTATCCCGTTGGTTTGTCCGTGTGCCGTTTGGGGATTGGACATGGTCGGGCACTTCAAAACAGGCAGGAGTGGCTTCACTCACCTGCTCGTAGCAGTCGACAAGTTTACCAATTGGATCGAGGCCAAGCCCATCAAGAACCTCGGCTCGAGCACCTCCATCAGCTTCATCAAAGAGTTGATATTCAGATATGGAGTCCCCCACAACATCATCATAGATAACGGCTACAACTTTGATTCAGACGAATTTAGAGCATCCTGTTCCTCCCAAGGTACTCGGGTCAACTACGCGTCTGTAGCACATCCACATTCAAATGGACAATCAGAAAGAGCATACAACTTGAACCTTCAAGGCCTGAAACCGCGGCTGATGCGCGATCTCAAACACGCTGCTAGTGCTTGGGTGACTGAACTGCCATCTGTCCTTTGGGGGCTGAGGACAACCCTGAACCGGTCGACTGATCGGACCCCCTTCTTCATGGTGTATGGCACCGAGGCCGTACTGCCGAGTGATTTGCTGCACAACGCCCCTCGGGTGGAGCTCTTCTCAGAAGCAGAAGCAGAACAAGCTCGTCAAGATGCAGTCAACCTCCTAGAAGAAGAACACGAGATGGCCCTAATCCGCTCGACCATATACCAGCGGGACTTGCGTTGATTCCACGCCCGCAATGTTCAAGGCCGGGCATTCCAGGAAGGAGATCTTGTACTCCGAGTACATCAGAAACGACTCCACAAGCTTGCTCTAGCCTGGGAAGGCCCCTTCATCATCACCAAAGTACTGCACAATGGGGCATACCACATCTACAACGTAGCCAAGAAAAAAGATGAGCCATGCTCATGGAATGCGGATCTGCTCTGCCGGCTTTACACTTAGGGCACTCAACCAGTCGAGTTGTAATAAGAATCCTCCGGTTTGTTTTTCAAAGACAAGTTTGCGAAAATTCCGTAATGACTCCTGTCCCAAAGGCACATGTCCTCAAATCCCCCAGTCGGAGGGCTTAGCCGGGAATCCGATTTGCCTAAGTTTCAAAAACACTGCGAGTGAAGAGCAACCCTCTCACTCGGGGGCTTAGCCGCGAATCCGATTCGCCTAAGTTTCAAAAACACTCCGAGTGAAGAGCAACCCTCTCACTCGGGGGCTTAGCTGCTACCTCGTAATCGCCTAAGTTACAAAAAACACTCCGAGTGAAGAGCAACCCTTTCACTCGGGAGCTTAGCCGCGACCCCGCAATCGCCTAAGTTTCAAAAACACTCCGAGTGAAGAGCAACCATCTCACTCGGGGGCTTT
>LR738711.1:470455150-470527455 GCA_902687465.1 Secale cereale | reverse complement strand
GAGTGAAGACCAACCCTCTCACTCGGGGGCTTCGCTGCGACCGCGTAATCGCCTAAGTTACAAAAACACTATGAGTGAAGAGCAACCCTCTCACTCGGGGACTTTGCTACAACCCCGTAATCGCCTATGTTACAAAAACACTCCGAGTTAAGAGCAACCCTCTCACTCGGGGGCTTAGCTGCGACCCCGTAATCGCCTAAGTTACAAAAACACGCCGAGTGAAGAGCAACCCTGTTACTCGGGGGCTTAGCCGCGACCCCGTAATCGCCTAAGTTATAAAAAACACTCCGAGTGAAGAGCAACCCTCTCACTTGGGGACTCAGTGGCACTCTGAGCTATGCCATAAGTACAATGTACCTTGTGTCTTTGAGCTCTGCCACAAGTACAATGTACCTTGGGTCTTCGAGTTCCACCACAAATACAACGCGACTCGACCCCCCGAGCTACGCCACAAGTAAAATATACCTTGGATCTTCGAGCTCCGCCACAGATACAATGTGGCTCGACCCTTCGAGCTCCGCCACAAATACAATGCGCCTCGACCCTCCGAGCTACGACACAAGTACAGTGTGGCTCAACCCTCCGAGCTACGCCACAAATACAACGTACCTTAGCCTTCCGAGTTGCGCCACAAGTACAATGTCCACTCGGAACCAAAAAGACCAAAAATCATCAGAAGCAAGCCAAGCGTATTCCAAAGGAAAGCAAGTTCACATAAAGACCCGCAAGATTCGGGTGGAAGTACTCGTGCATCGAGCCCACAAGTATCTATCGGTTACAAAACCAATCGGCATTCCGTGGCAAATAGAGTCAGGGTATAAAGTTCGTTCACTCTTCAGGAGGAGGGGGGCTTGCAGGCGCGACGTACTCATCCAGGTCGATTCCGTAGGCCATACGAGTGGCGGCTTCCAGGAAGGTGTCCATGAATGATTGGAACTGGAGCTTTTTGGTGTTGGCAACCTTAAGCGCAGCCATCCTCTCTTCCTTCACCTCCTTGAAGAGCACGGGGACCAGGGACAACGCAACATCAGCACAAAATGGGCGGATGACTTCTTCCACTCCCGCACTCCACCGGGGATCTCATTGAGTCGAGTCATTAGAGACTTGAGGTCATTCTCATGCACCATACCCCGCCAGAGCGCAGTGTTGATCTGGGACATCACTGCCTTTAGACGAGCAAGGTAGCCAGTGGCGTTGGTGAGGCGAGACTCCAGTCGCAAGACGTTCATCGCAACTTCATCCTTGACGAGGGAATTGGCAGGATCCAGACCGGTTTCGACCCGCCCAGTCTCCTCCTCAAAGTTCTGGCAGAATTCTACATAGACAAAAACATGATGAGTTAACGGTCAGAATATGAGTCCACAGCTCTAATTCAGTCGGCCAAAAGAACATACCTTCAAGCATGAGGAACAAATTTTTTGCGAGGTCGCCCACATAAGTCTCCAGCCCTTTTTCTTCTGCGAGAGGTCCCCTACCTTCTTGTCCAGAGCAAGATTGACCTTTTTTAGTCGTGTCACCTATTTGTCGGCCTCGTCAAGGGAGACTAACAGCTTGGCATTCTCTTCTTTAAGCTTGCCGACTAAAGCCAACTTTTTTTCGGCAAGTTTAGCTTTCTCCTGTGCCTTCTGCTGCGCCGCCACTAGGTCAAGATCCTTCTGGTCCAGAGCTGCCTTCATTTGATCTACAAGTGACAGTGCTAGACAGATGAACATAAGGATATCCATGGCACACTCAATTGAATACAATCAACAAGTTATGTACTTTTCTTACCAGACACTTCATCTTTGACTTTCTTCAAGTGCTCGCTGGCCAGCCCAGATCAAGCTTGAGTTGGACCTGCTTCTTCTCAAGGTACGCAAATTGAGCTCCAAACTCACAAGATTTCCGCAAACAACAAAGGATGCAAACCAGTCAATAAAGTGTCACGACAAGAGAGTTCTAAGACTAATGCTGAGTCAAACACTCATCAGTAGCCTCGGGTACTACACCCAGTGGGTGCACTCAATGTGCCCCCACCAGTTCCCACTCGACCGGACCCGTCCCGCGCGACTGGAAGGAATTCGAAAAAAGTCAACAAAATCAGTTCTAAGACCATAGCCGACTGACTTCAGTCGACCATGGCCTCGGGGACTACACCCAGTGGGTGCACTTAGTGTGCCCCCACCAGTTCCCACTCGACCGGACCCGTCCCGTGTGAGTGGAAGGAATTCGAAACAAGTCAACAAAATCAATTCTAAGACCATAGCCGACTGACTTCAGTCGACCATGGCCTCGGGGACTACACCCAGTGGGTGTACTCAGCGTGCCCCCACCGGTCCAATAGCCACAACAAGACCGATTGGATTGCAAGAGCTACATTACCAGATCAAGAACACCTAGTGGGTGGAACATCATCTTACGGACAAAGAAGAAGATCATCTTACGAACAAAGCAACGGTTTTCAGAACGAAGATCCCAACAAAATAACAAGTCAGTCGGAAAGGACGTACCTGGACGTTGGTCCGAAGAGCCGAACTAGCATTATAAGAAGCCATGCTAGCCTCGTATGATGCCTTTGTCCGCTCCATCATAAACCCTGCTTGACGAATGGCTTCCTTAGCCGCACTCACAGGGTCCTCCGGGACGTGATGAGTAGAAAAGAGCACCGACGGCGGGGCAGTCGGAGAAGCTACGGGTTCCGCGACTTGAACAGTCGACGTAGAGGGATGATTAGTCGATACGGGAATGACAAAAGAGATCGAGGCCTGAGCCACATCTCCTTGTTGCTGGGCTTCCGAGCCAAAGGGCGTCTTCCGACCCCTCCTTCCCATGCCTCTCCGGGGCACCTCCTCACGCTCGTCATCATTATCATCATCTGGCAATTCGATAACATTGCACGACGTTGTATGAACATTCGACCAAAAGGAAATTCAGTCGACTGACAGACTGGTGAACGAAAGCAAAGGTGTTGTCAGAAAACTGTACCTACATTGGACGTGGCCATGTCTGCAGTCTCCTCATCATCGCAACCCTTGTCGACATCCATAGAGGTCCCAGAAGCGGAAGCGCTGAAGATTTCAGAAAACAGTCGGTAGAATAGACTGGTGAATCGATGAAGATAAATTAGACTCCTAGAACGAAAGGGGAGCAAAGCAGAATAGCACTCACGTGGAAGCAATCGGAGCATCCACTTTGATCTTGGGCAGGGCCTTCCGAGGCTTGGAAGTGGCGACCTTGGGCTGTTTTGGAGCCTTCTCAGTCGGATCTGGGGTGGACGTCCAGGTGCACTTTTGTACCTGGGAGCTGGAGGGGCCTGTCCTGGCGCGCAAGTTCTCTGGATCGTGAGTCTGCTTGGAGCGCTTCTCGACGCGGGGTAGCGACTCGACCTCTTCGCCGTTGCTAGAATCCTCGCTCTCCTCCACAGTCTCCTCATCGGACTTCCAGTTAGAGGCTTCGCCGACACCCTCCGCCTCCTCCTTAATCTGCTCTCCATTGGGCACCGAGTACATCTCAGTAAAGATCTGCAAAGAAAAGGGTCGATTAAACATCAATCAGATTCAACAACGCCTAGAAGGAAGAATCAGAAAATTCACTCGGTAATCAGAGCCAAACCTTGTCCGGTTCGTGGTCTGCGTCGAACGGGCGGACTCTCCTGGTCCCCCGAGGATTATCCTTGTTCCCGGTGATGCACTTCAGGCACTACTCCACCGTCTTCTCTGCGGCCTCCTCTGGGTGAACTCGAGAGGTGTCGTTGGTGCCCGAATACATCCACATCGGATGATCCCGAGCTTGGAGAGGCTGAATCCGCCGTTTGAGGAATACCTCTAGCAGGTCCATCCCGGTTACTCCGTCGCGACCAACTGAACCACTTGCTCGACCAACATGCCTACCTCTACTTTTCAGCCCGACTCACAAGCAACGTAGGTGGCTGACCGACTCGATCTAGGGTAAACGGAGGGAGTCCGGTCGGCTGACCGGGAGTCGGGATGTCCTTGCAGTAAAACCAAGTCGACTGCTATCCCCAGACCGACTCGGGAAGGACCATGGCAGGAAAGGTGCTCCTACCCCTCGTCTGAATACCCAGGCCGTCGCACATTTGGATCACGTGCGTCTTCTCATCACTCGGGTTTGCCTTTTTCACGGCTTGGGAACGGCAAGTGAAGATGTGTTTGAACAAGCCCCAGTGCGGTCGACACCCCAGGAAGTTCTCACACAAAGACACAAAAGCGACGAGATACATGATGGTAGTGGGGGATAAGTGATGCAGCTAGGCGCCGTAGACAGTCAACAAACCACGGAAGAACGGTTGCAGGGGCAGAGAGAAACCTCGGTCGACATGGGCCGCGAGGAGAACGCACTCGCCCTCATGCGGCTGCGGCTCGAGCTCATCCCCCGGCAGCCTCCTGGAACCGTTGACAATCAGCCCCTCCTCCACCAGCTCCTCCATGTCTTCCACCTGCATTGTGGAATTGATCCAATCCCCCTAGATCTAGCCGGGCGGAAGCTCGGTCCTCGACGTCGACCCCCGATTGGTTTTCTTCCCCTTTCCCGTCGCCGCCGGATTCTTTGAGCGCTCCAGGGCCGCCATCTTGTCCTTGCCCATGGGGGCGAGCCGTGCACAGGCGGAGCGGCGGTAAGCGAGGAGAGGAGATGCAGCGGAGGAACAGAGGAAGAAGAAGGAGAAATTGGGCGCACATTGCCTTTGCATCGGCCGTGGCACTCCTTTATAGTCGGACGGTCGAGTGGCTGACTGGTGGACCCGAGGAATCCTGTCAAACCCCACCACAGACGCGCGCCTGATACGTGGCGAAAAAGGCGGCACAGAAATCGAGGCATCCGGGCATATCCGATCCGATTACCGCGGCACGCGCCATCCCGCGCGCTTCCGAAAAATTCAAATCCCACGAAATCTGGAGACCACAGAGCAGTAAATCGTGCCGAAAGCCACACGCCCCGCCTGCATTCAAGACTGTATATGAAAGTTCACTCGACTATTCCTGAATCGATTAAGGCGACTGAGTCAAGGTTTAAAGACTGGCCCGATACCCAGATTTGAGGAAGATGTCCTAGGAGCATCGAACCTGGATCAGGTTCGACCTCAACCCTCTTCTTCACTCGGACCTCAATCCATTAGGGGGCTACTGATGATACCAGAGACCTAGGGTAGGGTCACAGGCCTGACCTAGATCCCCTACCCAAGGTCACTTCCCTAGAAGTTCAAAGACATTTCGAAGATGACAGAAGCCGCCGATTGATATGGCCCAAGAGGACTATTCACTCGACGGCATACCCTCACTCGGATAACTCAACTCCACTCGGATGGATGAGGAGACTCGAGCGTACAAAACCACTCGACCCCCGAAGGCCAAAGGTCCCGTAAGGCCAACAACGGTCGTGCATTCACTCCGCAGTAATGATAGCCTTTATTGTCCTTTATTACAGGAGTTATCAGTAACGTCCTACCTTTATGTACATTTAACACTCTGTAACATGGGGCGGCAGGTGTCCTTGTGCACTCTATATAAGCCACCACCCTCCTCCGGTAGAAGGGTTCGTGCCCCTTGTAACATGCACACATATACATATTCCAGTCGACCGCCTCCGGGCACCGAGACGAAGGGCTGTTACTTCCTCCTAGAAGGTTCTGAACTCGTAAACACCTTGTGTACAATCTCACCGTAGCTAGGATCTTGCCTCCTCCTACGTACCCCCTATTCTTACTGTCAGGCTCAGAACCACGACAAGGCCCACATTGAACAAGGGAGGACGAAACTGCAACGGGGTGAATGAGGGTGTGGTGGTGCGGTCGTCACACTGCAAGGAAGGGGGAGCTAAGAATCCTGCTGCTCTTGGACAACCGGGTCAGTGGCGGCATTGACCACCGAGAAGCGAAGCGATGAGGGGCACGCCGGTAGATCGAGGCCGTCTAAGCGACTTGGGCGGCCTGGCGGTCGGCGCGACCGCAGCGAGCTTCAGCGATGAGCATGGCCGATGGAGAATGGAGCGCGATTGATGAAGAATGGAGCTTCGACACGCCCCTACCTGGCACGCCAAATGTCAGAATCAGGGCTCCAAAGAGGTTCGAACTCTGGGGCACGAACGTAGGACTCCGCTTCACCTAAACACTTTGCATGTTGTACTCAAAGCTCAAGCTCGCCGCGTAGGATGGTTGAAGTAGTATGGAGTACACTGAGATTTACCCAGGTTCTGGCCACCTTCCGGTCTAATACCCTACTCCTGCTTTGTTGTGGATTGGCCTCACGCAGAGGTTGAGGATGAACTTTAACAATGGATGGGCAACCTAACGAGGGCTTGAGTGGTGAGGGTTGAATCGGTCAGACCCCCCTTCTATGGTGGTGGCTAGCCTATATCTATAGTGGCCACAGTCCTCTTCCCTTGTCATTTCGGCGGGAAGGGATTCCACAATGGCCAATTTTGAAAGGGGGCAAGAGGTACATCTTATCCCGATGAAAGGTTGTCTTCACCTGCAAAGCCTCTAGTCATGACATAGCGGCGGGCTTAGCAATGACATTCGTCCTGCCGAGCTCATGGTCTTGGTCTTGTTGCACAGGAATGGAAAACTTTGGGGACCCCTCGAGAACCAGCGTATGTCCTTGCCTTCTTAGCACCAAAGAGGGAACTGTCTCTTGTACGCCCGCTGGCGCCCGCCTAGCTTTGATTGTCATGGCTCACGTCATCGTAGCCTGATGAGGCTGGGTACATGCATAGAAATCTCTGCTCCTCGGGAGGCAACTTGGGGAGGCCGCTCCTCTGGGGGTCCTGAAATCGCTCTCCTCGTGAAGCCGTGGGACCCTGTGAGGGTCTTGTCTTGGAAGCCTTGCCGCTGGGCCGTACCAGGCCGTCGTGGGAGCCACGCCATGGGCCACAGGTAGGCGGGTCTGGGTACCCCCGATCCCAGAACGCCAATAGCAACCTCTCCAACTAAGAAACCAGCTGAAGGAAATGTGCTTTCTCGCAAGGATCAACAAGCTGATCCCAATGTGCCCTCATCCTGTCAGCCTCAAGCAAGTTTCGAAGAAATAACTGCTGCTACCGACGATGAAGTCACTCCAGATAAATCTGAATCGGAAACCTCTTCAGCCAGTTCCTCTGGAGATGCCTTAGAGTGCATCATACTCACTTCATTTTCACTCATGTTTTATGTCACCTTTTTTACACTACTTGACAAAAAAGGGGAGAATTACATCGAGTTTCGATATATTTGCTCTGATGGATTTGAGTTTATTTGGTCTGGTTTTATGACACTTTTGTGCTATGCCTATCCATGCTCTGTTGTAAAACTTAAACTTCTGATATGTGATGTAATATTAATAACCCTGCCTGCTGCACTATCTCTCTCGAAGCATTTGTTTTGCAGGTGGATTTTTTATCAGAAGCTTTGAATGTTTGCACTAAATTCTCGATGGACTATATATTATCAGTGCGAATCATTATCTCGATTGATTGAAAAATCCTCCACATACTTTTAATGAATTGCAGAAAAATTCATATCATTTTTCTAACCATGCATACATTTAGGGGAGTGCATTTCATCATCAAGCTAAGTAACGAAAATTCACTCTTGTTCGATTTACTTTTCTCTTATCTATCTTCACTTCGATGGTTATCTGTTTTGTCTACAACCGTCCAAAAAGGGGGAGATTGTTAGTGCAATGATAGGCCCCTTATGTTTTGGAGTTTGTTGACATAAGCAGTATGTGACTTACGTGTTTTCTAGTGCACACAGAGTAACATGTCCCTGATGTATCGAGGAGTTTGATGCAAACAAGAAAGATAATATCCCTGCGTTGGAGCGAAGTTTATCACCGAATATGATGATAAGAAAGAGTGACCCCTAAAAATTACTGAAGTGAAGCAATTGGTTCAGTGTCTGTCCGAAGAAAAATGTCTGCGTTCCAGGAGAATGAAGACGAAGTGAAGACGTAGCATTTATTTCATTGTTCTTCTTGTTTCTTTGGGTCATAGAACCACCATACTATTAAGAGGGGTGTAGCATTTCAGAACTTTGGTTCTCTGATGCTAAACCCAAATCCTATGAAACTTGCGAGAGAAATCTCTTTGTGATCCGAGCAAATACTCGCCAACAAGAGATCGTGATCTTCTTCGCTGCAAGAGATCTGCCTCGGACTGAGGAGTTCGAATTACTTGTTCCTCAAGTAATGTTACCGTTGCTCAATAAGCCGACTGTTACGAACGTGTCGGTTGGCCATTGGCCGGACCGCATGTCCAAAATGGTCATTTCCCATCTAGGAAGGATGTGGCTATAAATAGCCAACTCGCACCAGCGTTGTCCGGCGGCTGCTCCGTTTGATTCCGAGAAGATTGTTGAGCAACCCACTCTCTGAGCAATTGGAGTTTAAAATCCATCGAGAGAAAAAAACCGTAGAGCCGAACAATTAGATAATGGTTCAGCATCACTGGAATCTAAGTTTAGTACGCTCCGCCTATTACTCTCGAGAGCCGCAAACTCTCTAGATGGTTAGGTGTCAATTTCTTCAGAGACCAAGAGTGATTGTGGTTCTCGAAGAAGAAGTCTATAAAGGTCCAGAGATCGCCTTCAAGTATCTACCATGAGTGATCGACATCGGTTGACGAATCGATTATTTAGGAGAATAGGGTGAAGAGAGTTTATCTTCCATGTTAAGTCACAGCCCTTCCAACCAAACGTAGTACTTGTGCAGAAGGACGAACTAGTCGAACAAATACCTTTTCACCATCGAGCATCACCAGTTATCTCTATCACCCATGTTTACCTTCGATGCACATCGTTCGTGTGAGTTCTATCAATGCATAACTTAGTTTCCTTTCGGTAGTCAGTTTTAGTTCGCCGTTGTCTGTTTTTCATTCGTTTCGCTGCTGGGTTATGAGAGTTTTAAGTTTTTCTGAAGAAAATTTAAAACTCCCTTTAACCCCACTCTGGTAGACATACTTCGTTCCTACACATGCAATAATGGCGCATGCACATCAATGATTACTAGAGATAGCAGCGGAAGACATGTACTTTCTGCTCGTTGGTTTTCTCCCTCACTTCAAAGATGTGTTTAAAGCTGAACTTCCGGCAATTAGAGAGGGGGTCCGAGCAACACTGATGCATTCCGCGGCACCACTTCAGGTGCAGTCTGATTGTGCTAAAGCTGTGAAGATACTAAAAGAGAAGGAGAAAAATAAGTCATCACCTATTACATGTTATGATCTGCATACCCCAAGGTGACAATAATTGGGATTCTTTCCGGTGATTACCGTAATTTGAGTAGTTCATGTATTCACTATGTGTTAATGCTTTGTTTCAGTTCTCTATAAAAAGGAGGGCTTAATATCCCTTAGTTTCCTTATGGACCCTGCCGCCATCGGAGGGTAGGACAAAAGATGTCATGCCAGTTCTTATTATAAACATGTAGGACTATATACAGAATACATGCCTACATTATATTGATGAATTGGAGCTAGCTCCGTGTCGCTCTAGGTTATAACTGTTACATGATGAATGCCATCCAACATAATTATCCATCACCCATCCAATGCCTACGAGCTTTTAATATATTAATCATTGCTAAGTTACTAATGTTGTTGTTCAAACTATCATACTACTATGCTACTGATCACTTTGTTGCAGATATTTAGTTCTCCAGGTGTGGTTAAATTGACAACTCAACTGCTAATACTTGCAAATATTCTTTGGGACCCCTTGTGTCGAATCAATAAATTTGGGTTGAATACTCTAGCCTCGAAAACTATTGTGGTCACCTATACTTGTGGGTTATCAAGAGCTTTTTCTGGCGCCCTTGCCTGAGAGCATATCTCTATTTGCTGAGTCACATAGGATTTATATCTGTTGATCACTATTAGGAATCTTAAAGATGATAGAATCAAGATCGTTCCCTCTAAGGCGAGGGGAGGAAAGGAATTGTTATATAGCTCTGCACTTGATTCACCTTCTGTTTTGAGTAAGCTTGCGTTACTACCTGCTATTAATTCTGATATGTCGCAAGTAATAGATGATGATACTTCTGCTATGAATGATGCTATTGATGATGCTAGTACTTTGCTTGATAAGATTGTGCCACTATGTGAATTTCTTGATGAACAACTTACTAAAGCAAAATAATTTGAGAATGCTGGAACTGGTGAGATTACTGAAACAAATGAATTTATTGGAACTGAAAATTATGAAACACACATTCGACCTAGCTCTCCTAGATATGAATTGTGTTGGTGCAAAAAACCCTGGTGTATGTTTCCAGGATTGTTGTCGGATTAGGGCTCCGCAAGACCCTTGTTAAGTTCGAACACTGGGGTGCGTGCGAAGAACTCAACTTCCCCTATCTGCCTACTCGCCGTCTCTATGAACTAGCTCAATGAATAAGTAGGAAAGTGACACATGGTAGTTTACCCAGGTTTAGGCCATCTAGCGGTGAGTGGTCCTACTCCTGCAATGAGGTGGATTGCCTCAAGGTGGGATGAGGAAGAACTAGTACAATGGTTGAAATACCTCAGGAGGTGTGTTCTTGGGTGTATGGGTGAGGGAGGTCTGAATGATCTGGATCTGGATCTCCTATCTATGGTGGTGGCTAAGCTATATTTATAGGGGAGTTGGTCCTCTTCCCCCAAAATGTAGGTGGGAATTGATCGCAAAGCAACCAAATTTGAAGGGAGACAACTAGTTCATCTTATCCAAACAAAAGGTGGTCTTCGCCTGCAAAGCTTCTGATCCAGACGCCATGATGGGCTCGATCATGACCTCCATCCAGCCATCCTGGTGATCCTGGTCTTGTTGCACGGAAATGGAAACCTTTGGCGGATTCCTCGGGACTCCGCCTACGCTTGCCTATTTAGCACCAAAGAGGAAACCTGTTGTCCCGCGCCCTCTGGCGCCCACCTTGCCTTGGTCATCATGGCTTGCGTTATCTGAACCTCGCGAGGTGGGGGTTTGCATAGAGATCTCCGCTCCTTGGGAGACAGCCTGGTGAGGCTGCTGCTTCCGGAGGTCTTGGTGTCGTTTGCCTCGCAAGGCTTGCCCCCTTGCAAAGATCTTGAGTGTCGATGCTGAAGATAGGTTGTACCAGGCCGGTGAAGGAGCCACGTCATGGGCCACAGGCAGGCAAGTCTGGGTACCCTGGTTTCGAGAACGCCGACAGTAGCCCCCGGGCCCAAGGTGCGCTCTAACTTGGCTTCAAGGCAAAGCCAAAGGTCAAGGATGAAGCGCCGAGGGCCCCAACAGCCTGCGGACCTGATTGACGTGTGGTGCCTGGATGGAACGTGGGCGTCTCCACTTCCCCATGCTGCCTTGGCAACTGTCACGGACGGACAAAAGGCTGGCACTTGCGTACAAACCTTCATCGCCTTCCTTTCGCCTTGCTCCAGATCCCCATTCCCTTTCTTGCCGTGAGCGCCTCCAGATCTGCCGAGTCCCGCCCCCGAGTCCGGCGCTAATGGCCACCGAGAAAACAAAGCCCACTGCCTCTCCCTCGGGTCCGACCCCCGATCCTTAGCCGACCCTCGACATCTCTGCCATTACCAAGGAGAAGGACCTCACCAATGTGCTCCCACTGCTGTTGTCGAGCCACAATGAGGGAGGGGAGACGATGGACCGGTATGGCTCCACCGAGCCGGAATCTTTGGGTAAGACATTCTAGGCCATCTTCTTGCGCAACATCTTCTTTGGGCTCATCCCCCTGTGGGGACCCCGACTTAGAAGTCGAGATCACCGAATGCACGTGTACAGTGATCCCAGAGATCAATGCTCACTGAACACACAGAAGCTGAAATAACATGAGTCTTACATCCATACAAATAGTCTTACACGAATTAAGGCCATTATGGCCAAGTCTTACATAGATAGAGCCTCACGAGCTGAATAGGAAATAACTCAAATAGCGGAAGTCTTCGATAAACCTAGTTCGCATGTTCGTCTCCAAAGAACTATTCCTCATAATCCGGCTCTTCCATGCCTGGCCAATTAAATAACCAGTGGCAAGCCAATGAGTACTTTGAATGTACTCGCAAGCAACCCATGATGTGGTAACAATGCAATGGATCAATAATGAACAATCTAGCAGGAAGCTAGAACAATATGCTATCATCAAGTTATGCATCAATAACCTCGCGTAACCTCGAAGACAGGTTACCGATATCAACATGAATATGATTCATCTCATCGAGTCAAGTCACCACCTTGACTCACATACACACGCATGGTTTCACAAACATTGGACGTAGCCCAAGAGCGGTTACCCAACTGTCCATGACCGTGGACACGGCTATTCGAATAGTTTGACACTCTGCAGAGGTTGTACACTTTACCCACAAGATCCGGGGAACTTCCGTGTCATCCACGACCCGCGGTACCTCAAGTACCCGGGGTAAGCACCCGGTCATTATCTTTCCTTAGACGACACTAACATAGAGTCCACTCGTTGGCACACGGCCTTTGGTACAACAATAGATCACGGGACTTGCCCTAATTCAATGTTACGCGTACCCGCAGGGACCAACGGTGTGTCCGGTGCCCTGTGAAAACAGTCATGGTCGCCTATCCAAGCACGACCCCGTCCCGGGAAAGACCTCAAGTCTCCCCGTCACTAGTAATGCGGGCACCATGCTAGTATCGACCTAAGTAATCAATAAAGCCCCGTCCCATAAGGGGTAGTGTGGTTGCACATGTATGGTTGGAATAACGGTCGCAACTTCAACCAATCTGTTTGAAAAACACACACACTTGCCTTGGCACACCACTTCGTCATCAAGTGGTCACCCAACTCATCATCATCATCTCCCTCGGGCTTAAATGGCACCCGACGGGGTTTTGTGCAAAGACTTCAACCATGAGGGTTCATGTCACACATGCATCACTTTCCATAACTACTAACCATATGCAAGTCATCTAGCACATAGCAAGATCAAGACCATGTCATGCATCATATAAGCATTATGACCACCTATTGCATGTTATCTAGCATATAGCAAGATCAACAATAAGGCATGCATCATGTGGTGGTTCATCTCGGTTACCATCGTAACCCTAATCATCATGCATCGGAAACAAACGGGTTCCGAAGAACAAGTGTATCATGGTCAAAGGGCTGCTTGCCTGGATTGGCTTGGTCTTCAAAGTCTTCAAGTCCTTCTCCTTCTTCTTCCACAGCAACTTCGTCAAATACGGGATCTATACGTCGCATAATAACCACGGGAAAATAAGAATACAAATAAAACAGAAAAACCAAAGTGCTCAGAAAAATGTCAACTTAATTTTGTAAAATACTAGAGGGATTTCTAAGATGGGGAAAAATCTTAGTTGGAGTTTTGGAGTTACATAATAGGACATATTGATTTTTGAACAGGAGTTATACTGCTCAAATTTGAATTTAAATTTGAACAGTACAGTAAAGTTTCATGGATTTGAATGAAAGTGGTACCATTAAATAGGTTGGAATATTACAAGATTTTAGGAGTTGGAATTATTTAATTTGGATCAATATTCATTTCTGTAGAAATGTTTTAAACATCAACAGAAAAGAAAAATGGAAAAGGGTCCTGTGCACTGGGCCAGAGAAGGCCACAGTGCACGGCCCAGACGGACTGGCCCAGCCGCACGGAGCCAGCGCGCGCGCATGTCAGGTTTTCAAACCTGACGGGCGGGGCCCGTGGGTCAGCGGCACAGAGGAGGGGGAGAGAGGTGGGGGGATGACAGGCGGGGCCCGCCTGTCATCTCTAACCCCTCGGCCACGGCGGCGGCGAGCTCACCGGCGAGGATTCCGGCCACGGCGACGGCAACGGAGGCCAGGGACGTGACCAGCGTCGTGTCGCGGTTGCAGTGGTGGTAGTGCGGCACGGCTGGGAGGCTTGGTTCACCGGCGGCGAGGTGCGACGGCGAAGGCTCGTCGGAGGGTAGTTGCTGCGGCCGTTTCCGACTGCAAACGGAGGGGGAAATAGAGGGGAAAGGATCAGTGAGGTGCGGCGGTTTCGAAATGAGTGGAAGGAGAGGCAGGGAGGCCTGTACCTCGAGACCGCCGGCGGCCCGACGCGGCGGAGCTCCGGTCGATCCCGAGCACTGGGACCTTCTGGGGAGGAGTGGAGGGTGCTGGGGGTCTCAGAGGAGAGGTGTGAGGCTGGTGATGGTGTTGGAGGAGCTCGGGAGGGCCTATTTATAGGGGCTCGACGGAGACCCGTGGTCCAGTGCGCCGGCGAGCTCCGGCTCGACGCTACAGCGCACGGGAGGCGACGGGGATGAGTCTGGGGAGTTCCTGGACGAGCTCTACGTCCAGCTGAGGTAAGAGGAGGAGCGGGGGAGCGGCAGAGGAGCGCGCGCGTGTGAAGCAGAGGAATGGCCGAAGCGGGCGGCCGGTGCGCGTGCGACGAAGCTCACTGGAGGGCGCAGGAGCAAGGGGGACAGCGCCGGGGAGGTTGCGGACGTCGAGGCGCCTCGACTGGCGCGACGGGGAGGCTCGAGGTTGTCTGGGGAGGTTGATTGGCCGGAGCCAGCGTGCGGAGGGCACTGTTCACGCGCTCTAGAGCGTGCGTATTGCTGGCATCAGCATGCTCTCGCCGGTTTGGTCCGCTCCAGCGTGTCCAACAGTGTCCAGCGCGTAGAGGGGGAAGTAAAGAAATGCCCTGAGGCCTTGGATGCCCTGGGGTTGCAGAGAGAGAGGGAGAGGGCTGGTGAAATGGTGAAAGTTGGCTGTACAGCAAGGTAAAGCTGGGGTTTCACCCTCCAATCATGGAGCTGAGGTGCTGGGGGAGTTACTGGAGTTAACTGGTAACTCAATGAGCCTGTGGTAAGAAGTTGAGGCCATGGAGAAAAGTGAAAGTGGTCAAATTGGAGGTTTTAGCATTTCTGCAGAAGGTGTTTGATCAGTGTTTGATCAAGTAAATGAAGTCCACTTGACATGGCACTTGACAGGGTTGAAAGACATGAGAAAATAGGGGGCTTCACCAAATTTGGGCTCATTTGAAGAAACTAGCCAATGTAACTTTGGTGAACCCTAGAAATCAACAGAAACAGTTTCATCTTGATTGAGTCAAGCTAATCATCTCCCCTTGATGCACCACTTGGTGTAGCATCATCATTTGGGGTATAGATCATGCTCACAAAGTTTGAAGCTCCAGATAAAAAGTTGGTAATGTAAAGTTGTTCAAATTTGCATTTGAACAGAAAGGGTTTTGAGGTGATCTGATCAAGTTGCTCTATTCAAATACTTGTGCCATTTGGTCTAGGTGCCTTATTAGGCCATTCTAGTATGTGCACCAAGTTTGAGAGCATTTGGACAAGTTTGGCAATGTAAAGTTGCTCAAACTTCAAATATGGACAGAATAGTTATGAAGGGGTTTGAGGAGGTTTTCTTGCTTCCCAGGGCATGGGACTTGGCAAGATCATCAAATATGTCATATATGACATGATAGAATTTCCCTGGAATTTTTGGAGAAAGTTTCCTTTGTAAATATTTCAAAAGCTTGAAATATCCAGAAAGGGTTTTAGAGGGTTTACCCCATTATTTTGAACATGACCAAGTGTTGAAACTCTTATATATGGACAATATATGTCCTATGAGTCTCTCTGAATTTTGGCAAATATTATTGAAATAGTTAAATAATTTTCCCCTATTAAAGACCATTTCTGGCCTTAAGAAAAAGCTTTTAAATAAAATAGGAAAATAACTTTTAAAATTATACCTTTGTGGTTTCTGGGAGTCCTATGACTACTAGGTCTCAAATAAACCTTTTGAAATAATTTTCACACCCTAAATCAAGTACTTGCAGTGCAAATCTCAATTCAGGGGTTTTTGGAAAACTAAATTTATAAAATACTTTTTGGCCAAATTAATTTTGTAAGAAAATACTATACTGTTATATAACACTTGGCATGATCATTGGGCAGAAGTTTTGGATGTGGAGATGAAATCTACAAGAGGTCATACTTGACTTTAATGAGCACATGAAAAAGCAAATGAAGAAAACTCAATTCAAGTAAAAAGCCAAATAATGCTAAAAAAAATTGCTGGTCCAAATTTTCATGCTTCAAAGATACAAATAACATGTTACAAAATGCAGGGTGTGACAGACCTACCCCCCTTACAAGAATCTCGTCCCCTAGATTCCTAAACTAGGGCTTAAAAGAGATCGGGAAACTCAGATCTAAGATAGTCTTCTCGTTCCCAGGTTGCTTCTGCTTCGGTGTGGTTGCTCCACTGGACCTTGAAGTACTTTATGGTACGGCTCCGCGTACGTCGTTCTTCTTTGTCCAGAATACGAATGGGTTTCTCGCGGTAGGTCAAATCAGGCTGCAGATCAATGGCTTGGTGATCGACATCCTTGTAGAGACTGGGCTTGTCTGGAACTTGGAGACATTTCCGGAGTTGTGACACATGGAATACATTGTGCACATCGGATAGCTCAGGTGGTAGTTCCAACTGATAAGCCACTTCTCCTCGTCGGTCGGTGATCTTGAAAGGGCCAATGAACCTTGGCGCAAGCATCCCCTTGACGTGGAAACGCTTGGTTCCCTTCAGAGGAGTTACCCGCAGGTACACATGATCTCCGACACGGAAACTCATGTCTCGGCGTCGAGTGTCAGCATAACTCTTCTGCCTTGACTTGGCTGCCTTTAATCGCTCTCTGACTAGTTGGACTTGCTCTTCTGCTGCGCGGAGAATATCTGGTCGAAAGACTAGTCCTTCTCCAGTCTCTGACCAATTGAGGGGTGTGCGGCATCTGCGTCCGTACAACACCTCAAATGGTGCCATCTGAAGGCTTGACTGGTAACTGTTGTTATAGGAGAACTCGGCAAAAAGAAGATAGTCTTCCCACTTGGCTCCATACGCCAGGACACAGGCTCAGAGCATGTCTTCGAGAATCTGATTGACTCGCTCAGTCTGTCCTCCAGTCTGTGGGTGGAAAGCTGTGCTGAAAGACAACTTGGTTCCCAAGGCTTCTTGGAATCTCTTCCAGAACCTTGAAGTGAACTGGGTGCCTCGATCTGACACAATCTCCTTGGGAACACCGTGAAGACTTACGATTCGGTTGATATAGAGAGTTGCCAGCTGGTTGCCTGAGTAGGTAGTCTTGACAGGAATGAAATGGGCCACCTTGGTCAAATGATCGACTATGACCCAGATAGAGTCATGTCCTCTATTCGACCTTGGTAGTCCAGTGATGAAGTCCATTCCGACTTTATCCCACTTCCACTCAGGAACCTTGAGTGGTTGAAGCAATCCAGCAGGTCGCTGATATTCAGCCTTGACCCTTTGGCACACATCACACTTTGCAACATAGGTTGCAATCTCTCTCTTCATACCGTGCCACCAGAATCGTGCCTTCAAGTCTTGGTACATCTTGGTTCCTCAGGGGTGGATGGAATACGGGGTGTCGTGGGCTTCTTGCAGAATCAGCGTCTTCAACTCGGTGTTGTTTGGTACGCAGAGGCGACCTTTGTACCAAACAATCCCGTGCTCGTCTTCAGAGAATCCTGGGGCCTTGCCCAGCTTCATCTTCCTCTTGATACCTTCGATTCTTGCATGTCCATCTTGAGCCTTCTTGACGTCGTCCATCAGGGTTGGTCTGACTTCCAAATGATCCAGACATCCGGGGGTGACCAATTCCAAACTGAATTGTTCGATCTCCTTAAACAAGGTTGGCTGCCTTTCTTGAATAACGACATTCAAAGAGCAAGCCTTCCTGCTTAAGGCATCGGCCACCACGTTAGCCTTCCCAGGGTGATACTGAACACTGAGGTCATAATCTTTGATGAGTTCCAACCATCTCCGCTGCCTCATGTTCAACTCTTTTTGGGTGAAAATATACTTCAGACTTTTGTGGTCTGTGTAAATATCACACTGTTTCTCTAGGAGGTAATGCCGCCATGTCTTCAAGGCATGAACTACTGCCGCTAGCTCAATATCGTGAGTAGCGTAGTTCTCCTCATGGGGTCGTAGCTGCCTGGAGAGGTATGCTATGACGCGGCCTTCTTGCATCAGAACGCTTCCCAATCCGGTTCGAGAGGCATCACAATATATCACGAACTCCTTGTGAATATCAGGTGTTGCCAGAACTGGGGCGGTGGTCAATTTCTTCTTGAGCTTTTGGAAGCTCTCTTCGCATTTTGGCGTCCACTCGAACTTCTTGTCCTTTTTGAGGAGCTGAGTCATTGGTCGTGCAATGCTAGAGAATCCTTCCACGAACTTGCGGTAATAGCCCGCTAATCCGAGGAAGCTTCTGACTTCCTTGACGGTCGTTGGAGATTGCCATTGGGTCACAGCTTCGATTTTTGCAGGATCAACAGATAATCCTTCCTCGGTCAAGACATGACCTAAGAATCCAACTTTATGCAGCTAGAACTCACACTTGCTGAATTTGGCATACAGTTGGTGCTCACGAAGCTTGTCTAGGACCATCCTCAGATGCTGCTCATGTTCTTCCTCCGACTTCGAGAACACAAGAATGTCATCAATGAAGACAACAACGAACTTGTCCAAATATTCCATGAAGACTTTATTCATGAGATACATGAAGTAGGCCGGGGCATTGGTTAACCCAAAAGACATGACTGTGCACTCGTACAGGCCATATCTTGTTACGAATGCCGTCTTCGGAATATCTTGGGGTCTGATCTCAGCTGGTAATACCCAGATCTGAGGTCGATCTTGGAGAATACCTTGGCTCCGCTGAGCTGATCAAACAGATCTTCGATCTTGGGAAGTGGGTACTTGTTCTTGATTGTAACTTCATTGAGGGAACGATAGTCAATGCATAAGTGGATGGTACCGTCCCTCTTTGCCACAAACAGAACGGGAGATCCCCAAGGGGAGGCACTCGGGCGAATAAATCCCTTCCTTAGCTGCTCTTCTAGCTGCTTCTTCAACTCGGCTAATTCTTCCGTCCCCATTCTATAAGGCTTCTTATAGATGGGTCCTGCTCCGGGCACGAGCTCGATGATGAACTCAATGTCACGGTCAGGGGGCATTCCCGGTAGTTCATCCGGAAAGACATCAGGATACTCACATACCACCGGTACTTGATCTAGCCCAACTTCAGACAGACAGTTGACTTTGGCGGCTTGAGCGGAAGAGGAGTTGGGGGCAAACTTGACTTCGACCCCTTGGTCATTGGTCACAGTGACTGTCCGATTGGCACAGTCTAACAAGCCTTGGTGCTTACTGAGCCAATCCATCCCTAAGATCACATCCAAGCCTTGCGATCTCAGGATGATAAGGTCTGCTAGGAATTCTACACCATTAATGGTAATACCGACTCCTTTACAGCCTATCTTGGCTCTCATCTCGGCTCCGGGGGTTTGTACCACCATAGGGTTATTCAGGGGTGTAGGGGTCATGCCACTTTTTAATGCAAATCTTTGAGTGACAAATGAATGCGTTGCTCCAGAATCAAACAAGACAGTTGCAGGTGCTGAGTTGACAAGGAACGTACCCAGCACGATGTCCGGGTCTTCCTGGGCTTCTTCAGCAGTGACGTGATTCACACGCCCCTTCCCATAGTTTGGTGGATTGCGAGGAGCTGGGTTCCTTGGTGGCATTCCACGGCCTTGTCCCTGGTTCTGCGCATTGGGGCGCGGGGCATCAGGCTTCTTGTTGGGGCACACCCTGGAGATGTGTCCGGGCTGACCACACCCAAAGCAAGTGACTTGGTTTGGAGTGTTGATCTTGTTGCCACCATTGGTATTGGGGTTGAAAGCTGGCCTGGGGTTGGCATACTGCTGAGGCTGAGGATTGGCACGAGGTGCAGAAGCTCTTGGCTGCTGATAGGTTGGCTTGGCCGGGGCTGACTGCCACGGACGAGGCTTCTGGTTGCTGGAACTTCCCTTACTGACCAACTTGCGCTTGCGAGTGTCTTCCAAAGCACGCCGCTTGCCTTCAAGCATAAGGTCCTTGTTTACCAGGTCAGGGAAAGATGGGCAGTCGCACACGACAAGTGAGTATTGCAGAGTCTGATTAAGGCCTTCCATGAAGCGCTCCCTCTTGGCAGCATCAGTGCTGACATCCTAAGGGGCATACCTTGACAGAATGCTGAACTTCTGCATGTACTCCTTGACAGTGCCACTTCCTTGCTTCAGGGCTCGGAACTCGCGCTTTTTGATAGCCATGATTCCGGAAGGAATGTGGGCCTTGCGGAATTCTGCCTTGAAGTTCACCCAAGTGATGTCTTGTTCAGCATGCATGACCTTGAATCCATCCCACCAAGCTCTAGCAGTTCCCCCGAGGCAGTGGGCTGCATAAGCCACCTTCTCGCGATCTTCGGTGCATCCGACCAGTTCTAGGATTTCCTCAATGGAACGGACCCAGTCATCTGCATCCAGGGGTTCAGCAGTCTCGATGAAGGTTGGCGGTGCATGCTTCTTGAACTCTGCCAACGTGGAACGTCCATTGCCATTCCCCGCCGGCTGGCGGTTGTTGGTGACAGCTTGAGCAATCAGCTGAAGAGCTGCAGTGTTGGCTTGGCGTTCCTCTCGGAAAGCTTGGAGAAGCTGAGCCATGTCCATGCTTGGAGGAGGTGGTGGTGGAGCTTGGTCGTTGGTTTGGTCGTGGTCTGCCTCTGGCTGAGAGGATGCTCCGGCTTCGGGCTGCTGGGTAGAGGTACCAGTACGAGTTACAACAGGCATCCTGTTGGAGCGGTAAAAGGTCTCATGACTCGGAAGAGGGAAAGCAAGATAGATGGGTGCCTAGTAAGGGGGTGGGTGTGACACTAAATCAAATCATGCAAGGGCCGTAAGGCCAAAACACATTCATTAAAATCCAAATGGGTGATGTAGTCGTTTACACATTCCGGAAGGAAGATTACGACTTACATCCAGACACAACAAAAGCAAACACTAGATGGTTTTATATGAACCATACAAGGACTCGACTGCGCATAGGGGTTACACGACCTATCCTACCGTAGGGGTTACATCTGGCATATCCGAGTAGCGAATAATGCCTAAGCGGCGGAATGCTCGGTCGCGTATTCCGGCTCTTCTGGGTCTTCCTCCTTGTCTTCATCTGTCTGGGCTCCCTTGTCGCTGGAGGGAGTAGGGGAGTGGAGGAGTTGGATACGACGGTGCTTCGACGGTGGTGCAGGGAAAAGCTTGCGATATTCCCTTGCTGTCATCCGGCGTCGCCGAGGTGGTTCTTCACCCGTGGAAGACACATCCTCGGAGGGCCTTCCGCCTCCATATGCGATAGCGGATTGTCCAGAAGGGGCTCCTTCCTTCTTGATCCTGTTTGCCTTCTCTTGAGCTTGACGAAGAAGTGCCTTGGTCTTGTAAAGTTCTTCTCGAAGCTTCATTGATTCCGAGGCCAAGTCTTGTGCCAAGCTGTCGGCACATAGACTGAAGTAGGTCTGGAACCGAAGCGAGAGTCCTTCCTTTAGTGGAGAGGCTAGTGCACTGCTTTCTTCGTCACCTTCCTTCCGGTAAGGTAAGAAGCGAGTTGCCATCTTGGCTGCCATCTCCGGAAGAAGCTCGCGGAGACGGGTTAGTGCCTTGAGTGCAGCAGCCTCGACAACAAGTGGTAGTGTCGCCATCTGGGGTCCCTCGAAGAACCAGCTTGTGGGGGGATCGTTTGCCTTCACGATCACTTCCACATGGTACTCCACGTCAGTATCGCTCACCCAATGCTCAAGGTAGGTGAGGATGGGTGCTCGGTGGAACTGACACTCCTGGAGGCTATCCTCGAGAAGTAGGGGAAACCCAGTGGTCAGGTGCTCTTCGGGAACAGCGGCCATCTACAAAGGTGGAATAGGAGGGGTTAAATAGCTGATGAAATCTCAGGTTTAGAAAAGAAGAGAGGTTCAGAAGGTTTTTAAAAAAGGGGTCTCAACTAACTAACGCCCATGCTAACTAAGGCTTCCTACAGCCAGGATGGCTCTGATACCAGCTCTGTGGGGACCCCGACTTAGAAGTCGAGATCACCGAATGCACGTGTACAGTGATCCCAGAGATCAATGCTCACTGAACACACAGAAGCTGAAATAACAAGAGTCTTACATCCATACAAATAGTCTTACACGAATTAAGGCCATTATGGCCAAGTCTTACAAAGATAGAGCCTCACGGGCTGAATAGGAAATAACTCAAATAGCGGAAGTCTTCGATAAACGGGTAGAACCCATGCCATCTGCCTTAACCCTACAGGCATTCTGACTGGGATAGCGTCCTAGTTCGCATGTTTGTCTCCAAAGAACTCTTCCTCATAATCCTGCTCTTCCATGCCTGGCCAATTAAATAACCAGTGGCAAGCCAATGAGTACTTTGAATGTACTCGCAAGCAACCCATGATGTGGTAACAATGCAATGGATCAATAATGAACAATCTAGCAGGAAGCTAGAACAATATGCTATCATCAAGTTATGCATCAATAACCTCGCGTAACCTCGAAGACAGGTTACCGATATCAACATGAATATGATTCATCTCATCGAGTCAAGTCACCACCTTGACTCACATACACACGCATGGTTTCACAAACATTGGACGTAGCCCAAGAGCGGTTACCCAACTGTCCATGACCGTGGACACGGCTATTCGAATAGTTTGACACTCTGCAGAGGTTGTACACTTTACCCACAAGATCCGGGGAACTTCCGTGTCATCCACGACCCGCGGTACCTCAAGTACCCGGGGTAAGCACCCGGTCATTATCTTTCCTTAGACGACACTAACATAGAGTCCACTCGTTGGCACACGGCCTTTGGGTACAACAATAGATCACGGGACTTGCCCTAATTCAATGTTACGCGTACCCGCAGGGACCAACGGTGTGTCCGGTGCCCTGTGAAAACAGTCATGGTCGCCTATCCAAGCACGACCCCGTCCCGGGAAAGACCTCAAGTCTCCCCGTCACTAGTAATGCGGGCACCATGCTAGTATCGACCTAAGTAATCAATAAAGCCCCGTCCCATAAGGGGTAGTGTGGTTGCACATGTATGGTTGGAATAACGGTCGCAACTTCAACCAATCCGTTTGAAAAACACACACACTTGCCTTGGCACACCACTTCGTCATCAAGTGGTCACCCAACTCATCATCATCATCTCCCTCGGGCTTAAATGGCACCCGACGGGGTTTTATGCAAAGAATTCAACCATGAGGGTTCATGTCACACATGCATCACTTTCCATAACTACTAACCATATGCAAGTCATCTAGCACATAGCAAGATCAAGACCATGTCATGCATCATATAAGCATTATGACCACCTATTGCATGTTATCTAGCATAGATCAACAATAAGGCATGCATCATGTGGTGGTTCATCTCGGTTACCATCGTAACCCTAATCATCATGCATCGGAAACAAACGGGTTCCGAAGAACAAGTGTATCATGGTCAAAGGGCTGCTTGCCTGGATTGGCTTGGTCTTCAAAGTCTTCAAGTCCTTCTCCTTCTTCTTCCATAGCAACTTCGTCAAATACGGGATCTATACGTCGCATAATAACCACGGGAAAATAAGAATACAAATAAAACAGAAAAACCAAAGTGCTCAGAAAAATGTCAACTTAATTTTGTAAAATACTAGAGGGATTTCTAAGATGGGGAAAAATCTTAGTTGGAGTTTTGGAGTTACAGAATAGGACATATTGATTTTTGAACAGGAGTTATACTGCTCAAATTTGAATTTAAATTTGAAGAATACAGCAAAGTTTCATGGATTTGAATGAAAGTGGTACCATTAAATAGGTTGGAACATTACAAGATTTTAGGAGTTGGAATTATTTAATTTGGATCAATATTCTTTTCTGTAGAAATGTTTAAAACATCAACAGAAAAGAAAAATGGAAAAGGGTCCTGTGCACTGGGCCAGAGAAGGCCATAGTGCACGGCCCAGACGGACTGGCCCAGCCGCACGGAGCCAGCGCGCGCGCACGTCAGGTTTTCAAACCTGACGGGCGGGGCCCGTGGGTCAGCGGCACAGAGGAGGGGGAGAGAGGTGGGGGGATGACAGGCGGGGCCCGCCTGTCATCTCTAACCCCTCGGCCACGGCGGCGGCGAGCTCACCGGCGAGGATTCCGGCCACGGCGACGGCAACGGAGGCCAGGGACGTGACCAACGTCGTGTCGCGGTTGTAGTGGTGGTAGTGCGGCACGGCGGGGAGGCTTGGTTCACCGGCGGCGAGGTGCGACGGCGGAGGCTCGTCGGAGGGTAGTTGCTGCGGCCGTTTCCGACTGCAAACGGAGGGGGAAATAGATGGGAAAGGATCAGTGAGGTGCGGCGGTTCCGAAATGAGTGGAAGGAGAGGCAGGGAGGCCTGTACCTCGAGATCGCCGGCGGCCCGACGCGGCGGAGCTCCGGTCGATCCCGAGCACTGGGACCTTCTGGGGAGGAGTGGAGGGTGCTGGGGGTCTCAGAGGAGAGGTGTGAGGCTGGTGATGGTGTTGGAGGAGCTCGGGAGGGCCTATTTATAGGGGCTCGACGGAGACCCGTGGTCCAGTGCGCCGGCGAGCTCCGGCTCGACGCTACAGCGCACGGGAGGCGACGGGGATGAGTCTGGGGAGTTCCTGGACGAGCTCTACGTCCAGCTGAGGTAAGAGGAGGAGCGGGGGAGCGGCAGAGGAGCGCGCGCGTGTGAAGCAGAGGAATGGCCGAAGCGGGCGGCCGGTGCGCGTGCGACGACGCTCACTGGAGGGCGCAGGAGGAGGGGGGACAGCGCCGGGGAGGTTGCGGACGTCGATGCGCCTCGACTGGCGCGAGGGGGAGGCTCGAGGTTGTCGGGGGAGGTTGATTGGCCGGAGCCAGCGTGCGGAGGGCACTGTTCACGCGCTCTAGAGTGTGCGTATTGCTGGCATCAGCATGCTCTCGCCGGTTTGGTCCGCTCCAGCGTGTCCAACAGTGTCCAGCGCGTAGAGGGGGAAGTAAAGAAATGCCCTGAGGCCTTGGATGCCCTGGGGTTGCAGAGAGAGAGGGAGAGGGCTGGTGAAATGGTGAAAGTTGGCTGTACAGCAAGGTAAAGCTGGGGTTTCACCCTCCAATCATGGAGCTGAGGTGCTGGGGGAGTTACTGGAGGTAACTGGTAACTCAATGAGCCTGTGGTAAGAAGTTGAGGCCATGGAGAAAAGTGAAAGTGGTCAAATTGGAGGTTTTAGCATTTCTGCAGAAGGTGTTTGATCAGTGTTTGATCAAGTAAATGAAGTCCACTTGACATGGCACTTGACAGGGTTGAAAGACATGAGAAAATATGGGGCTTCACCAAATTTGGGCTCATTTGAAGAAACTAGCCAATGTAACTTTGGTGAACCCTAGAAATCAACAGAAACAGTTTCATCTTGATTGAGTCAAGCTAATCATCTCCCCTTGATGCACCACTTGGTGTAGCATCATCATTTGGGGTATTGATCATGCTCACAAAGTTTGAAGCTCCAGATAAAAAGTTGGTAATGTAAAGTTGTTCAAATTTGCATTTGAACAGAAAGGGTTTTGAGGTGATCTGATCAAGTTGCTCTATTCAAATACTTGTGCCATTTGGTCTAGGTGCCTTATTAGGTCATTCTAGTATGTGCACCAAGTTTGAGAGCATTTGGACAAGTTTGGCAATGTAAAGTTGCTCAAACTTCAAATATGGACACTTATGAAGGGGTTTGAGGAGGTTTTCTTGCTTCCCAAGGCATGGGACTTGGCAAGATCATCAAATATGTCATATATGACATGATAGAATTTCCCTGGAATTTTTGGAGAAAGTTTCCTTTGTAAATATTTCAAAAGCTTGAAATATCCAGAAAGGGTTTTAGAGGGTTTAGCCCATTATTTTGAACATGACCAAGTGTTGAAACTCTTATATATGGACAATATATGTCCTATGAGTCTCTCTGAATTTTGGCAAATATTATTGAAATAGTTAAATAATTTTCCCCTATTAAAGACCATTTCTGGCCTTAAGAAAAAGCTTTTAAATAAAATAGGAAAATAACTTTTAAAATTATACCTTTGTGGTTTCTGGAAGTCCTATGACTACTAGGTCTCAAATAAACCTTTTGAAATAATTTTCACACCCTAAATCAAGTACTTGCAGTGCAAATCTCAATTCAGGGGTTTTTGGAAAACTAAATTTATAAAATACTTTTTGGCCAAATTAATTTTGTAAGAAAATACTATACTGTTATATAACACTTGGCATGATCATTGGGCAGAAGTTTTGGATGTGGAGATGAAATCTACAAGAGGTCATAGTTGACTTTAATGAGCACATGAAAAAGCAAATGAAGAAAACTCAATTCAAGTAAAAATCCAAATGATGCTAAAAAATTTTGCTGGTCCAAAATTTCATGCTTCAAAGATACAAATAACATGTTACAAAATGCAGGGTGTGACACCCCCCTTTCTCCAGTTTCTTCCTCGCCTTCCTCAATCACTACTAGATCCACGCCCTTCATCTCCACCCCAACTCCACCTTTCTCCTATCGATCTTTATCTTCTACTGCGAGGCATTCATTGGGGTGATGCCCTCTATTGCGTTCTTCCGTCACTTCTTCTATCTTCGGGGCGGCACTGACCAGTGCTCTTGGAGCCTCAGCTTCGTCGTGGTCCATCCCGGTAGCGTGATATCCAAGTCCAAGAAGAAGGTGGATGACTTTCGGTGCAAGTGGGTCTTTCTGGATGCCAAGCGTTCCCATGTTTGGCTGGAGCTGCCAATTGTGCCACCGGTGAAGCTGGCCTGGTGGGCTTATGAGAAGCTCACCGACCCTCGAGCAGAGCAGTTGTTGGAGACGATGATGAAGGAGCTGACGTCCGGGCAGCTGACGGGGTCCTTGCTTGTCAAGGAGCTCATGAGGCGGCGCCTTGCTCCTCTCCGGGCGCGCTCGCGCCCCTTATGGAGCCTTCGGGGCGAGGATGATAAACTCCGGCTGCACCCAGTGGCCCTGACTGACGAGGAACTGGGCAAGGCTGTGCGCGTCCTGCCCGAGAAGGGCCCTCGTGACCTTCCAGATGGCTACGCTTTGTTGTACATCTGTGAGGACTAGGCATACGTAGTAGCCGCCATGCCCGTCATCAACGAGCGAGGGCTTGTGCCACCGATGAGTGCCCACACCCCTCCTCCCACGGTGCCGGTGTCCTCCGGCGAGAGCTCCAATGAGGAAGGGAAGGATGACTCGGAGGTGACCCTAGTGGAGACGGCGGAGACTTCTCCACCTCGGCAGAGCGAGCTCCTCCGTGACTTCTCTGATGATGTTGACGTTGGCGAGCACTCGAGGGATGGATCGCCGCGCCCCGCCGGAGTGACAACTAGGTCCAGGGTCACCCCCTGGAAGAGGCTGACGCGTGAGGCCCCGAAGAAGGGCGGGGTGGTCCTGCCTCTCTGGGGTGATGCTTCCGCCTCGACGCTGATAGCTGGTGCCATAGGGTCCGCTGCCACGCACTCGCCCGCCCCCAAGGGCGGGGTGAGTCTTGTGGCTAAGAAGCTTGGGGCCGCCTCACTCCTATCTAAGAAGGGGACTACATCACTATCAACTAGTAAGTATCTTACCTTATATCTGCTTTAGTTTTGGTGCTATACTCAAGGCGTCCTCCTCCTGTTGGCCATGCCGCCGCCATCGACAAAGAAGAGGGAGGAGGCCAGGCCTTCTAAGGCTACGCCTGTTGCTGCTGCTACTGCAACTCCGGTGTGGAAGGAAGGGGCCACCTTGCACTTACGTGCACCTGGGCACGCCTCCCGAGGCTTGGATATCCAAGCTCAGGAGGCGGCCGCAAGCGTGTCCATGCCGACTCTAGAGGCCCCAGCCCCTAGCGATCTTGCTGGGGGTGCAAAGGCTCAAAAGCCCCCTGTCGTCAATGTTCATGCCGCTCCACGGACCCAGGCGCCGACGCCGTCTTCTCCTCAAGCCATCGCGCCAGCTAGCCATGGCTCTGCCACAATGCCCGTGCCTTGGAGGATACCTTCGCCGGACTGAACCAGCTCCGGTCGATCTTCAGGATGGTACGCCATATGGCGATGGGACGTTTGGGGCTGATCCCGGGGTGGATCCAGGCCGACTCGTCTGCCAGGATGGCCTGGAGCAAGGCTGAGTCCGCCGCTGCAGAGGGCCAGAAGGTGGCTGGCGTGGCCATGGCTGAGTGCGATGTGGCTCGGGCCGACACAAAGGCTGCTAAGGAACGCTGCTGTGCGGCGGAGGCCGAGCTGAAGACCCTTGCCGACAAGCATGCTGATGATGCCCACCGTCTTGAGGAGTAGGAGAAGGAGCTGCAGGCCCGAAAGGAAGCGCTTGAGGAGTAGGAGAAGGAGCTGCAGGCCCAGATTCCGAGTCTGATCGGGTAGTCCCTAAGATAAGTGGTTTTAACCTCCGTTGATCGTGAGAGCTTGTGATGGGCTAAGTAGGAACACCCCTGCAGGGTTATGATCTTTCAAAAGCAATGCCCGCAGTTATGTGGCGGATTGGAATTTGTTAATATCTGGTTGTAGATAACTTGACACAAAACCTCAAGCATAATACACTATTGTGTGAGTAGTCGTGATGGTATCTTTTCGAGGGAGTTCGGGAAGAGAACACTGACGGGTTATGGATGACTCGTAGGTAGACAGGATCATCTAATGATCATGATTTAGTTCAGGACCGGTGGCTTTCACTTCTCCCCTCGCTTTGATGATACGTAAGCTAGCCACCTCATCTACGCTTAGTGCTTGCAGCAACCACTTATACACTTTGTCCATACCCAAAGGCTTTTATAGTCTTGATACCCGGGAATGGGATTGCTGAGTCCTCGTGACTTACAGTTTACTACCAACACAGGTGCAGGCACAACCGAGTACGATTCAGTTGATGGCCAGGAACTCAAGTGGGAGGTCGATGAGGAACGTGGGCGTATGTACGTGACATTTCTGGACGATCGGTAGTGGTTCCTACTAGGGCCGATCGGGCATTGTGGGTGGTTATATTCTTTTCAGTTAGATTTGTCCATAGTCGGACAATGTTTGTACTTGGATGAACGTATGACTTATTTATGCATTGTGTTAAGTGGCGATTGTAAGCCAACTATGTATTTTCTTTCCCCCTTGTTCTTGTACATGGGAATGTGTGAAGATAACCTTCTTGTGATCATACCAAAATACGATTATTCCTCTAAGTCCTGCCTCGACAGGTAGGAAATATAGTCGCATCTTGGGCGTTACAGGCCACCCTCAGTTGTTTAGTCACAAGCGCGGAGCATGGTGCTTCCGCTCTTGCACGGGCATAGCCGCTCATGACAGTGTCGTCCGCCAATGCAGTGCATGTGGCTTCCACTGGTGCGTGGATGGGGGCTCCCTCTAAGTGGAGCCCCCGGGGCATATACAGCCCCGTCCTAACACATGGCTTGCACGGCAGGACTGGGGGAGGTGTGTATGGGCACTCGTGAACCAGCGCAGGACTCACGAGGCCCTACCTCAAGGCGGGTTGTGCATGAATTTGACTTGGAACACTTGTGAGGGACCTGCAAGATGGTTAGGTAACCTGCACCGAGTGAATCTCCAGAGGATATCGCATGAGGAGGCCAAACACAAACGACCCCAGGAGGTGACGTGAACGGGACCGGCCCACCAGATAGAATTCAGCCATTGGGTTTGTCGATGTTGCAGGGACAAACCCGAGCACAGACGCCGTGCCCAGTCTTCTCATGCAACTATCCTGAAGAAAGACAACCGACGCACGGCTCCCGAGGTGGCGAGGCACCGGGTTGCGCGCCCCGACTCATCCACTCTTGATTAGCTCATGCGAGAACAAGGCACCATGGGCCATGGGAGGTGACGTACACGGGAGCTGGCCCGTGAGCCAGAGCTCAGTCACTTGGATTTAGCAACGATGTAGGGACGAACCCGAGCATAGACGCCGTGCAAGTCCTTAATCATGAGGCAGTCGGGGCGGGATCGCGAGGGCGCACGATGTTCATGACGATGAAGCGCCAGGCAGGCAAGTGACAATCACAGGATAGCACATGGAAAGGCAAGTTCTAATGGATGAAAAAATGATACATGCCGCAGGGACGGACCGACACGGCTTGGGGATGATGCAACCCGAGTGGCACCCCAACTGAATGAAACGAAAGGACAATACACACCATAGGGACGGACCCAGACAGCTTGGGGATGATGCAACCCAAGGGGAACCCCCAAATGATCAAAACGAAAAATGTCACCTGGCACCGTTGCGGGAGAATTGCTAGGGTAGCTGAAGATGCACGCCGCTAAAGTCGCTCCTCATGAGTCACCTGGCTCCTGCGTCTCGCGAGGCTCCTGTGGTCCAAGAGGCTCACACAGGATTAGCGCTTCCTCCGCCAGGATCTCCTGGTGCTTGGCCTCATGAGCGGCCAGGGTGCTCCGCATGCGGCGCTTGTGCAGGCAACACTGTTAGGCAAGCCGAAAGGCATGCGAACGTAGCTGTGAGGGAACCCTCGCACCGGCCCACTCGGGATGGCCAGAAGAGCTCCTGGGATGCGGCTCTTTTGAGCCCTGGGATGTTGACGCAGACTCGCAGCCCCCTGACCTCATCGGTAGAGGGAGCGGCGCTTGGTGGCGCGGGGCGACGCTCGCCTCACATTGCCCTTGCCTCCTGAAGATCCTTGATCGCCTTGGTGATGAACTTCCGAGCACCTGGCGCCTCGCGCCATGTGGTCGCCTCACGGAAGCACGTGCTGAAACACACCTCCACATGATGCTCGAGCGCCTCCCTCATGATGTTGGCCAGGTTAGAGGCCCTCCAGAGGATAGCCCCCGAGTCCATCCTGAGAGGGGCGCCGGGCGCGCCTCCCTATGCGAGGGGAGGACATGCCCCGTCCATGGGGGTAGGTCCCGAGGCACGACCGTCGAGCGTCCCGCCCTCCTGACGCCCCAGGTTGAGCAGCTGATTCTAATTCTTCGGGAGAACCTCAGGTGGGCAGGTAAAGCCCTCGGCATCCGAGGTCCCAACCACCGCAGCTTGGTAGGGACGCTCGAGGAGCACACCGCATCTTTCTCATTGCAGGCTACTGTGATGATGTCACCACTTCTAGGCATCTTGAGGACATTGTAGCCATGGTGGGTCGTTGCCATGAACTTAGCGAAGGCCGGATACCCGAGGAAGGCATTGTATGGGAGACGGATGTGGGCAACATTGGAGTTGATGAGCTCGGTTTGGTAGTTCTTGCGGTCGCCAAAGATGACAGGAAGGCGGATCTGCCCTATCGGGGTGGTGGAGCCCTCGGTCACACCTGAGAAGGGTCTGGTAGGCTGAAGCTGGTCATATGGCACTTGGAGTGTGTCTAAGGTCTCGACGGAGAGGACGTTGAGTCCTACTCTGCCATCAATGAGTGTCTTGGTGACGAGCACGTTGCCGATGGTTGGCGAGCAGAGGAGTGGGAGGGCGTCGGCCGCAGCCGCACACTTGAGCTGGTCGTCTGAGTCAAAGGTGACAGCATACATGGACCACTTAAGCGGACGCGTTGCCACGAGCTTGGGGAGGACTGCATTCACCTCATGAGTAAACTGCTTGAAGATGCGGTGAGATGCTGGGGCCTGAGCACCACGCAGGATGCAAGTGATGAAACGAGGCTCTTGCAAGCCCCCTACCCCCATCATCTTGGTGGCGATCGTCGTTCCTTCTTGGTGGTGGTGGTAGTGGAGGAAGGCCAGCGTTGCCCTGTGGACGGTCCTCATGAGGCTGGTCCCTCCATGGACCCTCACGAGGCTGGTTCCTCCAAGGGCCCTCGCAATTCGCGAGGCTGGCCCTGCCAGTGGTCCTCGCGAGGCTGATCGTGCCAGCCTTTGCGAGAGTCGCGAGTCTCCCAGCGTCCTCCACCTCGACCTCCTCCGCGGCCGTAACCTCGGTCACCGCGCTTGGGGCGTCAACCAAAGCACTATCGTGGATAGACCTGAGCTCCTGGCAGTCGTTGCTGTTGTGGCTGTGCACGTTGTGGAAGACGCAGAATGGGCGGCTGCCTTTGGAAGACTCAGGGTAGTCGCACCCGCGCTTCGTCTCAGGCTCAGCCGCGACACAGCTGGTCCCTTGCGCTTGGCTTCCTTGGTCTTGGCCTTCTTGTCTTCTGGGTCAGCCTCGGCGAGCTCGACGAGCGAGAGGCGACCCTCTTCTGCCCTTGCACACTTGACTGCCATGTTGAACATCTCCAGAGCCGAGAATAGGTCCTCGTGAATGGCGAGCTCCTCCTTCATCCTGACGTCCCGGACGCCATCAATGAACACGGAGATGATGGCCTCGTCTGACACCTTGGGAATCTTGATGCAGACATTGGTAAAATGCTGGATGTACTTGCATAAGGTTTCTCCTGGTTGCTGCATGATTAACTGCAGGTCACCAACCGTAGGGCCGCGGTCATGAGTCCCTTCGAAGTTGGAGATGAGCCACTCACGCAGCTCCTCCTAGGAGGAAATCGACTCCGCTGGGAGGTTCAGGAGCCACGAGTGCGCACCGTCACTTGAGAGCCATGGGGAAGAATTGGCCATAATCTTCTCATCGCCAATGGCCGCCTCGATGCTCAGCTCCTAGAGCTGCAGGAACTCAACGGGGTCGGGTGTTCCATCCTAGCATGGAGGCAGGTCTGGCTTGAACTTGCCGGGCCAAACGACGCGACACAACTCTGGGGTAATGGACCGGCAGCGTGCAGCACCTCCGGGTGCCCGCCGTTGAGGTGGAGCTTGATCAGGGTGTTCACGCACCGCTGCGGGAGGCAGCGAGCAACCTTGACGAGGCGGTCTTGGGCGTGCACGTGCCTCGCCTTGGGGCCGTTGCACCACCTGGCAGCTTTCTTCATCATGCGCGGGTGCCTTGCGGGGCTGGTCGCGCTGGGGAGCCTCACGCCTTGGCTCGGGGACGATGTCACACCGGAGAGGAGGAGGAGGTGCGCCGTGGTCTAGGTCACCCACTCGAGGTGGTGGAGGAGGCAGCGAGCGGGATAATGGTGAAACTTCTCCCACGGTGCTGACGAGCTCGGAGATGCGGTCCAGCCCTCATAGAGGTCGCCGGCCGGGCGGAAACGCAGGAGCTCACGCACCATGAGTGGCACGGCCTGCAAGTTCGCTGGCCCACGACGGTAGTGGGAGGACGAAGCAGCCGTTGCAGCTAGCGATGGGGTTGTGGTGCGGCCGTCGCGCTGCACGGAGAGCGGGAGCGACGAACCTTATTGTTCACGGGCAGCGGGGCCGGTGGCAGCGTCTACCGCCGGTGATGTAGAACTGCGGGGGATGCTTTAATCTGGAGAACAGTTTGAGCCACACGGGCAGTGAGGGCAGCCCGACGCTCATAACGAACTCGATGAGCATCCACCATGGAGACGGTGAGGCGATGGCGAATAGATCAGAAGAAGAGAGACTCCACGTACCCCTACCTGGCGGGTGATACATCCATTTTGCATCATGTTTTCTTGCTATTATTTATGTTGTTATTATGCATAATAATGCTTTTTGGAGTAATTCTAATGCTTTTCTCTCATAATTTGCAAGGTATACACCAAGAGGGAGAATTCCGGCAGCTAGAAATCTGGACCTAAAAGCTACGTTAGGCCACCTATTATGCACAACTCCAAACAAGCTGAAACTTCACGGAGATTTTTTACGAATTATTTAAGAAATACTAGAGCTAATAACCACCAGAGGGGGGCCACCAGGTGGGCACAACCCACCTGGGCGCGCTAGGGCCCCTAAGCGTGCTCTTGTGGGTTGTGCTCACCCAGGCCCATCTCCGGTGGCCATCTTCTGGTATATAATCTCTTCTTCCCTAGAAAAAATAAGGGGAAGACTTTCGGGACGGAACGCCGCCGTCTCGAGGCGAAACTTGGGTAGGAGCTGTTTTACCCTCCGGCGGAGCGATTCAGCCGGGGGAACTTCCCTACCGAAGGGGGAAATCATCGTCATCATCGTCACCAACAACTCTCCCATCTTGGGGAGGACTATCTTCACCAGCACCATCTCATCTCAACCCCTATTTCAACTCTTGTGATCAATCTTGTTACCGGAACTATAGATTGTTGCTTGTGGGTGACTAGTAGTGTTGATTACATCTTGTAGTTGATTACTATATGGTTTATTTGGTGGAAGTTTATATGTTCAGATCCATTATGCTATATATTACCTCTCTGATCTTGAGCATGTGCATCACTTTTGAATAGTTACCTTTGTTCTTGAGGTCACGGGAGAAATCATGTTGCAAGTAATCATGTGAATTTGATATGTGTTCAATATATTGATAGTATGTATGTCGTGATTCCCTTAGTGGTGTCATGTGAACATCGACTACATGACACTTCACCATATTTGGGCCTAAGGGCATGCATTGTGGAGTAGTAGGTAGATGGTGGGTTGCGAGAGTGACAGAATCTTAAACCCCCGTTTATGCACTATTCCGTAAGGGATCGATTGGATCCAAAAGTTTAATGTTATAGTTAGAATTTATTCTTAATTCTTTTCTCGTAGTTGCGGATGCTTGCGGCAGGGTTAATCATAAGTAGGAGGTTTGTTCCAGTAAGAACATCACCTAAGCACTGATCCACCCACATATCAAATTCTGAAAGTAGTGAACACAAATTAAACCAACATGATGAAAGTGACTAGATGAAATTCCCGTGTACCCTCCAGAACGCTTGCTTATTATAAGAGACCGTCTTGGCCTGTCCTTTGCCTCAAAAGGATTGGGCTACCTTGCTGCATACTTGGTACTATTACCGTTACTTGCTCATTACAAAATTATGTTGCTATCAAACTACTCTGCTACTCACAATTTCAGCACTTGCAGACCTTACCTTACCGAGAAACACTTGTCAGTTCCTTCTAATCCTCGTTGGGTTCGACACTCTTACTTATCGAAAAGAGCTACAATTGATCACCTATACTTGTGGGTCATCAAGGCAATTTTCTGGCGCCGTTGCCGGGGAGTGAAGCGTTTTCGGTAAGTGGAAATTAGTAAGGAAACATTCATATAGTGTGCTAAAATCTGTTGTCACTTGTTACTATGGACATCCATCCCTTGAGGGGTTTGTTCGGGGTATCTTCACCTCGACCGAAACCACAATTAGCTACCCCTCAACCCGCTCCACGTACTGAAAATATTGAACATGCGATCCCTTTGGGTTTGATAGAACAACTGCTAGCTAATCCTTATGCAGGAGACGGAACCGAACATCTTGATATGCACTTGATATATGTGGAACAAATTTGTGGATTGTTTAAGCTTGTAGGTCTACCCAGAGATCAAGTTATCAAGAAGGTTTTTCCTTTATCTTTGAAGGAAAAAGCACTAGTATGGTATAGGCTATGCAATGATATTAGATCTTGGAACTGGAACCGATTGAAAATGAAGTTTCACCAAAAAAATTATCCTATGCATCTAGTTCATCGTGATCGTAACTACATATATAATTTTTTGGCCTCGTGAAGGATAAAGTATCGCTCAAGATTGGGGGAGGCTTAAGTCAATGTTATATTCATGCCCCAATCATGAGCTCTCAAGAGAAATTATTATTCTGAACTTTTATGCTCGACTTTCTCATAATGATCGATCCATGCTCGATACTTGTTGTGCTGGTTCTTTTATGAAGAAAACTATTGAATTCCGGTGGGATCTTTTGGAAAGAGTTAAATGCAACTCTGAAGATTGGGAACTCGACGAATGTAAAGAGTTAGGTATTAAACTTAAGTATGATTGTGTTAAATCTTTTATGGACACCGATGCCTTTTCAAAGTTTAGCACTAAATATGGACTTGACTCTGAGATAGTAGCCTCCTTTTGTGAATCTTTGCTGCTCATGTTGATTTCCCTACAGAGAAGTGGTTCAAATATCACCCACCTGTTAAAGAAGAAATTAAAGAACCGGTACCAGTTAAAGAAGAAACTATACTTTATAATGTTATTCCAGTTGTTCCTACTGCTTACATTGAAAAACCACCTTTCCCTGTTAGGATAAAGGAACATGCTAAAGTTTCAAATGTGGTTAACAAAAGTTATATTAGAACACCTAAACTAGATGAACAAATTAAAGTAGAACCTAATATTGCTATGTTTAAGGATCTCTTGGAAGAAAATGTAGTTGGGCATGTTATTTGCTTTAATGAAGAGGCTGCTAGAATTGCCAAACCTGATAAAAGGGATAAACATAGACCTGTTGTTGGCATGCCCGTTGTCTCGATCAAAATAGGAGATCATTGCTATCATGGTTTATGTGACATAGGTGCTAGTGTGAGTGTTATTCCCTACTCTTTATACCTAGAAATTATGAATGACATAGCACCCACATAGATAGAAGACATTGATGTCACTATTAAACTGGCTAATAGAGACACTATATCAGCAATTGGGATTGTTAGAGATGTTGAAGTCTTGTGTGGGAAGATAAAATACCTGACTGATTTTCTTGTTATTTGTTCCCCACAAGATGACTACTGTCCCATTATCTTTGGCAGAACCTTCTTGAACACCATTAATGCTAAAATAGATTGTAAAAAACAAACTGTCGGTGTTAGTTTTGGTAATGAGTCTCATGAATTTAATTTCCCCAGGTTTAATAGAAAGCTTCATGAAAAAGAACTACCTAATAAAGATGAAATTATTGGTCTTGCTTCTATTGCTGTACCTCATACTGATCCTCTAGAACAATATTTGCTAGACTATGAGAATGATTTACATATGCATGAAAGAAATGAAATAGATGATATTTTCTATGGGCAACATCCTTTGCTTAAACACAATCTACCTATTGAAAGTTTAGGAGGTCCTCCTCCACCTAAAGGTGATCCTGTGTTCGAATTAAAACAATTGTGTGACACTTTGAAATATGCTTATCTTGATGAAAAGAAGATATATCCTGTTATTAATAGTGCTAACCTTTCAGAACATGATGAAGGAAGATTATTGAGAGTTCTGAGGAAGCACCGAGATGCTATTGGATATACTCTTGATGATTTAAAGGGCATTAGTCCCACTCTATGTCAGCTTAAGATAAATATGGAACCTGATGCTAAACCAGCTATCGATCATCAATATCCGATAAACCCGAAGATGAAAGAATTGGTAAGAATGGAAATATTAAAACTTTTGGAAGCCGGTATAAACTACCCTATAGCTGATAGTAGATGGGTAAGTCCCATTCATTGTGTTCCTAAGAAGGGAGGTATTACTATTGTTCCTAATGACAAGAATGAACTTATTCGACAAAGAATTGTTACATGCTATAGAATGGTTATAGATTTTAGAAAATTAAATAAAGCCACTAGAAAAGATCATTACCCTCTGCCTTTTATTGATGAAATGCTAGAAAGACTATCAAAGCACACACACTTTTGCTTCCTTGATGGATACTCTAGTTTTTCAAAAATACCTGTTTCTCAACCTGATCAAGAAAAGACTACTTTTACTTGTCCCTTTGGAATTTATGCTTATAGACGTATACCTTTTGGTTTATGCAATGCACCTGCTACCTTTCAAAGATGTATGACTGTGATATTCTCTGACCTTTGTAAAAATATTGTAGAGGTTTTCATGGATGATTCATCCGTTTATGAGAAGTCATTTGATGATTGTTTAAGCAATCTTGGTCGACTTTTGCAGAGGTGTGAACAAACAAGTCTTGTCTTGAATTGGGAGAAATGCCACTTTATGGTTAAATAAGGTATTGTATTGGGTCATAAGAATTCTAAAAAGGGTATTGAAATGGAAAAAAGCTAAGGTTGATGCTATTGAGAAAATGCCATGCCCCAAGGATATTAAACGTATTCGTAGTTTCTTAGGTCATGCTAGTTTCTATAGGAGATTTATCAAAGATTTTTTGAAAATTTCTAGACCTTTCACTAACCTTTTACAAAAGGATGTTCCTTTTGTTTTTGATGATCATTGCTTTGAGGCCTTTGAAACACTTAAGAAAGATTTACTTTCTGCACCTATAGTTCAACCACCTGATTGGAACTTACCTTTTGAAATTATGTGTGATGCTAATGATTATGCTGTTGGTGTTGTTCTAGGACAAAGAGTTGATAAGAAACTGAATGTTATCCATTATGCTAGTAAAACTCTAGACAGTGCTCAAAAGAATTATGCTACCACTGAAAAAGAATTCTTAGCAGTTGTGTTTGCTTGTGATAAACTTAGATCTTACATTGTTGATTCAAAAGTAACTGTTCACACTCACCATGCTACTAATAAATATCTTATGGAAAAGAAATATGCTAAACCTAGACTTATTCAGTGGGTTATCTTGTTACAAAAAATTGATTTGCATATTATTGATAGAAAATGAGTAGAGAACCCCGTAGCTGATAACTTGTCTAGACATGAAAATGTGCTTGATGACCCACTACCAATTGATGATAGTTTTCCTAATGAGTAGTTAGGTGCAATAAATGTTACTAATAGTACTCCTTGGTATGCTGACTATGCTAATTATATTGTTGCTAAATATTTACTACACAGTTTCACTTATCAACAAAAGAAAAAGTTCTTTTATGATTTAAGACATTACTTTTGGGATGACCCACATCTTTATAAAGAAGGAGTTGATGGTATTATAAGATGTTGTGTACCTGAGCATGAACAAGGAAAAATCCTTCAGAAGTGTCACTCCGAAGCATATGAAGGACATCATGCTGGAGATAGAACAACTCACAATGTATTGCAGTCTGGATTTTATTGGCCCACTCTCTTCAAAGATGCTCGTAAGTTCGTCTCATCCTGTGATAAATGTCAAAGGATAGGTAATATTGGTAAGCGTCAAGAAATGCCTATGAATTATTCACTTGCTGTTGAACCATTTGATGTATGGGGATTTGATTACATGGGACCTTTTCCTCCCTCTAATGGGTATACACATATTTTGGTTGCTCTTAATTATGTTAATAAATCGGTAGAAGCTATTCCAACCAGTAGTGCTGATCACAACACCTCTATTAAAATGCTTAAGGAAGTTATTTTCCCAAGGTTTGGAGTTCCCATATATTTAATGACTGATCGTTGTTCACGCTTTATTCATGGTGCTTTCCATAAAATTCTTGCTAAATATGATGTTAACCATAGAATTGCATCACCTTATCATCCTCAGTCTAGTGGTCAAGTTGAGCTTAGTAATAGAGAAATAAAATTAATTTTGCAAAAGACTATTAATAGGTCCAGGAAGAATTGGTCTAAGAAATTAGATGATGCACTTTGGGCTTATAGAACAGCTTATAAAAATCCTATAGGTATGTCTCCTTATAAAATGGTTTATGGTAAAGCTTGTCATTTGCCTCTTGAGTTAGAACATAAAGCTATTTGGGCAATCAAGGAACTCAACTATGATTTTAAACTTGCTGGTGAAAAGAGGATATGTGATAGTAGCTCATTAGATGAATGGAGAACCCAAGCTTATTAAAATGCCAAGTTATTTGAAGAAAAATTTCAAAGATGGCATGATAAAGAATCCAAAAACGTGAGTTCAAAGTTAGAGAATATGTTCTTTTGTACAACTCTCGTCTTAGGTTCTTTCAGGTAAACTCCTCTCTAAATGGGAAGGCCCCTATGTTATCGAGGAGGTTTATCGGTCTAGAGCCATCAAGATAAATAATTCTGAAGGAACTAACCCGAAGGTTGTTAACGGGCAACGAATAAAGCATTACATCTCAGGTACGCACATTAATATTGAAAGCAATATTATCCAAACTTTCACACCGGAGGAACACATAAAAGAATCCTTTCAGAACACTCCAGAACCGTCAAAATAAGGAGGTACGTGATACAGTAAGTAAACGGACTCCAAAAAGTCAGCAAAAATATTTTTTATCAGTTTTGGAATATTTACAAAATAGGAAAATAATAAACTATCGGGAAGCGTACCCTGGTGGGCACAAGACACCAGAGCGCGCGAGGCATGCCTAGCGCACCCAGGTGGGTTGTGCCCACCTCGGGTACCTTCAGAACTCCGTTTTCCTACAACTTACTTGTTTCCAAATATAAAAATTCTTTATATACCCCCTGATACTTCTCGAGCTTGCGTTGTATTCCCTCGAAGAGGAAAGGGTGATGCAGCACAATAGCGTAAGTATTTCCCTCATTTTTTAGAACCAAGCTACCAATCCAGTAGGAGACCACGTGCGAGTCCCTCGCACCTACACAAACAAATAAGAACTTCACAGCCAACACGATAAGGGGTTGTCATGCAACGGATGCACTAGAGCTAAAAATGTATGAAAGCTTGAAAGTGCAACTAATCCCCGGGTGGTTTTGGTAATTAATAACAACATATATATCATTGAACTAATATTTACTTGAGAATCATTTCAGAAAAGTTCGATGATATGGGTATGGAAATGTCTGAAGAAGTGGACCCCTCAAAATGCTAAGACAAGCATTGGCAAAAGCTCAAGACTCTTTTTTTGGTTTAGTGATCAAAGATCACATTGAGTCCATAGGAAAAGCCAATACTATTAAAAGGGGATGAGGTTGTGTTAATGATCTGGTTGCTCAAGTGCTTGGTGATCTAGCTCCCTCAACTATCAGCACTCTTCACTACTTAACACACTCATAAGTAATCTCGGACAAACCGATTCTGCAAACTCAGTCCCACCGAGATGAACCACCTCAGTTATTCTTCCAAACCCTAATTTCTCGGTCCATCCAATTTTGAGTTTCGGTCTCACCGAAAATGGACTGCCAACCTTCTGTAACCAATTGACATCACTTCGGAATATCCGAGTTGTTACTTTCGGTCTCACCGAGATGGCAAGCTCCAACCTTTGACTCACTTCGGACACACCGAGATGGTATTTTCGGTCCCACCGAAAATCCCAACGTTCACTATATTTGAACTTTCGGTCTGACCGAGTTTTAACTTCGGTCTCACCGAGATTGGTCAAATGTGTGTGTAACGGTTGGATTTTGTGTGGAGGCTATATATACCCCTCCACCCCTCTTCATTCGTGGAGAGAGCCATCAGAAAGTCTACCACTCCTACCATACACTTTCTGAGAAGTGAACCACCTACCCTTGTGTTGAGATCAAGCCATTCCATTCCTACCATATGAAACTTGATTTCTAGCCTTCCCAAGTTGCTTTCCACTCAAACCTTTCTTCCACCACAGCCATATCAGTGAGGAGAGTTGAGTGTTGGGGAGATTATCATTTGAAGCACAAGAGCAAGGAGTTCATCATCATCAACACCATCTATTACCTTTTGGAGGGTGGTGCCTCCTAGATTGGTTAGGTGTCGCTTGGGAGCCTCCATCTTTGAGATGTGGAGTTGAACCAAGAAGTTTGTAAGGGCAAGGAGATCGCCTACTTCGTGAAGATCTACCCCGAGTAAGGCTAGTCCTCCGTGGGCGTAGGCCATGATGGAATAGACAAGGTTGCTTCTTCGTGGACCCTTCGTGGGTGGAGCCCTCCGTGGACTCGCGCAGCCGTTACCCTCCGTGGGTTGAAGTCTCCATCAACGTGGATGTACGATAGCACCACCTATCGGAACCACGACAAAAATCTTCGTGTCACCAAACTGCGTTTGATCTTCTCCACCTCTCTTTTACATGTGCAATTTACTTTCCGCTGCTTATACTCTAGAATTGCATGTGTAGGGTGTTACTTGAATTGATCTTAATTGTGAAACTGCCAAAAACATTGCATGATCAAAAGGCAGATTTTTTATATTGTCAAGTAGTCTAATCACCCCCCCTCTAGACATACTTTTGATCCTACAAGTGGTATCAGAGCTTTGGTCTCCATTGTTTTGGTTTCCATTGCATTGGACTCCATAAGCTTGGTTTCACAACCTAGGAGAGTATGGCGTCTAGTGAGGGTAATTATCGTAGAGGTCCCTACTTTGATGGTACAAATTTTGCTAGTTAGAAGCATAAAATGAAAATGCATATTCTTGGTCATAACCCAGCCGCATGGGGCATTATTTGTGTTGGTATGCAAGGTGATTTCTTTGAAGAAGGAAAAGTTTCGGATCGCGAAGCTACACCAGAAGAGTTGCGGATGTTGCAAAACAATGCTCAAGCTTGTGACATTCTCTTCAATGCTTTGTGTCCCGAAGAGTTCAACAAAATCAGCCGTCTTGAGAATGCTAAAGAGATTTGGGATACTTTGGTTGAAATGCACGAAGGTACTGAATCTGTGAAGGAATCAAAGCTAGATATTCTTCAAGGTCAACTTGACAAGTTCAAGATGAAGGATGGTGAAGGAGTCGCTGAAATGTACTCTAGGCTTGCTCTCATCACAAATGAGATTGCCGGCTTAGGAAGCGAAGAAATGACCGACCGATTCATCATTAAGAAGATTCTCAGAGCTTTGGATGGAAAGTATGACACCGTGTGCACTTTGATCCAAATGATGCCAAACTACAAGACCCTCAAGCCAACTGAAGTCATTGGAAGAATTGTTGCTCATGAGATGACACTTAAGGATAAGGAAGAGCTTCACAACAAGTCAAGTGGTGCTTACAAAGCTACAAGTGATGCTCCTACTACCTCAAGTGACAAGCTAATTTCCAATGAAGAGATAAGCCTAATGGTCAAGAACTTCAACAAGTTCTACAAGAATAGAGGCAAAGAAAGAAGCTCAAAGTCTAGATCATATGATGAAAAGAGATCTTCTAGTCGTGATCGATACTGCTACAATTGTGGAAGACCCGGACACTTCTCAAATGAGTGTACGGCTCCCCACAAGAGAAGAGAAGAATCTCCAAGAAGAAGAGCAAGAGATGAGTCACCTCGGAGAGAGAGAAGGAGCAGAGATGATCGTTATGAACGAAGACCCTCTCGGAGAAGCAAGGATTCGGAGAGGAAAGACAAGTCATCAAGGAGCTACACAAGAAGAAGACATCAAGCTCATGTAGGTGAATGGGTCTCCGGCTCCGACTCTGACAATCAATCCGATGGAAGCTATCACTCCGACTCCGACTATAGTCAAGATGAAGGTGTTGCCGGACTTGCACTCGTATCCTCCAACTCCAACTCCTACGACTTATTTTATTCACCAAATGAGGGAATTGGAAGATGCTTCATGGCTAAAGGCCCCAAGGTAACACACCCTGAATTCATTGACTTTGATAGTGATGAGGATGACTTGCTTGGTGAAGATGAGCTCTTGCATGATAAATCTAGCGAGCTTAGTAATGATGAAAATGCTAGTAGTCTTTATAGTCGAGAAGAGTCGAATGACAAAGCTATGAAGGAGATTGAGCGTCTAACTAAAGAACTAAACACTCTTAAGTTAGCTCATGAAACAACTCAAGAAGATCATAGAGAGCTCCTAAGATCTCATGAGAAGCTACGCTTCGAGAAGCTCACTCTAGAGCAAGAACATGAGTTTCTAAAAGCGATCAATGACGATCTTCGAAAGAAGAGTTCTTCATATCTTGCCAAACGACTTCTCTTGTCAAATTTCTTGCCACCTATTAAGACTAAGCATGACAAACATAAGAAAAATTCTTCCTCTAGTAGTAACAATGACAATGTTAAATCAAATGTTGTTACTTCTAGTAGTTCTCTTGATTCCACTAACAATGTTTCAAGCCAAGTTACACTTGAGCAAGAAAATAGCTTATTGAAGGAAATCATAGAGAAAGGTGTCTACAAGAGTCTTGCCGGAAGCAAGAACTTTGAGGAGATTGTTCGCAAACAAGGAAGACACCGGAAGAATCAAGGGATTGGTTTTGAGCGAAAGTTCAACGCCGGAGGTGTTGAGTGGGAAGAAGGTCAATACCCTACTCCACAGTTTGTTTCACAAAAGAAGAAGTATGATCCTACTTCTTCCAATATGGAACAAGCTCAAGATGACCTTCCACCACAAGACCACAAGCTAAAGGCCAAGGACAAGCTTCAAGAGGAGATTGATGCATTCATTGAAGCACCTCAAGCCATGGTCAAGTGGGTTCCCAAGGACACATCAAGTTCTACTTCGTCAAGCTCAACTACAACACCAAGGATTCCCATCAAGATGATGTGGATCCCAAAGAAGAAGAACTAGTAGGTTCTTGAGGGTGACTCCGCCAACAAAGTTCACTCATATTCATTTTGGCAAGAACTTGTGAAATCAACTTCCACATCATGCACTAGTTCATGGAGTCACAAACCCTCTTGTTGGTAAGTCAAGGGACAAGGTAATCATTGCTTTCATGGACATCATCTTTTGTGTACTTCACTCTATGTCTATGGATATTCTTGTTTGTTCCTTGTGGGACTAACCCATGTAGGTATTAAAAGTGCCCTAATCCAAAGGATTGCTCCCAACTCTTGATGATCTGCATCAACATTGAGCATCCACATCTTCAACATCTACATGAAGTCTTCTACGACAACCCAAGGTTAGTTTGACCCTTTGAAAGGGGTTCTCACATCTAGGGGGAGCTTTGCTCTAAAAATTGAGCTAAAGCATCTCCAAATGATGTGAACACATAAATGCTTTATGTAAAAGTGGTAACCCCACTTGTGCTTAAACGATGAGTATGACCTATGATCAAATGTTCTCATTTGGCTCCTAAGTCAATATACTCATATACAGATGACCTAGTCATCGACAAATTGTGTGCTAGTAGCTAAAGTGCTGGTTGTGCATGTTTGACACATAGTTGAGTTGCTATCTTATTGTGTGAGCATGTTGAATGCATGATTTTATCCATTCAAGGACATCCATTTGTTGTTTTGATTGTTTTGATTTTTCTGGCCAAATGGATGGACAAGAATGCCTAAGCACTTTCTCTAGATATCTATGCTTTCTTGTCTCAAATTCTATTCATGCTCTTATCACAACTTTGAACAAGTCTTTTTCGGACAGTCCGAGTGAGGAGCACTCGGAGCCACCGATTCGTCTAAGGCTGACTTCCAAAACCCTCTAAGTCCATTTCGGTCTGACCGGCTTCTCAATCTCGGTCCAACCGAAACGCTTAGACTGATCTAGGTTTCATCTCGGTGAAACCGAGTTCAAAATCTCGGTCTGACCGATATGCGTAACTGCACAGCAGTTATACATCTCGGTGACACCGAGTTTTTCAACTCGGTCCCACCGACAGCATGGGGTTATATATACCTGAGGGCTGCGCGCGATTTAATTCTTCAAACCGTTCGCCCCCAAGACCCCTGCTGCCGTCGCCCTGGTCTACGGATCGTCGCCGTCGTCGCCTGTGCGCCCTCGCCGCAGGTCTCCGCCGCCGTCAACGGTAATCATCTCCACCGTTGCCGCCGTAGAGGGATTCCACCAAGTTAGGGTGTATCCCAATCCCTTTCGTGCTCCCCATCCGATTCTTGCATGATAGGCTTGCCATGATTCAATCCACGTTTGAGATATTCCCTATACATTAGTTCAGATCCTCTAGTTTCGAGCAAAATTCTTAGGTTTAGGTTTCCACCGAATGCATCTCGGTGAAGCCGATTTTGAAACTCGGAATGACCGATTTGGCCTCTGGCCATTGCACTGCATCATTCGGTTTAACCGAGTTGTGCCAATCGGAATGACCGAAACGTAGTTTCAGTGAAACCCTAAGTTATCGGTAGGACCGAAACCCATTTCGGTCTGACCAAAAGTGGTGTGTAGGTTTCTGTTGAACACTTCGGTTTCACCGAAACCTGAAATCGGTTTGAACGAAATACATTCTGTGAAAACTCAAAACTAAGTTTTGAACTCATTTTTTTTTGCAAAAACCTCTGCAGTTGTGATAACTCTTCTACTCTGCCTATACCTTATCTTTTCACAGGTTTTTCAGCCATGTCAGATGTCAGTGACAGCCAGAACAGGTCTGAATCACCGTTTGCTGAAATTCCAGAGGCAGATACAAGTCCTGCTAGCAGCTCCAGTGATGATGGTGAGAGGAGCACCCCTAGTGGTTTGCCTCCTGCAGCCACCAGAACCAGGAAGAAGAGAACTTCTGATGATGAACACTCTGACTTTGTTGCTGAGGAAGTTACCTCGAAGCCAAAGAGGAATGTGGTTGCCAAAGAGCACCAAGGGCAGCAGTCAAGGAAAGGCACAAGCAAAGTAAAGCAGTCAGCAGTTGCAAAGAAGCTCAACTTGGAAGAGCCTGCTCCAAGCAAGGTGAAGAAGACTTCCAAAAGGAAGAGGGTAGTATATGCTGAACCTCAAGTTGATGCTGCAGAAGAAGAAGAAGAAGATGCACCCCAGCCTCCTCCTCAGAAAGCTAAGTTCATGGGTGATGCTATTCGGGCTCAAGCCTCCTCTAAACCCAAGAAGCCTGCTCAAGCCAAGGCAGCTCCAGCCAAGCCCAAGAGAACAACCAGAAGCATTCCAACTTCTGAGAAGAACAAAGGTGAGATGCCACCGTCTGAATCAGATGAAGAGCATGTGTTGCTCAAGCTCCGTCCCAAGTTGCCACTCCACAATGAGAGCTTTACTGCATGTGGAGTTGCTGATTTTGTGGGTCAAGAGCTGACAGCTTGGAATGACGAGATGATCATGCAGTTCTATGCCACAGCCCACTTCTATCCTGATGGCAAGATCACCTGGATGACTGAAGGTCAAAGGTTTTCTTCGACTGTTGAAGAATGGGCAGAACTTCTGAACGCTCCAGTGCAGAGAGAGGACGACATTGATGTCTATGGGATTCCTAAGAAGAGTCATGATTCCATGAAGAACATGTACAAGGAGATCCCGGCTGCTGATTTGGAAGGATGGAAGCTTGGCTCAGTGTACTATCTCCAGGCAGGTCTGACCACCACTAACACTGTTCTGAGGCATACATTGATGCCTAAGTCTGGAGACCACCGCATGATTCGAGGCTATTCTATCAACATGCTGCACATTCTCGATGAGAAGGCACCTTTCAAGGTGATGGACTTGATGGTAGAGACCATTAAGAGGACAGCAGCTGACCAGAAGAGGTCGTGTGGGTTTGCTCCGCAGATTCAGATGCTCATCAACGCCAAGTTTGGCACGGGCAAATTCATGTTGGATAGGAAGCACTTGCCACTGCAGCCAGAGCATCAGGACAACGTAGTTGTGATGGATGAAGAGGATCCTACCTCAGTTGAAGGACAAGCCAAAATCGAAGCTGTAAAGAAGGCTAAAGCTGACAAAGAGGCAGCAGCAGCAGCAGCTAAGCCAAAGAGCTTTGGAGAACAAATTCTTGAAGCTACCCAGAGGATTGAACAACGCCTGGCCAGCATTGAGCAATCTCAGGAGAGCCTAGAGAGGATTGTTGAGGACAAGATCCACGCTCTGGACGTGAAGCTGACTGAGATTCAGGTGTCTGTCAACAAGCTTGAGGCAGACATGGAGGAGACAAGGCAGGAGAGAGCAGAGCTTATGCAGGATGATCTAGTCCAGGACTCTCATCGCCAGACTACTCCGGTTCCGAGAGGATCCAGATCTGCAGCTATCCCAGTGACAGACTCCAGGGCTACCACTTCAGCACCAGCTACAGCTCCAGCAGTTCCTCCAGCTCCAGCATCCACTCCTCCACCGTAGACATCAGCAGAAGTCTTCGCCGATGCAGCTATCTCTACACCGACATCTACCCAGACGGGAGCCGCCAGCAGAGCCCGCAGTGACGCTTAGCTCTATACCTTTTCGAACTTTTTGGTAACTTGTTGCCAAAGGGGGAGAAATTGTTATAGATCATAGGGCTTCGATAGAGAGAGTGCTCTTTCGTCTTTCGTTCTTTTGCCGGTTTTCTTTGAGTTACATTGGTTTCTTTTGGTTCCTGAAACTTTAAGTGTGCTTGCTACTACGTTTGATGCTATCTTAATGAGTGCCTAGTCATACTATGCTTTAATGTGTGCTTATTTCTTATCATATGCTATTCCTTATTGTATGGCTATTTACTCTTGTCTTGGTGATTGAGTGCATGTTATTCATTCTTATCATTTTGTGCGCTCCACCAAGATGTATGTGACATGGAAGAGTGACCCATAATCCTAATCGATTGTGCATTTGCATTCAAACGCAAATTTTAAATAATGCACAAATTTAGGGGGAGCTCTTGTTTATCACATACTTCTCAAAGCGACGATGTTATTCTTTGATTATATCCTTTGTCGAAGCTTTGATCTATATGTTGTCATCAATTACCAAAAAGGGGGAGATTGAAAGTGCAACTAATCCCCGGGTGGTTTTGGTAATTAATAACAACATATATATCATTGAACTAATATTTACTTGAGAATCATTTCAGAAAAGTTCGATGATATGGGTATGGAAATGTCTGAAGAAGTGGACCCCTCAAAATGCTAAGACAAGCATTGGCAAAAGCTCAAGACTCTTTTTTTGGTTTAGTGATCAAAGATCACATTGAGTCCATAGGAAAAGCCAATACTATTAAAAGGGGATGAGGTTGTGTTAATGATCTGGTTGCTCAAGTGCTTGGTGATCTAGCTCCCTCAACTATCAGCACTCTTCACTACTTAACACACTCATAAGTAATCTCGGACAAACCGATTCTGCAAACTCAGTCCCACCGAGATGAACCACCTCAGTTATTCTTCCAAACCCTAATTTCTCGGTCCATCCGATTTTGAGTTTCGGTCTCACCGAAAATGGACTGCCAACCTTCTGTAACCAATTGACATCACTTCGGAATATCCGAGTTGTTACTTTCGGTCTCACCGAGATGGCAAGCTCCAACCTTTGACTCACTTCGGACACACCGAGATGGTATTTTCGGTCCCACCGAAAATCCCAACGTTCACTATATTTGAACTTTTGGTCTGACCGATTTTTAACTTCGGTCTCACCGAGATTGGTCAAATGTGTGTGTAACGGTTGGATTTTGTGTGGAGGCTATATATACCCCTCCACCCCCTCTTCATTCGTGGAGAGAGCCATCAGAAAGTCTACCACTCCTACCATACACTTTCTGAGAAGTGAACCACCTACCCTTGTGTTGAGATCAAGCCATTCCATTACTACCATATGAAACTTGATTTCTAGTCTTCCCAAGTTGCTTTCCACTCAAACCTTTCTTCCACCACAGCCATATCAGTGAGGAGAGTTGAGTGTTGGGGAGATTATCATTTGAAGCACAAGAGCAAGGAGTTCATCATCATCAACACCGTCTATTACCTTTTGGAGGGTGGTGCCTCCTAGATTGGTTAGGTGTCGCTTGGGAGCCTCCGTCTTTGAGATGTGGAGTTGAACCAAGAAGTTTGTAAGGGTAAGGAGATCGCCTACTTCGTGAAGATCTACCCCGAGTAAGGCTAGTCCTCCGTGGGCGTAGGTCGTGATGGAATAGACAAGGTTGCTTCTTCGTGGACCCTTCGTGGGTGGAGCCCTCCGTGGACTCGCGCAGCCGTTACCCTCCGTGGGTTGAAGTCTCCATCAACGTGGATGTACGATAGCACCACCTATCGGAACCACGACAAAAATCTTCGTGTGACCAAACTGCGTTTGATCTTCTCCACCTCTCTTTTACATGTGCAATTTACTTTCCGCTGCTATTACTCTAGAATTGCATGTGTAGGGTGATACTTGAATTGATCTTAATTGTGAAACTGCCAAATACATTGCATGATCTAAAGGCAGATTTTTTATATTGTCAAGTAGTCTAATCACCCCCCTCTAGACCTACTTTCGATCCTACAAAGCTCAACAAAAGAAACTAAGTGGGTGTGCATCCAACTTGCTTGCTCACGAAGACCTAGGGTATTTGAGAAAGCCCATCGTTGGAATATACAAGCCAAGTTCTATAATGAAAATTCCCACTAGTATATGAAAGTGACTAAACATGAGACTCTCTATCATGAAGAACATGGTGCTACTTTGAAGCACAAGTGTGGAAAAAGATAGTAGCAACTGTCCCTTTTTCTTTTCTTTTTTTGGGCCTTTTTTTCTTTGGCCTTTTTTGGAGGGGGCTTTCTTGATTTAGCCTTTCCTCACATGCGACAATGCTCTAATAATGATGATCATCACACTTTCATTGAATTACAACTCGATACTAGAACAAAGTATGACCTATATGAATGCCTCCGACGGTGTACCGGGATGTGCAACGAATCAAGAGTGACATGTATGAAAAATTATGCATGGTGGCCTAGCCACAAATACGATGTCAACTACATGATCATGCATGGCAATATGACAATATGAAGCGTGTCATATGAACAGAACGGTGGAAAGTTGCATGGCAATATATCTCGGAATGGCTATGGAAATGCCATGATAGGTAGGTATGGTGGCTGTTTTGAGGAAGATATATGGTGGCTGTTTTGAGGAAGGATATATAGTGGGTGTATGGTACCGGCGAAAATTGTGCGGTACAAGAGAGGCTAGCAATGGTGGAAGGGTGAGAGTGCGTAATATCCATGGACTCAACATTACTCATAAGAACTCATATACTTATTACAAAAATATATGAGTCATCAAAACAAAGCAATAAACGCATGCTCCTAGGGGGGAGGTTGGTAGGAGTTAACCATCGCACGCCCCTGAGCTCCACACAAAGGTTGACACTCTACAAATACTTCATGCTCTAACTTCGTCACATAGGGGTTCACCATACGTGCATGCTACGGGAATCACTAACTTTAACACAAGCATTTCTCAATTTCATAATGACTCCACTAGCATGACTCTAATATCACTATCCTTGTATCTCAAAACAATTATCAAGCATCCAACTTCTCATCATATTCAATGCACTTAGTGTGAATGTTTTTTACTACATTGATCTTGGATGCCTATCATGTTAAGGCTAGTTTTATAGCCAAAGCGCATTACCATGCTGTTTTAATAGACTCTCAAAAGGATATAAGTGAAGCATGAGAGATCAAAAATTTCTACAAAATATAATCACCATCGTGCTCTAAAAGATATAAGTGAAGTACTAGAGCAAAAACTATTCAACTCAAAAGATATAAGTGAAGCACATAGAGTGTTCTAACAATTCCTAGGCCATATCTAACTCTCTCAAAAAGGTGTGTCCAGCAAGGCTAATTGTGGCAAACTAACAAGCAAATACTCAAATTATACATGACGCTCCAAGTAAAACACATATCATGTGGTGAATAAAAATATAGCTCTCAGTATAGTTACCGATGGATGAAGACGAAAGAGGGGATGCCTTCCCGGGGCATCCCCAAGCTTAGGCTCTTGGTTGTCCTTGAATTTTACCTTGGGGTGCCTTGGGCATCCCCAACCTTAGTCTCTTGCCACTCTTTGTTCCATAGTCCATCAAAGCAATACTCAAAATTTGAAAACTTCACAACACAAACTTAGACAAAAGTCTCATGAGGTCCGTTAGTATAAGAAAACAAACCACTACTCAAAGGTACTGCAATGAATTCAGTCTTTGTTTATATTGGTTTTAAACCTACTATGTTCCAACTTCTCTATGATTCATACTTCCCAATACTACTCATAGATGCATTGAAATGAGCAAACAACACACGAAAAATAGAATCTATCAAAAACAGTACAGTCTATAGTAATCTGTAACTTTTGCATACTTTTGTAACTACAAAAAAATTGAAATAAATTGGTAAACGTGAGGAATTTGTCTACTAATCATATGCAAAAAGAATCAACTAAATAGCACACTCCAGTAAAATCTGGTGACCATTCTAGCGAGCGCTAACGATTCTGTTTTTCACACAAGTCTTCCACAAGGTTCGACATGGCACAAACACTAATTAAAACACAAAACCACATCTAAACAGAAGCTACATGGAATATTTATTCCTAAACAGAAGCAAAAACAAAAAATATAAAATTGGGTTTCCTCCCAACAAGCGCTATTGTTTTGCGCCCCTAGCTAGGCACGATACAAAGATAGATCTAGGTATTGCCATCTTTGGAAGGCAATCCATATGTGGCTCTCATAATAGATTCATATGGTAATTTGATTTTCTTTCTAGGAAAGTGTTCCATGCCTTTCCTTAACGGAAATTGGAATCTAATATTTCCTTCCTTCATATCAATAATTGCACCAATCGTTCTAAGGAAAGGTCAACAAAGAATAATAGGACATGAAGGATTGCAATCTATATCAAGAACAATGAAATCTACTGGCACATAATTCCTATTGGCAACAATAAGAACATCATTAATCCTTCCCATAGGTTTCTTAATAGTGGAATCCGCAAGATGCAAATTTAAAGAACAATCATCAAGCTCATGGAACCCTAGCAAATCACACAAAGTTTTTGGGATAGTGGAAACACTTGCACCCAAATCACACAAAGGAAAGCATTCATGATCTTCAATTTTTATTTTAATAGTAGGTTCCCACTCATCATAAAGCTTTCTAGGGATAGAATTTATAATTCAAGTTTTTCTTCATAAGAATGCATCAAAGCATCAACTATATGTTTGGTAAAAGCTTTATTTTGACTATAAGCATGCGGAGAGTTTAGTACGGATTGCAACAAGGAAATACAATCAATCAAAGAGCAATTATCATATTTCAATCCCTTGAAATTCAAAGTAGTGGGTTCATTACTATGCAAAGTTTTATTCTCTTCACTCCCACTTTTAACAATTTTAGCATCAAGATCTAAAAACTCCAAATCATTGGGACACCTTAAAGTAGACTCATCTCCAATCCTATCTTTCTCAAGATTCATACTAGAAAACAAGGATCTAATAGGATACACATCAATAACTTTCAGATCTTCATCTTTATTTTCATGATAACTAGAAGAACACACTTTTATATAATTCTCTCTTTTAGCACGCATCCTAGCAGTTCTTTCTTTGCATTCATCAATGGAAATTCTCATGGCTTTGAGAGACTCATTGATATCATGCTTAGGTGGGATAGATCTAAGTTTCAAAGATTCAACATCAAGAGTAATTCTATCCACACTTCTAGCCAATTCATCAATCTTAAGCAATTTTTCTTCAAGCATAGCATTGAAATTCTTTTGCAAAATCATAAACTCCTTAACACTAGTTTCAAATTCAGAAGGCATCTTTCCATAAGAGTTGTTGTAGGAATTTCCATAATTATTAGAGGAATTACTAGGAAAAGGCCTAGGATTAAAATTCCCTTTTATAAGCATTGTTACCAAAATTATTCCTACCAACAAAATTCACATCCAAAGATTCATTATTATTTTCAATCAACGTGGATAAAGGCATATCATTAGGATCAAAAGAAGCACTCTTAGCAGTAAATAATTTCATAAGTTCATCCATCTTTCCACTCAAAACACTAATCTCTTCAATAGCATGCACTTTTTTACTACTAGATCTTTCGGTGTGCCATTGAGAATAATTAACCATAATATTATCTAGTAGTTTGGTAGCTTCTCCTAAGGTAGTTTCCATGAAAGTGCCTCCTGCGACCGAATCTAAAAGAGTTTTAGAAGAAAAATCTAAGCCAGCATAAAAGTTTTGAGTAATCATCCATAAGTTCAGACCATGTGTAGGGCAATTACGTATCATTAATTTCATTCTCTCCCAAGCTTGTGCAACATGCTCATGATCTAGTTGCTTAAAATTCATAATATCATTTCTAAGAGAGATGATCTTAGCAGGAGGGAAATACTTAAAGATAAAAGCATATTTGCACTTATTCCATGAATTAATACTATTTCTAGGCAAAGAGGAAAAGCAAGTTTTAGCACGATCACTAAGTGAAAACGGAAATAACTTCAATTTAACAATATCATTATCCGTATCCCTTTTCTTTTGCATATCACACAAATCAACAAAGTTGTTTAGATGGGTAGCGGCATCTTCACTAGGAAGGCCGGAAAATTGATCTTGCATGACAGGATTCAATAGAGCAGCATTGATCTCACAAGATTCAGCATTGGTAATAGGAGAAATCAGAGTGCTAATAAAATCATTATTGTTGGTATTGGAGAAGTGACACAATTTGGTATTGTTTTGAGCCATAGTGACAAGCAAGCAATCCAACACAAAAGCAAACAAGAAGCAAGCGAATAATAAACACACGGCAGAAGAAGGGCGAATAAAACGGCAAGGGTGAAGTGGGGGAGAGGAAAACGAGAGGAAAAAAATGTAATGCAAAGGATAAGGGTTTGTGATAGGTACTTGGTATATGACTTTTGCGGAAGCCTCCCCGGCAACGGCGCGAGAAATTCTTCTTGCTATTTCTCGAGCTTGCGTTGTATTCCCTCGAAGAGGAAAGGATGATGCAGCACAGTAGCGTAAGTATTTCCCTCAGTTTTTGAGAACCAAGGTATCAATCCAGTAGGAGACCATGCGCGAGTCCCTCGTACCTGCACAAACAAATAAGAACTTCGCAACCAACACGATAAGGGGTTCTCAATCCCTTTACAGTCACTTACGAAAGTGAGATCTGATAGAGATGATAGTTTGATATTTTTGGTATTTTTTGATATAAGAACGAAAAGTAAATGTGGAAAAGTAAAGTAGATTGTAGATTGATATGTTGAGAATAGACCCGGGGGCCATAGTTTTCTCAAGTGGCTTCTCTCATGATAGCGATATTCTACGGCGGGTGAACAAATTACTGTCGGGCAATTGATAGAAAATCGAATAATTATGAGACTATCGAGGCATCACGTCCGAGATAAGTAGACCGAAACGATTCTGCATCTACTACTATTACTCCACACATCGACTGCTATCCAGCATGCATCTAGAGTATTAAGTTCATAAGAACAGAGTAACGCCTTAAGCAAGATGACATGATGTAGAGGGATAAACTCAAACATAGTGATATAAACCCCATCTTTTTATCCTCGATGGCAACAATACAATACGTGCCTTGCTGCCCCTACTGTCACTGGGAAAGGACACCATAAGATTGAACCCAAAACCAAGCACTTCTCCCATGGCAAGAACTATAGATCTAGTAGGCCAAACAAAACCAATAATTCGAATAGACTTGTAAGGATATTATAATCATACATAAAGAGTTCAGAGAAGAACCAAATATTTCTCATAGATAATCTTGATCATAAACCCACAATTCATCGGATCTCGACAAACACACTGCAAAAAGAGATTACATCGAATAGATCTCCTCGAAGACCGAAGAGAACTTGGTATTGAGATCCAAAGAGAGAGAAGAAGCCATCTAGATAATAGCTATGGACTCGAAGGTCTGTGGTAAACTACTCAGAACTCATGGTGAGGCGATGATGATGATGTAGAAGCACTCCGTGGTAGATCCCCCCTCCGACGGAGCTCCGAAACAGGCCCCAAGATGGCATCTCATGGGAATAGAAGGTTGCGGCAGTGGAACTAGGGTTTTCTCTGTTGTTCTGATGGTTTCGGGGTACGTAGGTATATATAGGAGGAAGGAGGGCACCGGGGGGCCACACGGGGTGCCCATGAGGCAGGGGGTGCGCCCTATAGGGGGGCACCCTCGTGGACGCCACGTCAGCCCTACTCCATGGTTCTCAAGTCTCCCGTGCGTATTTTGCTCCAAAAATATCTCTCCCGAAGGTTTCATCCCGTTTGGACTCCATTTGATATTCCTTTTCTACAAAACCCTGAAATAGGCAAAAACAACAATCTGGACTGGGCCTTTGGGTTAGTAGCTTAGTCCCAAAAATAATATAAAAGTGTATAACAAAGCCTGTTAAACATCCAAAACATCATAAATAATAGCATGGAACAATCAAAATTATAGATACGCTGGAGACGTATCACCCCCGAACCTGTTGACCACCATATCACGGAGAAATCTTCTGTTTTCTTTTCTTGATGTTTTCGGTTAGATCTACCAAGCTAGGCATCATGTCTTCCTCTTCTTCCAACCTGATGGAAGAAGATGTTTGGCTGATGAAGATCGAGCTGAAGAGGGAAGAACCCGTAGAAGCTGCAAAAGGTGACAAAGGCAAGGAGGTTGTCGGTGATCAAGCACCGGTAGTCGAGCAAGCATTGCTGGCCGAAGAGGAAGGAGAAGAACCCACACCAAAAAGGCCTCTACACATGTTACATCATAATAGTTTTCGTAATTTAATTCACAATTATGGGTTCGAGAATCCTCCTCGTAGGCACATACCATCCAATTGGGATATATCTCGGCCAAAGGAAAACAGTGCAGGAATAAACCCGTGGGGTCCGGAAAACAAACACATAATGGCTGAGGAAAAGAAAAACAGTGACTTGCTTCATTAGGCCCTTCTGGAGATTCAAGGTTTGAAGGATTTAGTCTTCCTTATACTGGAAAGTACTTCATCACCACCACCATCTTCTTCACCAGCAAAGGGAAATTGAGTATCGGGTATGGGCACTCCTCTTGGCTTTCGCCAAGCTTGGGGGAGGTGCCTAGGTATCGTATCATCCGTTCTATCCTTTTGCATTTACTTATCTTAGTTCGATATTTTGCTTTAGAATAAATGAAAGTTTAGTTCGATCCTTTCTCTTTGAGTTTGCTTAGTGATTTATCTTTGTAATCGTGTGCGAGATATATAATAAAGTTTAGTTTTTAGTTTTACCTTCTTTATCTTCCTGTTGAATAAAAATAAAGGAAATAAATAAAGACGATCATATGCTAATCTTATGGTAGGTGATGGCACCACATAAGGAAAAGTATATGTAGAAATTTTTATTAGAGATTGACAAACATAGCATTGGTCAATGATGCAACTCATGAAATAATTAATAAGGGAAGAGAAGATTCACATATAAATATACTATCCTAGAAATCTTTTGTGAATGTGAGCCCCCATCAAAATATTATAAGCCAAAATTCTTGACGTTGGACAAGGAAGACAACTTAATGATTTATGTTTGCTCATATTCACATAGAAGTTATATTGTCATAGATCCTTTAACATGTGGTGCTTTCCCAATATGTTTTCTAGCCCAAAATTTTGCACTAAGTAGAGATACTACTTGTGCATCCAAACTTCTTAAACCAAAACATTTTTCGAGAGTCCACCATACCTACCTATGGATTGAGTAAGATCCTTCAAGTAAGTTGTCATCGGTACAATAAGGCAATAAAAATTGCTTCTAAAAGTGTGAGATCATTTAGTGTAAGAGAAAATTGAGCGTTGCACGAACTTGTGATGATGAAGAATAAAAGCGACAGACTGCATAATAAAGGTTTCTATGACAAGGTGCAATGCAACGTGACGTTCTTTTGCACTAGGGGATTGAGCATACAAACAAATAAGCGCATGGCAAACTATGCTTCCCTCTGCGAAGGGCCTATCTTTTACTTTTATGCAAAGAGTGACAGTTTTCTCTCTATTCCTTTATTTCTTTATCTTTTGGCAAGCATAATGTGGTGAGGAAAGATCTAGGCACATATGTCTAGTTGAATATGGGTGACATGAGTTATTATTGTTGACATCACCCTTGAGGTGAGTATGCTGGGAGGCAAAACTATAAGCCCCTATATTTCTATGTGTCCAGTTGAAATGTTTTGCTCATGTGTATGCAGTGGGTGTTAGCAATCATAGAATACTATATGATGGTTGAGTATGTGGACTTGCCTAAAGGCTTCGATATGTGACCCTTCCTGAAAAGATGATGAATTGTAGTTGCAAAGTTGACTGAAAACATAGTTTATTGGTTTCTAATAGAGTTTATGATTTATACTTCAGTTGTGTGATGAACTGTTACTTATTCATGAGAAGTCTATGATACAAGTCTTATGATAAAAGTCTTATGTTTAATTTTGTTGCTATTATAATAATCAACATGATGCTTCTATGTCCGTATTTTTTTTATCGACACCACTCTCTCAAAGCATGTGGACATGTTTTTCGTTTTCGGTTTTCGATTGAGGACAAGCGAGATCTAAGCTTGGGGGAGTTGATACGTCCATTTTGCATCATGTTTTCTTGCTGTTATTTATGTTGTTATTATGCATAATAATGCTTTTTGGAGTAATTCTAATGCCTTTTCTCTCATAATTTGCAAGGTATACACTAAGAGGGAGAATTCCGGTAGCTGGAAATCTGGACCTGAAAAAGCTACGTCAGGCCACCTATTCTGCAAACAAGCTGAAACTTCATGGATATTTTTTATGGATTATTTAAGAAATACTAGAGCTGATAACCACCACAAGGGGCCCACCAGGTGGGCACAACCCACCTGGGCGTGCCAGGGCCCCTAGGCGCGCCCTGGTGGGTTGTGCTCACCCAGGCCCATCTCCGGTGGCAATCTTCTGGTATATAAGCCCTTCTAACCTAGAAAAAATAAGGGGAAGACTTTCAGGACGGATCACCGCCGTGTTGAGGCGGAACTTGGGCAGGAGCACTTTTGCCCTTCGGCTGAGCCACTCCGCCGGGGGAACTTCCCTCCCGGAGGGGGAAATCATCGTCATCATCATCACCAACAACCCTCCCATCTTGGGGAGGGCTATCTTCAACAACATCCTCACCAGCACCATCTCATCTCAAACCCTAGTTCATCTCTTGTGATCAATCATTTTATCGGAACTATAGATTGTTGCTTGTGGGTGACTAGTAGTGTTGATTACATCTTGTAGTTGATTACTATATGTTTTATTTGGTAGAAGATTATATGTTTAGATCCATTATGCTATATATCACCTCTCTGATATTGAGCATGTTCATCACTTGTGAGTAGTTACCTTTGTTCTTGAGGTCACGGGAGAAATCATGTTGCAAGTAATAATGTGAATTTGATACGTGTTCGATATTTTGATAGTATGTATGTTGTGATTCCCTTAGTGGTGTCATGTGAATGTTGACTACATGAAACTTCACCATATTTTGGCCTAAGGGAATGCATTGTGGAGTAGTAAGTAGATTGTGGGTTGCGAGAGTGACAGAAGTGACAGAAGCTTAAACCCTAGTTTATGCACTATTCTGTAAAGGACCGATTGGATCCAAAAGTTTAATGCTATGGTTAGAATTTATTCTTAACACTTTTCTCGTAGTTGCGGATGCTTGCGGGAGGGTTAATCATAAGTAGGAGGTTTGTTCAAGTAAGAACAACACCTAAGCACCAATCCACCCACATATCAAATTATCAAAGTAGCGAACACGAATTAAACCAACATGATGAAAGTGACTAGATGAAATTCATGTGTACCCTCAAGAACGCTTGCTTATTATAAGAGACCCTCTTGGCCTATCCTTTGCCTCAAAAGGATTGGGCTATCTTGCTGCTATCTTGCTACTATTATCGTTACTTGCTCGTTACAAAATTATCTTGCTATCAAACTACTCTGCTACTCACAATTTCAGCACTTGTAGACATTACCTTCCTGAGAAATACTTGTTAGTTACTTCTGCTCCTCGTTGGGTTCGACACTCTTACTTATCGAGAAGAGCTACAATTGATCCCCTATACTTGTCGGTCATCAGCGCGCCAAATGTCAGATTCAGGGCTCTGCAAAACCCTTGTTAAGTTCGAACACTTGGGTGCGTGCGAAGAACTTAACTTCCCCTATCTTCCTACACGCCATCTCTATGAACTAGCTCGATGAACAAGAAGGAAAGTGACACATGGCAGTTTACCCAAGTTCAGGCCATCTGGCGGTCAGTGGCCCTACTCCTGCAATGTGGTGGATTGCCTCAAGGTGGGCCGAGGAAGAACTAGTACAATGGTTTAACAACCTCAGGAGGTGTGTTCTTGGGTGTATGGGTGAGGGAGGTCTGAATGATCTGGATCTGGATCTCCTATCTATGGTGGTGGCTAAGCTATATTTGTAGGGGCCTTGGTCCTCTTTCCCCGAAATGTAGACGGGAAGGGATCCCACAACGGCCAAATTTCAAGGGAGACAACTAGTACATCTTATCCTGATGAAAGGTGTACTTCGCGTGCAAAGCTTCTGATCCCGACGCCACGGTGGGCTCGGTGATGACCCATGTCCTACCGTCCTGGCAATCCTAGTCTTGTTGCACGAAAATGGAAACCTTTGGCTGATTCCACGGGACTGCGTGCATGCGCTTGCCTCTTTAGCACCAAAGAGGAAACATGCTGTCTTGCGCCCGCTGGTGCCTGCCTGGCCTTGGTCGTCATGGCTTGCGTTATCTGAACCTCGCGAGGTGGGGGCTTGCATAGAGATCTCTGCTCCTCGGGAGCCATCCTGGTAAGGCTGCTCCTTCTGGAGGTCTTGGCGTTGTTCGCCTCGCGAGGCTTAGCCCCTCGTGAAGGTCTTGAGTGTCGATGCTGAAGATATCACCATGGGCCGCAGGCAGGCAAGTCTGGGTACCCTGGTTCCTAGAACACCGACAACTATATGCAGGCACGTAGGCGAGGTTGCAACGACAAGACAAGACCAAGCTAAAGATATAGATCTTTGAGAAATCAGAGGGCGGATCAAGAATACCAAGACAAGACAAAGGAGCAAGATATCACCAAGGAAAAACCTCCCTTGCCGGGCCGGCGAGCAAGGCCAGGTCGAGGCCGCATAGAAGACAAGTCTCAAGACTCCCCGGCAGTCTTGCCGGGGACACCGAGGGCGGATCATCCCGCCAAGACACCACCGCTCCACTACACAGCAACTCAGGTCAGTTATTAGTGCAGTGTCAAGCCCTCAAACGATTAAGAGACATCCACATAGCTCATGGCGGCCACCCAGAAGGCGTTTTCCTCCAAATGACACCCATCCAACAGCGTGTCGGGCAGACAGGGTGAAAGACAGGTAAAGTGGTGCGGCAAGGCTTGCCGAGCTATTTCACGACAGGACACTAAGCGGTGCATTTAATGCACCCTGTCATGTTTGTAGAGTTAGGTATGATAGCATTGTTGGCTATCTATTCAACCAACAGTGATCATGTTGCCACTGTGGATACCCCTTGAACTATAAAAGGAGGACCGAGGTGAGCTTAGAAAGGATTCAGACCATTGTACACTCATACGTGCGTAGCTGCTCCCCCCCGAGGCCACCTTGTCGGGATCGAGCGCTACGTGCTCCTGGCGCTCACTCATCCAATCCACTAAAGCAGGAGTAGGATTTTACGCTTCGCAGCAGCCCGAACCAGGATAAAAACCGCCGTGTCACCATTGTTGGGCTGCCTCTATGGTCCCCGCTCTTTGTGCAACGTGCCCTCCCCCCTTGCCGAACCACAAGGTGTCGGATTCTGGGCTCCGCAAAACCCTTATTAAGTTCGAACACTAGGATGGTGTGAAGAACTCAACTTCCCCTATCCACCTATGAAAGTGCAACTAATCCCCGGGTGGTTTTGGTAATTTATAACAACATATAGCTCATTGAACTAATGATTCCTCAAGCGAAATATTTCAGGAAAGTTAAATGAATGTCATGGCTATTGTGGCAATGTGGACCCCTCAAAAAGCTAAGGAAGCAAGTTTAGCAAAAGCTCAAGACTCTACCTTTTCACTTTTAGTGATCCAATATTACATTGAGTCCTTAGGAAAGCCAATACTGTTAAAAGGGGATGATGTGTTGCTTAACGAGTTGGTTGTTCACAATGCTTGATGATATGCTGCAAAACCCTCACACAACCTCTCCACTCCAAACAAGTCAAAACCAAAATGCCAAACTCAGACTCACCAATTTCCATATCCAGTCCCACCGATTTTCCTTTGACTTAGCGAGAGCCATAAACCCTAACATTTTGGTCTCACCGATATAGGCTTTCCGTCTCACCGAGATGGTTCTATAACTCTCTGTTACTGGTTAGTTTATTTTGGTAATACCGAGTTCATTAATCGGTCACACCGAGTTTACCTTGCCAACTCTCTGATGACCTAACCCTAGCCTTCGGTCCTACTGAGATGTCCCAGTCGGTCCCACCAAGATTCCTAACGTTCACATATTTGAACCTTTCGTCAGACCGAATTCACTGTATCGGTCCCACCGAGTTGGCCAAAATGTGTGTAACAGTTAGATTTTGTGGGGAGGCTATATATACCCCTCCACCCATGCTTCATTCATGGAGAGAGCCATCAGAACAAGCCTACACTTCCATTACTCATTTTCCGAGAGAGAACCACCTACTCAAGTGTTGAAATCAAGATATTCCATTCCTACCACATAAATCTTGTTCTCTAGTGTTCCCCAAGTTGCTTTCCACTCAATCTCTTCTTCCACCATATCCAAATCTGCGAGGAGTGTTTGAGTGTTGGGGAGACTATCATTTGAAGCATTTGAGCAAGGAGTTCATTATCAACACACCGTTTGTTAACTTTTGGAGAGTGGTGTCTCCTAGATTGGTTAGGTGTCACTCGGGGGCCTCCGACAAGATTGTGGAGTTGAACCAAGGAGTTTATAAGGGCAAGGAGATCGCTGAAGATCTACCCTAGTGAGGCAAGTCCTTCGTGGGCGATGGACATGGTGGGATAGACAAGGTTGCTTCTTCGTAGACCCTTCGTGGGTGGAGCCCTCCGTGGACTCGCGCAGCCATTACACTTCGTGGGTTGAAGTCTCCATCAACGTGGATGTACGATAGCACCACCTATCGGAACCACGACAAAAACATCCGTGTCTACACTTGCGTTTGTACTCTCCAAACCCCTCCCTTTACCTTCATATGCAATGATTTACTTTCTGCTGATATACTCTTAGAATTGCATGTGTAGGTTGATTGCTTGACTTGTGATAAGTTGCTAAAATCTGCCAATAATTAAAATTGGGAAAAGGCTAGATTTTTATTTGGTCAAGTAGTCTAATCACCCCCCTCTAGACATACTTTCGATCCTACAAGTGGTCTCAGAGCTTTGGTCTCCATTTGCCTTGATTTCCCTAGCTTTGGTGATCATAGCCTTGGTTTCACAACCTAGGAGAGTATGGTATCTAGCGAGGAAAGTTACCACCGTAGAGGTCCTTACTTTGATGGTACAAATTTTGCTAGTTGGAAGCATAATATGAAAATGCATATTCTTGGACATATCCCCGCCGTTTGGGCTATTGTGTGTATTGGTTTGCAAGGTGAATTATTTGACGGGAAGGAACCAAATCGTGAAGCATTCGTGGAAGAATTGAAGATGTTGCAATACAATGCTGAAGCTTGTGATATCCTGTTCAACGGATTGTGCCCCGAAGAATTCAACAAAATCATTCGTCTTGAGAATCCAAAGGAAATTTGGGATACTTTGATTGATATGCACGAAGGTACTGTATCCGTCAAGGAATCCAAGTTGGATGTACTTCGAAGTCAACTTGACAAGTTCAAGATGAAGGATGGTGAAGGTGTCGCTGAAATGTACTCTAGGCTTGCTCTCATCACAAATGAGATTGCCGGCTTAGGAAGCGAAGAAATGACCGTTAGATTCTTCATCAAGAAGATCCTCAGAGCCTTGGATGGAAAATATGACACCGTGTGCACATTGATCCAAATGATGCCCAATTACAAAGATCTCAAACCAATGGAAGTCATTGGAAGAATTGTTGCTCATGAGATGTCACTCAAGAATAAAGAAGAGCTTCACAACAAGTCTAGTGGTGCTTACAAAGCTTCATGTGACGCTCCTACATCATCAAGTGAGAAACAAGTCTTCAATGAAGAATTGAGCTTAATGATGAAGAACTTTAACAAGTTCTACAAGAATAGAAGCAAAGAGAAAACTCCAAATCAAGGTCGTACAATTAGAAAAGATCTTCAAGTCGTGATCAGAATTGCTACAATTGTGGAAGACCCGGACACTACTCAAATGAGTGTACGGATCCCCACAAAAGAAGAGAAGACTCACCTAAAAGGAGGAGTAGAAGAGAAGATTCACCACCAAGAGAGAGAAGGAGTAGAGATGATCATTATGAACGAAGACCTTCTCGAAGAAGCAAAGATTCGGAAAGGAAAGACAAATCATCAAGGAGCTATACAAGATGATGACATCAAGCTCATGTTGGTGAATGGGTATCAGTTTTCGACTCCGATGACCACTCTGAAAGAAGCTACTACTCCGACTCCAAAGATACTCAAGATGAAGGTGTTGCCGTTATTGCTCTTGTGTCATCCAACTCCTACAACATATTTGACTCACCAAATGAAGGAATTGGAAGGTGCTTCATCGCTAAAGGCCCTAAGGTATCATACCCCGAGTATCTTGATTTTAATAGTGATGAAGATGACTTGCTAGGAGATGATGATTTACTTGTTGGTAGCAATAGTGATGAAACCTATGATGAAAACTATGATGAAATTGCTATTAATCATGCTAATAGAGATAAAATGAATTACAATGATAAGGAGAAGATTTAGTGTCTAACTAAAGAATTAAACACTCTCAAGTTAGCTCATGAAACTACCTTAGAGGATCATCGAGAACTTTTGAGGACTCATGAGAAGCTACGCTTTGAAAAGCTCAATCTAGAGCAAGAGCATGAGTTCTTAAAAGAAATCAATGATGATCTTTGTAAGAAAAGTTCTTCTTATATTGCCAAGCGTTTACTCTTGTCTACTTACATGCCACAAGTAAAATCTAGTAATAGGAACAAGAAAGATTCTTCCTCTAGTAGTAACAATAATCATGTTAAATCCAATGATGTTGCTTCTAGTAGTTCTCTTGATTCCACTAACAATTCTCTTAGCCAAGTTACACTTGAGCAAGAAAATAGCTTATTGAAGGGAATTATAGAGAAAGGTGTATACAAGAGCCTTGCCGGGAGTAAGAAATTTGAGGAAATTGTACGCAAGCAAGGAAGGCACCGGAAGAATCAAGGTGTTGGTTTTGAACGAAAGTTCAATGCCAATGTAGTTGAGTGGAAAGAAGATAAATACCCTAAGACCAAGTTTGTTCCTCAACAAGAGAAGTATGATCCTACTTCCTTCAAGGGGACACAAGCACAAGATGACCTTCCACTACAAGAACACAAGCTAAAGGGCAAGGACAAGCTTCAAGAAGTGATTGATGCATTTGAAGAAGGTCCTAAGGCCTTGGTCAAGTGGGTTCCCAAGACTACATCAAGCTCTACTTCATCACATACGACTACAACTCCAAGGATTCCCATCAAGTTGATGTTGATCCCGAAGAAGAAGAACTAGAGAGTTCTTGAGGGTGACTCTGCCAACATACTTCACTCATATCATCTTGGCGAGGACAAGTGCAAACAACTTCCACATCTTGCACTAGTTCAAGGAGTCACAAACCCTCTTGTTGGTAAGACAAGGGAAAAGGTAACCTAATTCTTTCATGGACATCATCTTGTGTGCAATTCACTCTATGTCCATGGATATCTTTGTTTGTTACTTGTGGGACTAACCAATGTAGGTATTGAAAGTGCAACTCACTCTAATGGATTGCTCCAAATGATCTACATCAACATTGAGCATTCACATCTTCAACACCTACATGAAGTCTCATCGACAAAACCCAAGGTTAGTTCATCCCTCTTAGGGGGGATATCACATCTAGGGGGAGCTTTACTCTAAGAATTGAGCTAAAGCAACTCTAATGATGTGAACACAACAATGCTTTATGTAAAAGTGGTAACCCCACTTGTACTTAAGCTATGAGTATGACCTATGATCAAATGTTCTCATTTGACTCCTAAGTCAATATACTCATATATAGATGACCTAGTCATCGCCAATTGCATGATAGATGCTAGAATGTTTGTGCATGCTTTGCCACATATTTCATTTGCCATTTTATCGTGTGAGCATGTTGGTTGCATAGTTTAATCATTCGAGGACATCCATTTGTTGCTTTGATTGTTTGGCTCTTTTTCTTTTGCCAAATGGATGGACAAGAATGCCTAAGCACTAGCTCTAGCTATCTATGATTTTCTCGTCTCAAACTCAATTCATGCTATACATCACAAAGTTTGAACAACTCTCTATCGGACCCATCGAGTGAGGAGCACTCGGTGTCACTGATCTGATCAGGGCTTAACTTCCAAAACCTCCAAAATGCATTTTGGTCAAACCAACAAATCTCATTCGGTCCCACCGAAATCATTAAGGTTGATCAGTTTTTGTATCTCGGTGAAACCGAATAAACCGTCTCGGTCCAGCCGAGTTGCAACAGCTCAGTACTAAACATATCTCGGTGCCATGGAAACTGTTTTCTTGGTCCCACTGACAGATCTGGGTATATAACCCGCGGAAAGAATTTTTGGGAACTTCTCCAACAGTTCTGTTCTCGCAACACAGCTCTGCCACCACCGTGGTCCAAGGATCTTCGCCGTTGCCTCCAACCCCCTCCTGCCGTTGGAATCCGCCGCCGCCAAGGGCATTCATCTCCACCCCTTGTCGCCGTAGGAGATCGTCACCAAGTTAGGGTACGACTCGCTTGTTTTGTGTTCTCCAAATCTGATTCATGCACAAAACAACTTGCCATTGATCTTGCCATGTTTGCAAACTTTTTATCAAGCAAAACTAGTCTTTAGGGTAGATGGATTCTGAAAAACTTAGGGTTAGTTCTCCGCCGAACCCATCTCGGTCCGACCGATTTGCAAGTCTCGGTGTCACCGAGTTGGCGTAAGCCATTGCACTGGTACACCTCGGTCCAACTGAATTGTATCACTCGGTGGGACCGAAACTAGCAGCTCAGTGAACCCTAGCAACTCGGAGCCACCGAAAACGACCTCGGTCTTATCGAACCAAGTATGTTTTGGCTCTGCCTTTGCTTCGGTATCACCGAACTGGTAAACTCAGTAGCACCGAAATGGATTCTGCAGAAAACTAAAGTTAAGTTTTTCAAATCAAAATTTTCAAAACCAGCTGTGCTTTGTGATGCTCATCCACTCTATCTCATCTATATTTATTCATAGGGCCAGCTTGCAGTTTCAGAAATGTCAGAAGGCAGTGACAGTCAGAACAGGTCAGAGGAGCAGGCACAATTGAGTGAGGGCCCTAGTACCAATAACTCCAACTACCATGAGAGCAGCAGAAGCACTCCCATTGACCTTCGAAAGGTTGCTACCAATTCAACAAAGTAGAAAACTTCTGACAGTGAGGATAAAGATTTTGTAGCTGATGAGGCCACCTCAAAGAAGAAAGTTGCTACGAAGGAATATGGCACAGTTGCTTCAACCAAGCCTGGTTTGAACAAGAAAGCTCCAGCCAAGAGAGTGCCCATGTCAAAAGCCAGAGCCTCAACTCAAGAAACCATGGAGTTCACACTAGAAACCAGAGATGATGACCCAGCAAGAACTAAGAAAAGGGCTAGGAAAACCACAGCTAGAGTGGTTGGCAAGCCATCTATGAGAAATGATGGTGATGATGAGGAAGAATAAGAAGAGGATGCTGCACCAGCACCTAAATCTCAGAAGCTGATGGGGGATGCCATTAAGTAAGGGGCTGCTCTTTCACAGCCGAAAACTGACCCCAAAGCTGCTGCTCAAGCCACCAAGTCTGCACCTAAGAGAAGCACACCGAACATTCCAGCTGCCAAAGTCTGGAGATGACAGGAAGATAGAAGCACATTCTATTAACTTGCTTCACCACTATGATGTGCCAGAGAAGTTCAAGGTCATGAGTCTGATTGTAGAGACAATCAAGAGGACAACTGCTGACCAGAAGAGATCTTGTGGATATGCCCCACATATTCAGACACTCATCAACTCTAGAGTGGGCACACACACATATCTGCTTGATAGGAGGCACTTTCCCCTAAGGCCCAAATTTGAGGATAATGAGGTGGTGATGGACCTTACACACCCCTCATCTGCACAAGCATCAGAGGCATACATGAAGGAACAAGCAGCAAGCTCAAGCTTCAACCTAGGCATTCAACATTTCAAGCCTAAAGTCAAAGAGTGACCAGATGACATATCTTCTTGAAGCTACAATGAGGATGGAGAAGGATTAGCCACCCTGACTCAGAATCAAGCTAACCTAGAGAGGATCATTGAAGATAAGTTACACGCTCTTGATACTAAGGTGACAGAAGTGCAGACCATCGTGAAGAAGCTCAAGCGAGATACGGATAGAGCAAGAGTTGCTGCTGGAGTGAGTACTGACAGTGATGAGGAGGATGCTACTAGATTTCAGAAGGTGCCCCGAGGACAGAGGACAAAGAAAGTGGTAGTGTGAGATGTGAGACCCACTCAGTCTGCCCCAGCTGCTGCTGCCTAGGGAGTCACACATGCATCAACTCCAGCAGCCCCTCAGACATCGGCTGATATCTTTGCAGAAGGAGATCTCTCAACGCCATCTACCCAGATTGGAGACAACTGCCAGAAGACCCCTTCAGGAGCTCTAGGAGATGCCTAGAGAGACGCATAGCTTCAAAAGAGAGAGTTCTGTTTTTTATTGCACTTGGTTTTTTCTACTATCTTTTGGTGATTTGCTTTGATGAAACTTGTGTGTGAGATGCTGCATTTATGGTTGTATTGATCATACTTTGCTTGGATGATTCTCTATGTGATCATTTGCAATTGCCTTGGTGATGAGTACATGTCATTCACTTATTATCCTTTTGAGTGCTCCACCAAGATGTATGTGAAGTGTGAGATGTGACCCATCATCCTATATAGTTGTGCATTCGCATTTAAACACAAATATTTAATAATGCACACATTTAGGGGGAGCTCTTGCTTATCACATACTTCTCAAAGCCACAATATATTTCATTTTTTTATCATTTGTTGAAGCTTTGATCTATATGTTGTCATCAATTACCAAAAAGGGGGAGATTAAAAGTGCAACTAATCCCCGAGTGGTTTTGGTAATTTATAACAACATATAGCTCATTGAACTAATGATTCCTCAAGCTAAATATTTCAGGAAAGTTCAATGAATGGCATGGCTATTGTGGAGATGTGGACCCCTCAAAAAAGCTAAGGAAGCAAGTTTGGCAAAAGCTCAAGACTCTACGTTTTCACTTTTAGTGATCCAAGATCACATTGAGTCCTTAGGAAAGCCAATACTATTAAAAGGGGATGAGGTGTTGCTTAACGAGTTGGTTGTTCACAATGCTTGATGATATGCTCGAAAACCCTCACACAACCTCTCCACTCCAAACAAGTCAAAACCAAAATGCCAAACTCAGACTCACTGATTTCCATATCCAGTCCCACCGAGTTTCCTTTGACTTAGTGAGATCCGTAAACCCTAACATTTCGGTCACACCGATATAGGCATTCCGTCTCATCGAGATGGTTCTGTAAACTCTCTGTTACTGGTTAATTTATTTTGGTAATACCGAGTTCAGTAATCGGTCACACAGAGTTTACCTTGCCAACTCTGTGATGACCTAACCCTAGCCTTCGGTCCTACCGAGATGTCGCAGTCGGTCCCACCGAGATTCCTAACGTTCACATATTTGAACCTTTCGTTCAGACCGAGTTCACTGAATCGGTCCCACCGAGTTGGCCAAAATGTGTGTAACGGTTAGATTTTGTGTGGAGGCTATATATACCCCTCCACCCACTCTTCATTCGTGGAGAGAGCCATCAGAACAAGCCTACACTTCCATTACTCATATTCCGAGAGAGAACCACCTACTCAAGTGTTGAGATCAAGATATTCCATTCCTACCACATAAATCTTGTTCTCTAGCCTTCCCCAATTTGCTTTCCACTCAATCTCTTCTTCCACCATATCCAAATCTGTGAGGATCTGTTTGAGTGTTGGGGAGTGTCGACATCATGGGAACCATGGTACCCAGACTCGCCTGCATGCGGCCCACGACGCGCTTCTACTACGATCTGGTACGACCCAGCTGATGGACCAACTGCTCAAGACCCTCGCGAGGGGGATAAGCCTCGCGAGGAGAACGACACCAAGATCCTCTCAGGAGCGGCCTTGGCTAGGCTGCTCCGGAGGGGCGGAGAACTCAAGGCCAAGCCTGCCTTAGGCGGAGGCAGTGATGCACTGCGCCAGCGGGTGCCAGCGCGTGCCAGCGGCATAGTTGCCGTTTTGGTGCAAAGGAGACAACGCAGGTGTAGGTTCCCGAGGGGCGAGACAATGGTTTCCCCTTCGGTGCAACAAGAGCGAAGACCACAAGGACGATAGGGAGGATGTCACCACCGAGCCCACCACCACGTCATCGGCTGATCTCTTTGCAGGCGGAGACCGCTTTTGTCTGGATAGGAATGTCCTTGTGTTCCCGCTCAAAATGGCCTTTGTGGGATCCATTCCGGCCTAAACATTTCGGGGGAAGAGGACCCTGGCCGCCTATATAAGTAGCTACGGTTTCCACTGTGGAGGCGATTAGGATCTGGATCTGGATTGGCTCCATCTCGAACACCTAACGTTCGCTTCAAGGAGCAAGAACACTTGCCTCCTGAACCTCTTGAGCTCTCCTCCTGAGCTCAAGAACCACTGTACTTGTTCATACTCAAGCCCTCCTGAGGCTAATCCACTCAAGCAGGACGTAGGGATTTACACCGCAAGGTGGCCTGAACCTGGGTAAACTCGTGTGTGCTTTTACTTGTTGCTTGCTCGAATCTCACCACCGGGCGAGGGCGTGGCGCTAGGTAGACGTGAGCGGGAAAGATCTTCGTTCACACCCCTGTGTTCGAACTTATTTGGGTTTGCGGAGCCCGTAATCCGACATTTGGCACGCCAGGTAGGGGGCATGTCAAAATCTCGCCTCTTCGACGAACTCATCCCGCTCTCGTCCGTCGACCTCGCTTCACCCCGCCTCGACGGATCGTGACTCTGATGGCGGCAGCGCCTTAGACGCGCGCGGAAGCCCGCGGCGCTCGCACCGCTCGAGCGTCGCCCTTCGGCCACGGGACATGCCGCCACCCGACCTTGGGCGGGGCTGACGACACGATGAGCATCGCCGATGTGCCGCCTTGGGACCGGCAGCACCCACCGCCCACGCGGCGCCAAAGCCGCACAGCAGCGCGGGCCGCCGAGCATGCGGCGGCAAGTTCGTGGGACTGGCGCGAAATGGCAAACTTGAGGGCCGCGCTGCTGGTGGCAAGGGAGCTGCTAAGGTGCCGGTTGCTCGACGCCGGCCACGACGCGCTGCTCCTCAGGGTGGCCGAGCTCCTCGATGCTGCCAGCACCGGGGCCGAGCCATTCTGCTTCTGCACGACATTGCCAGGAACCGGAGGCTGTGCCCTTTGACTCAATGCCCTCTGCCTCGAAGCCATTTGTACCCTAGTACCGCCCCTGCCGGAGGACCGTCAGGAGGCGACCGCAGGACTACGCCCGACGCTGGGTGCGATCAGGCACCGGCACGAGGGAGCTCAGGGGCAGAAGGTCGGGAGGCCGACCCCAGGCTCTTAGTCCTTGACCCTCCGCCGTCACCACCGACGGCCATGGAGGACGAATGAAACACGCGCGGGTGCGTGCAGAGGCCGGCACTCGCGGCACTAGCCATAGGTCTTGGGCCAACGGTGTCTCTGTCCCCAAGCCTCAGTAGGCCAAGGAAGCACCCCAGGTGCCGCATCAAGACAGAAAGGGAGGGAAGGCCCGGGTCAGGCCCACGTCCCCTCACGCGTGACCCGTCGCGCATGAGCCCGCCCTGGATTTTACTAGGGGCTCGCCGGTGGCGGGTATGATGCGCCTGGGGAGGGGCCTCATCTATCTTCGCTCAGGCTTAAGACGTCGCTCCTCCCGACGTACCATCCCCTGGGCTGCGGAGGGTACGTCTGGAGGTGGTACGACAGCCCGTCCTATGCACGCCAGGAGGGCCCAAGACCACGGCCCCCCCCCCCCCCGCTCACGTAATCCCGTACCCTCTGGCCCAGCCCTGATCAGGAGGGCTCAGGGGTTAGGAGCATGAGTGGGGCAGGGTCCCCCTCGCACCTCAGGACGCCGTGCCTCCGGACGAAGTTAGCCCCCCGAGGCGAAATGCGCCCGGAGGTCACGTAAGCGGTGTGCCTAGTGCTCGGCTGGGGGCCTATAGCCAAGGTCCCATCCCCCACTATGCGCAGTGTCCCATCTCATGAACACCGCCTTCTGGTGAGTTCATGGCAGGAGCGGACTAGCGCGGGGCGGGGCCCTCAAAGTGAAGGGGCGGGCACATCAGAAGATCTCCGCTCGTGACACTCTCACGTAATAATGAGTGGGGCTGTACACGCCCCGGCGTCTCCTGAGCGCCGCCCTAGGGCCTCACGGGGGCTCCCTCCCATGTCCTAGTGGTAGCACCATGCTCCGCGCTGGCCTTCGACACTGCCCTCCAATGGCTATGCCCACATCCACCGGTGGTAGCCCTATGCTCCGCGCTGGGGAGAAGACTGAAGACCTGCTTAGCGGCCGGACACGGCCCCTCCTTTTGCCATTCTCCTTTGCCTCTTTTGTATCTGCCTTCTCGAGTCAAGCTCGCGGCTACGCAACTTATCTTCGAAATAAAAGGGGGGGGGGAGTTTTTTATCCGCGTCTTGTGTTTTGGACTGAGTTTTCTTTTACCCAATTCGTTCTTCGCCTCGCTCGGCTAAACCTGACTACAGCTGCGACCCCACCCGATCGCCCCTCGCGAGCAGGGGCCGGGGCATGGGCGCACGTTTCGTCTGGCCCGCGGCCGGACCGCCAATCACTCTTGCACCAGCTGCAGGTACTCGCGAGACATGCTCAAACAGGGTCGACAGACGCCCCTCTCGGAAACACAACAAGGGCCGGAGGTCCCAGCCTCAGTAGCGAACGTCACAAGGGAGTGCTTAAGCCCATACTTACATCATCAAAAGCTTAAGTTTCACGATATTCATCTTACCCAGCTCTGGAGCCACAACCAAAAAATCAAATCTAAATCAGGAGCTGGACTAAGCATCGGCCTCGTCGTCAGGACCATCGGCGTCAC
>LR738711.1:470437837-470455061 GCA_902687465.1 Secale cereale | reverse complement strand
CCCCCCCCCCCCCCCCGAGCATCGGCGCATCGGCGATGGCTGGAACAAGATCCGTCACCAACACGTCCACGTGATCGGTCACCCACACCTCCACGGGGTCGGCGACCGTCACGGGCATCGGCTCTAGCAAGGCCCCGAAGTCCGTAAGCGGGTCAAGATGGAGCAAGTTGCCAAAGATGCGTGAGACTGCACGCCTGAAGATGTCGCGGCTCTGCTCCTCGACGAGCTGTCGTGCCCTCATGACCTCGCCTTCAAGACACTCCACCACTCTGGTGAAGAACCCGAGATATCCGGCGTCATCCTCAACCAGAGGTTCATCGACCCTCGAGTCAAGGAGCTCGTTCAAGGCTCGGCCGGCCCTGTGCCCCTAAGCTTCGAACATCTTTGAGCAGAGGTGTTGCATTCCACGAGCTCGCGCAGCCTCCTCGGAGTTCCGGGCCGCGGCAGTGGAAATGTCCTCCACCTAATTATGGAAGCAGGACAGCTCTGCCCTGGCGGTGGCCCGAGCCTTCTCCGACGCACGCTCGCGGCGCTCTGCCACGGCACAGGCCTCCCTCGACACCCACTCACGATGCTCGGCTGCGGCGCGAACCTTCTCGGACACCTGTAGAAGACACTCGACATCCGCTAGCTTGCCCGCCAGAGCTGTGACCTCCTTCTGGAGTTCCTTGCGCTTATCAACGAAGCGAGTCTCGTGAAGCCCCAACTTCTCGCGGTAATTCTTCCGCAGGCGCTCGGTCTCCATGGCAGCCTTCCTCGTGACATCCTCTCGATCATCAAGGTTGCCCTCGGCTTCGGCCACCTGGCGCTGCATTATCTCCAGGCTCTTGCGCTCCATGTTCAGCTCCATCATCTCGAGTGCTAGCTCCTCAACCCATGCTGAGAGGCCCGCTGGGTTGTCATCATTGGCTGCGGGCACGGCGAGGGCAGTCCTTCGAGTACGAACCTGACGCTCGAGCGCGGCGTTCGAGGCTTCAAGCTCGCACTCACGCTCCTCAGCTACTGCGCGGCGGCGGTCGGCGTCTTGAGCCTCTTACAGGGCGCGGTCGCGGGCCTCCTGAGCCGCGGCCACAGACGCTTCCGCTTTCTTCAGGGCGGTTTTATGCTGCAGGTGGGTCAAGTTAATGGCAGCCCCCAACTGGCGCCAACCCTCAGCCAGAAGCATGCCATTGGTCTTGATGCGTGCATCCACTTCAGCGACCTCGACCTCAAGGCGCTTCAGGGCATCTGACGGCCCCTGCACAAGATCATGATGAACCACACTCCTGCGCAGCATGAGTTCCAGGAGGCGGCCGGGCTCGTCCACGAAGTCCGGGCTGCCCAAGGGGGGCTCTTCTTCTCCCTCGGCGTGCGCCCCAGAGCTAACCCTAGGAGCGAGCGCTGCCTCCAGCGTGAGGGGCAGGCATGGTCCTGATGGGCGGCCGGTCTCCTAGGCTGCCTCAAGAGTTTGATGATCTACGACGAAGACAAGCACCCGGGCATGAGACAAGCCCCCGACGCACGAAGATCCGCCTTGCCCCAGAAGCACTCGGGGGCTGGGAGTGTGGTCCACGCAGCAGGGTCCAGCCACGGCCCTGCGGACACACGCGAGGTCTACCGAAGACCCTGCATGGTCCGCAGGAGGGGCGCGGTCAGAAGTGTCTGCGAGCCTCGCTGGACGGCTCATGAATGAGTCAGGAGGAGCCCTGCAAAGCAAGAGGTCAGGAGAACCGTATCAGAAAGAACAGGAAAAGCTGAGGAACACACACCTGCCCAGCACAGTCAGCTTCGTCCTCTTCAGAGCCCTCGGGGCAGGGCCATAGCTAAACCTCAGCCTCCGCCTTTTGCCTAGCGCCGGGAAGGATAGTAGGAGGCCGCTTGGGGCGCGCGCGCCTCGGGCTGGGGCAAGGCCACGACGGACGCCCGCGACCGACGCCCCATCCCCCACCACGGCGTCCTCTAGGCTCACCCCAAGAGGGGGTTGCCGCTCCATCTTCGGCCACCTCAGGATCCGGCAGCACCTCGGCCTCTTCGGCCACCTCCAGAGCCGCAGGCGCCCTTGCTTCATCTGCTCGCTCCGGGGGTGGAGCGGACCCTAGGCCAGGAGCTCCACTTGACGTATCCGCCACGAAAGGGAAAGTTGGGCTCGTGAGCCTTGGCGCCACCATCAAGGGATTGTCACAAGGGCTAGTGACGCCCTCCGGCAATAGCCCCCACGCATTGAAGCGGGGCATCCTCTCGACAAAGGCTTTTCCAGCCACGGGAGCCAGGTACAAGGGATTCGTGGAGGCGGGACGTGCTTCAGGCACTCCGCCGACGAGCAGCCGCAGCATCCCCTGGAGCATCTCAGGACGAAGCAGCCCCTGCTAAAGACGCGCAGGATCATCAAGACTGGAGAGGGCCCACATCGGGCAGGAATGGCGCTGAAGCGAGGCGACACGCAGAACAAGGAAGTCCCTCACCACCATCGCCAAAGTCAGCCCATTCTTCCTCTGGCTGACCAAACGACCCGTGACTTACTCTGCCAGCGGATCTGAGAGGACCTCATGCTCCCAGCCCGAGCTCGGCACCGCCGTTGCGTCGGGGAGGTAGAGCAGGGGGCTGTACGTAGCAGCATCAACATACACCCACCGCCGACGGAACTCCGCCATGGTCGGGCGGAGCGTGAAGCCGATCTCGGAGGCGGCGGTCGCCTCCACCACGTGCAGTGACACACATCCCGAGCGCTGCCCCCTGTCGACCAGGTGGAGGGCGAAGAAGTGGCAAAGCAGGGCCACAGACGGGGGAACACCAACAAAAGCTTCACACAGAAACGCGAAGCCGGAGAGGAGGATGATGGACCCCAAATCCAAGTGCAGTGCCAGAATCTGGTAATGCGCGAGCACCGCATTGATGAAGGCAGAAAAAGGGGGGAGGAGACCCGCGAAGATGGCGTGGAGGTGGAGCTGGATGTCGGTGGCGTTCAACTCCGCCATTGGCCGGGAAGCGGGCCAGGCCCGGGTCAGCCCCCACTCGTTGGACGCATCGGCCACGGCATGGTGTACCTTGTCCATACCCTCCTCGTTCACCATGAAGGAGCGACCCAGTGCCGGCTTGAACCCCGACGGCGGTGTAGGTTCCTGAGGGGCGAGACAATGGTTTCCCCTTCGGTGCAACAAGAGCGAAGACCACAAGGACGACAGGGAGAATGTCACCACCGAGCCCACCACCACGTCATCGTCTGATCTCTTTGCAGGCGGAGACCGCTTTTGTCAGGATAGGAACGTCCTTGTGTTCCGCTCAAAATGGCCATTGTGGGATCCCTTCCCGCCTAAACATTTCGGGGGAAGAGGACCCTGGCCGCCTATATAAGTAGCTAGGGTTTCCACTATGGAGGTGATCCGGATCTGGATCTGGATTGGCTGCATCTCGAACACCCCACCTTCGCTTCAAGGATCAAGAACACTTGCCTCCTGACCCTCTTGAGCTCTCCTCCTGAGCTCAAGAACCACTGTACTTGTTCATACTCAAGCCCTCCTGAGGCTAATCCACTCAAGCAGGACGTAGGGTTTTACACCGCAAGGTGGCTTGAACCTGGGTAAACTCGTGTGTGCTTTTACTTCTTGCTTGCTCGAATCTCACCACCGGGCTAGGGCGTGGCGCTATGTAGACGTGAGCGGGAGAGATCTACGTTCACGCCTCTGTGTTCGAACTTCTTTCGGTTTGTGGAGACCGTAATCCGACAGGGGGACTATCATTTGAAGCATTTGAGAAAGGAGTTCATTATCAACACACCGTTTGTTACCTTTTGGAGAGTGGTGTCTCCTAGATTGGTTAGGTGTCACTCGGGAGCCTCCGACAAGATTGTGGAGTTGAACCAAGGAGTTTATAAGGGCAAGGAGATCGCCTACTTCGTGAAGATCTACCCTAGTGAGGCAAGTCCTTCGTGGGCGATTGACATGGTGGGATAGACAAGGTTGCCTCTTCGTAGACCCTTCGTGGGTGGTGCCTTCCATGGACTCGCGTTGCCGTTACCCTTGGTGTGTTGAAGTCTCCATCAACGTGGATGTACGATAGCACCACCTATCGGAACCATGACAAAAACATCCGTGTCTACACTTGCGATTGCACTCTCCAAACCCCTTCCTTTACCTTCATATGCAATGATTTACTTCCCGCTGCTATACTCTTAGAATTACATGTCTAGGTTGATTGCTTGACTTGTGATAAGTTGCTAAAATCTGCCAAGAATTAAAATTTGGAAAAGGCTAGATTTTTATTTGGTCAAGTAGTCTAATCACCCCCCTCTAGACATACTTTTGATCCTACAGTCTACTCGTTGTCTGTATGAACTAGCTTGATGAACAGGAAGGAAAGTGACACAAGGCAGTTTACCCAAGTTCAGGCCATCTAGCGGTGAGTGGCCCTACTCCTGCAATGTGGTGGATTGCCTCTAGGTGGGCTGAGGAAGAACTAGTACAATGGTTGAACAACCTCTGGAGGTGTGTTCTTGGGTGTATGTGAGGTGGTCGATCTAATCGATCCCCCCTCTATGGTGGTGGCTAAGCTCTATTTATAGTGGCCTTGGTCCTCTTGCCCCAAAATGTAGGCGGGAAGGGATTCCACAATGGCCAAATTTGAAGGGAGACAACTAGTACATCTTATCCCGACGAAAGGTGGTCTTCACCTATAAAGCTTCTGATCCTGACGCCACGGTGGGCTCGGTGTGACCTCCATCCTATTGTCCTAGTGATCCTGGTCTTGTTGCACAGAAATGGAAACATTTTACTGATTCCTCAGGACTCCGCGCCTGCGCTTGCTTCTTTAGCACCAAAGAGGAAACCTGTTGTCTAGTGCCCGCTGGTGCCCGCCTGGCCTTGGTTTATATGGCTTGCGTCATCTGTACCTCGCAAGGTGGCGGCTTGCATAGAGATCTCCGCTCCTCGCGAGCCAGCCAGGTGAGTTTGCTCCTTCCGAAGGTCTTGGTGTCGTTCGCCTCGCGAGGCTTGGCCCCTCGCGAGGGTCTTGAGTGTTGATGCTAAAGAAGGGACGTACCAGGCCGGTGAAGGAGCCATGTCATGGTCCGCAGGCAGGCAAGTCTGGGTACCCTTGATCCCAGAACGCCGACAGTAGCCCCCTGGGCCGAGGCGCGCTCGGACTTGGAGTCGAGGCAAAGCCAAAGGGCAAGGGCGAAGTGCCGTGGGCCCCAACCGCCTGCGGATCTGTTTGATGCATGGCGCTCGGATTGGACGTGGGCATCTCCACTTCGCCACGCTACCTCATCAACCATCATGGACTGACAGAAACGCTGGCAGTTGCGTCCTTACCTTCATCGCCTTCCTTTCGCCTCGCAACAGATCCCCTTTTCCTTCTCTCCGTGAGCGCCTCTATATCTGCTGAGTCTTGCCCCCAAGTCAGGCGCTAATGGCCACCGAGAAAACAAAGCTCGTTTCCACTCCCTCGGGTCCGACCCCCGATCCTGAGCCAGCCCTCAGCATCTCCGTCATAACCAAGGAGAAGGACCTCACCACCGTGCTTCCGCTGCTGGCGTCTAGCGACATTGAGGGGGGAGAGACGGTGATTTGGTTCGGCTCCACCAAGCCGGAATCTCTAGGTGAGACCTTCTACTCCCTCTTCCCGCACAACTTCTTCGCTGGGCTCGTCCCTCCTTTCTCTAGTTTCTTCCTCGCCATCCTCAATCACTACCAGATCCACCCCTTCATCTCCACCCCAGCTCCACCTTTCTCCTGTCGAGCTTTGCCTTCTACTACGAGGCGTTCGTCGGGGTGACGCCCTTTGTTGCATTGTTCCACCACTTATTCTACCTTCGGGAGCCTCAAATTCGTCGCGGTCCACACTGATATGTCTCCAACGTATCTATAACTTTTGATTGTTCCATGCTGTTATATTATCATTCTTGGATGTTTTGCAATAATTTTATAGTCATTTTATATCATTTTTTGTACTAACCTATTGACATAGTGCCAAGTGACAGTTGCTGTTTTCTGCATGTTTTTTACATCGCAAGAAATCAATATCAAACGGAGTCCAAACGCAGCAAAACTTTTTAGAGATTTTTTTGGACTAGAAGAAACCCAATGGGCCAAGGAAGCACCTGGTAGTGCTCCGAGGGGAGCACAACCCACCAGGGCGCGCCAGGAGGCCCAAGTGCTCCCTGGTGGGTTGTACCCACCTCGGGTGCACCCCGGACTACCTCTTTGCTCTATAAATACCCCAATATTCTAGAAACCCTAGAGGAGCAGACGAAATTTCGATCCAGCCACTTCAGAGTCCAGAACCACCATATCCAATCTACACACCATCACGGAGGGGTTCACCACTTCCATTGGTGCCCCTCCGATGATGCGTGAGTAGTTCCTTGTAGACCTTCGGGTCCATAGTCAGTAGCTATATGGCTTCATCTCTCTCTTTTGATTATCAAAACAATGGTCTCTTGGACATCCATAAGATGTAACTCTTTTGCGGTGTGTTTGTTGGGATCTGATGAACTTTGAGTTTATGATCAGAACTATTTTTTTATATCCATGAAAGTTATTTGAGTCTTCTTTTGATATCTTATATTCATGATTGCTTATAACCTCATATTTCTTCTCTGATATTGGGTTTTGTTTGGCCAACTTGATCTCTTTATCTTGCCATGGGAAGATGTGCTTCGTAGTGGGTTCGGTCTTATGGTGCTTGATCCCAGTGACAAAAGGGGAACTGACACGTATGTATCGTTGCTACTAAGGATAAAACAATGGGGGTCTATTTCTACATAAATAGATCTTGTCTACATCATTTCATCATTCTTATTGCATTACTCCGTTTCTCCATGAACTTAATACACTAGATGCATGCTGGATAGCGGTCGATGTGTGGAGTAATAGTAGTAGATGCAGGCAGGAGTTGGTCTACTAATCTTGGACGTGATGCCTATATAATGATCATTGCCTGGATATCGTCATGATTATTTGAAGTTCTATCAATTGCTCAAATTGTTTTCCCACCGTTTGCTATTTTCTTGAGAGAAGCCACTAGTGAAATCTACGCCCCCCAGGTCTCCTCCTCATATTATTTGCCTTTGCGGCCTATTTTTCCTTTGCTTTTATTTTCAGATCAATTAAACCAAAAACCCAAAAATACCTTGCTGCAATTTATCTTATTTACCATCCGATCTATCGATATTCATATCTCTCTCACGTCCGTTACTCGAAAGGGATTGACAAGCCCTTTTACACGTCGGGTTGCAAGTATTTGTTATTTGTGTGCAGGTGTTGTTTACGTTGTGCTGCTTAGTTCTCCTACTAGTTCGATAACCTTGGTTTCATCACTGAGGGAAATACCTACCGCTGCTATACTGCATCGTCCCTTCCTCTTTGGGGAAAAAACCGACGTAGCTTTAGCAGCCATCAAAAGGAACTTTCTGGCGCCATTGCCGGGGAGCACCTTCAATATATACCAGGTTCCTAATCACAAATCTAATCTCCTTGCAATTACATTATTTTCCATTTGCCTCTTGTTTTCATCTCCCCGACTTCACAAAATTTTACCGTTTTTATTCGCCATCTTTTCCGTTTGCCGTTTTTCTTGCCGGATATCTGAGTTCTTGTCATCATGGCTAGTCCTCCCCTCACCGTTTCCACCCCCGAGAACGAAGTTCTCAACTTTAGGCAAAGAGGAGGAGAGAGCCTAAAATGTGCTTGGTATCGGATTTGCAATGCTGATACAAGATCCATTCGTAAGGAATCCACTTTTGTTCTTATTCAGAATTTTTATTTGGGAATCACTACTTGGTTTAGATTTGTACTAGATACTATTACCGGAGGAAAATTCTTAAGTTGCCCTCCTCTTGATGCTTTGAATGCGATGGGATGTTTGATGGGTTCCCCTTCTATTATTCTTAATGACACAACTCTTACTCTTGAGTATGTTATGCAAAGGTTAGATGCTATTGAAAAGGGGATGCTCACTGAACAACATATTGAAAATTTAGATACAAAGATGCATGAGCTTGCAAATAAATTTGGGGCTAAAGAGAGTAATGTTCTTAAGATCCTAAAAGAGAAGGAACCCATAGTTAATGAAAGAATTGAAGAAAGTCCTAGGATTGATAAATTGGAAGAAATTCTTAGTAACTTGGGCACTGCTTCTTCCTCCGTCAATTCTATTGAAAAAACTCCCGGAAGGAGACGTAAGAACAAAGGGGCTACTTCTAGTAATAATAATGGCGATCTTAAAATGTTTAGTATTCATCCCAACTTCATTGAACTAATAAAAGACCCCCTTTACAAAAACAAATTCCTTGATCTTATCCCTAGAAGTGTTTTTATTGAAGAATTACATGCCCAATCATTGAAGAATTGTGTGGTTGAGGAACTTGAAGACAAGGATGACAAAACTTAGATCATTGCCTTATGCCTACCTAAAGGCGTAAAACGATAGCGCTTGTTGGGAGGCAACCCAACTTGTATCTTTTTGCTCTTTGATTTCCTTGCTGTTTTCAATAAAATACCATTTAATACCTCTGTTAAGATGTGTTTTTGAGGTTTGAATAAAGGTTTGTGCCAAGCAAAGCCTTAGGAACACATTGGGTGTTAGTAGATTTGATCTTGCTGAAAAACAGAAACTTTTGCGCTAACGAGAAAAATTCTCATTTTTAACAAAAGAGTGCTTTTTGGTTGATTATTTTTGCAGAAGATTTATATACAAATTGCCCACGTGGTCCTAGTTTTTTCAGAATTTTTAGAGTTACAGAAGTATTCGAAACTTCCAGATTACTACAGATTGTTCTATTTTTCGACAGATTCTGTTTTTATTGTGTTATGTGCCTATTTTGATGATTCTATGGTTTTCTTTGATGAGTTTTTGCCATAGAAAAGTTGGAATACAGTAGATATAATAGGAACACAAAATATGAATTGGGTTGCTATAGTAATTATAGTAGTGATTTGTTTTCTTATACTAACGGATCTCACGAAAGTTTTGTTGCAGTTTTGTGTGATTGAAGTTTTCATGTTTTTGGTTATCTTACGATGGATGAAGGAATAAGGAGTAAGAAAAAGCCTAAGCTTGGGGATGCCCCGGCATCCCAAGCTATTATCCAAAGAGAAGCAAGCGACTAAGCTTGGGGATGCCCCCGAGTGGCATCCCCTCTTTCTTCTAACGACCATCTGTATTTCACATGAAACTATATTTTTATTTGTCACATGATATGTGTTTTTCTTGGAGCATCTTGTATGATATGAGTCTTTGCTTGTTTTTTTGCTTTTTAAGTCATCAATCCTTGCTGTACACATCTATTTGAGATCATTGGACAAAATAAACTTGATTCCTTGTAATGGTTTTGAGACATGAGGATGTGATATGTGAGTCATGTTGATGAGTAATTATGCTTTAGTAAGAATATTCGTGTTAAGGTTTGTGATTCACTATGCAAGCACGTAAGTTAATAATTATGCAATGAAATTATATCCAACTTGTGGTGCATTATTCGGTGTTATTTATGCTCAATGTTTTCTTATGAGATTATTCATTTCATGGTTGGTCGCTTCCCAGTCTTTTGCTAGCCTTCATTTTGCATTAAGTATGATCACTACTTGTGCATCCAAAATCCTTTATCCCGGTTTTGCCACATGAGTCCACCATACCTACCTATATGCGGTATTCCCTTGTCGTTCTAAACAAATTTGTATGTGCCATCTCTAATTTTCAAAATAAATTTCCCTTTTGTGTGCCCATACCGCTCTCGAGGCGGTGAGGGGTGCCCAATATTTTCTATGCTAGATGTGTTATTCTCACGATGAGTGTTTATTCACTTGTCATTGCACGAGAGTAAGGCAAAGGTATTAGGGATGCCTAGTCCCGAAATGAAAAACAAATTTACTTATGTTGTCAAATAATAAATTCCTTCGAAAGTGTTGGTATGGAAGGCAACCGTGGATTCGGCTAGCCATGGCTTGTGAAAGTTTGGTGGAAAAGGAATAAACTTTATTTTCTATTTGCGAACCGCGTATGATATATCTAGCATGGAAAGTGCTGGGAACCTCAAGTCATTCTCGTTGGTGGGAAAAGTATACCTCCCAAAAAAATTATCTCTCAATTTAAGCTTTGAGCTCTAGCACCTCTACAAATCCCTACTTCCTCTTCGAAGGGCCTTTCTTTTACTTATGCAATTTTTATTTTTGAATTTGAGTATCCAATTTCTATTACAAGCACTAACTTGGAAACACTATGATCGTACTTGACCATTGGGTGTAACTAATATCAGAGTGTGTTTCATGAATAGATCAATGGTTGAGCATGATGGGCTAAGGATAACTTGTTTTAGCATTAATATTTTGGTAGACATGGTTGCTTATTGATATGTTTGAGTATTTAAATCTAATGTCAAAACTTGACTATTGCTTTGAACACTATGAAAGTCCAATTGTCCATGCTATAAAGAAAAGAATATGATATGACATGATAGGCAGCATTCCACATCAAAAATTCTGTTTTTATCACTTACCTACTTGAGGATGAGCAGGAGTTAAGATTTGGTATGCTGATACGTCTCCAACGTTCGCCTTGGTGTGTTGTGCCCACCTCGGGTGCCCCCTGGACTGCCTCTTTGCTCTATAAATACCCCAATATTCTAGAAACCGTAGAGGAGCAGACGGAATTTCGATCCTGCCGCCGCAGAGTCCAGAACCACCAGATCCAATCTAGACACCATCACGGAGGGGTTCACCACTTCCATTGGTGCCTCTCCGATGATGCGTGAGTAGTTCATTGTAGACCTTCGGGTCCGTAGTCAGTAGCTAGATGGCTTCATCTCCCTCTTTTGATTATCAATACAATGGTCTCTTGGAGATCAATATGATGTAACTCTTTTGCGGTGTGTTTGTTGGGATCCGATGACTTTGAGTTTATGATCAGATCTATCTTTTTATATCCATGAAAGTTATTTGAGTCTTCTTTTGATCTCTTGTATGCATGATTGCTTATAGCCTCGTATTTCTTCTCCGATATTGGGTTTTGTTTGACCAACTTGATCTCTTTATCTTGCCATGGGGAGAGGTGCTTTGTAGTGGGTTCGATCTTACGGTGCTTGATCCTAGTGATAGAAGGGGAACCGACACGTATGTATCGTTGCTACTAAGGATAAAATATTGACCACAATGTGCTTATTATGAAGTCTAATGATCGTATCTTTACAAATATACAGTAACCGCAACTGTATTTATCTCATTTAAAATTAAGCCATATCAACCGAAAAAGGAGGCATTACGGACTAGCATTACTTTGTTTTGTCCCGTCAACTCGTAGCACGAGGAGAAGCTTGCAGGGCAAGGAGAAGCTTGCAGGACGAGGAGAAGCTTGCAGGACAAGGAGAAACTTTTGACTAATGCAAGCTCTCCCTCACTCAGGCGGTGGACGTGCAACAGTTAATTTGACTAATGCAAGCTCTCCCTCACTCAGGCGGTGGAAGAGCCAAGCGCAAGGTTTACTAGTACTATACAGGAACTACAAGGAACCGCATGGTGGAGCATCTCCTGTCCTATTTTATTTTAATCTGTGATCAAGCAATCTTCAACACATATGCTTCTGTTCAAGAGGGTTCTTGCATGTGATAATGGAAGCTGATCGAATGGAGTTGGTGACACTCTGGAACAGTCGCCACAATTCTCGCTTAATTTTGGATCCTATCCTCTTGTAAAAACGAGAGCTAGTCAGTAATAATTTCTCTTCTTTTGTTATTCAGCATGTAAGCAGGTCAGCAAACCTTTCAACGCATCTTTGTGCAAAGCATGCATGCACTTTGAATGTGACCGAGAGCTGGCTTGATGAAACACTTAGATTCCTAGTGACAAGTCTCTTGGATGATTGTCCTAAGAAAGGTTTTATATGAATAAAGCTCTCTCATTTACCCGTCAAAAAATAAGCCATATTAACCAGAAAGGAGATAGTACAGACTAGCAATACTTTGTCGTGTCCCGTCAACTCACAGGAGGAGAAGCCTGCAGGACGAGGTGAACCTTGCTTATTATACAGTACTACGCCCTCTCCATATACCACAAGTGCGGTGGCTCGCAGGACGAGGAGAAGCTTTTGACTAATGCAACCTCTCCCTCGCCTAGGCGGTGGACATGCAGTAGTTCATTCGGTGTCAAATTGCCAGAGGCATACACTATAGTACCATCATTGGTCGATTCCCCGAAGAGGCGAAGAGCCAAGCGCAAGGTTTTAGTAGTATGACTAGTACAACTTACTAGGCGTAGTATCCAGGTACTAGGAACCCCATGGTGGAGCATCTGCAGTCTTATTTTATTTTAATTTGTGATAAATTAAATGTTTATTCCAGAGATGTGCGTCAAACTGCAACACAATAAAGTGCTATAGTTATTCAAAAAACATCGAACATGTAATGATGACATTGATCAACCATGCTCTAATATTTCTTGGCCTCCGTGCGACACCTAGCCCGTCTGTGTTCTCGCTCCTCGTGTCTCTCGAGGAGTGGCGGGTAGGTCGTTTTGCCATCAATTGAGATCGGTTTGCTCACACTCCGGTCCGACATGTCAGTGATATGCCAAGAGTAAGTTTGTTTATCAACGTGCCATACACGCACTTGGTTAGTAGGAGCGGATTCAAAGAAAATTGCATTGATGGTTGCTTCATCCGAGCAACTTACTATGGGAAAGGTGGGGCTTATGATATGACTGCTCATTACTACGGCTCACTATTGGTGCGGCGTTACGACTGGGCTGAGTCTCCCATGTGGTTGTGCACTATTTGGTGCATGGTACATGGACCTAGATGTTGAATGTTATCAACCTTCAGCATTTGTTTACATAATTAATGTAGACATAATTTTCCAGCAATATGAAATTGTACAATGCTTTCAAGCTTTTAGCTTTTGTTCCATGAGTCTTGCCAGCTGGAAGGTTGTCTCGTTACAACATCAATCACATAGGAAGGAAACTAACATCCATGCTCTTTCACAAAAAAATAAAAAGCTAACTCGCTTGCTAATGCATCTCAATGATGAACAGATCAGAGCTAATATTTACATCACAACTGAAGACAAAGTTGTGAGAAGGTGTTATAAAGAAAAAAAATTAAAATTGATCCATGCTTTCATGGGCAGCAACTTCCCCGCAGCTCTACCTAAATCAACAAGACATTTTCGGAAAAAAAGTAGCCATTCGGAGCATGGAACATTCCGATCATTTTGTGCAGATCCACTAAAATAGAGTTGGCCGTCCCGATTCCAAATATATTGAGTATGTGTGACTACAATAATATAGGACTATTGATGAAACAAGAAACACACAAATAGAAGCCACTCACCTTTGCAGTCTCTCTTAAGACTAACTAGTTGGAGAAGATTAAGCAAATAGTTGGAGAAGATTTGCCTCGGAGTTGGATGAGGAGGATAGAGCAAAACCAATCTCCCTTTGTGCAGTCCCACTGAAATGTAGAAACGTTGCCCGTGTAACATTTCAACAAAACTGCAGAAAATACTCTTAAGAAAGAAGTGATTTGTGAAGTTCACCAAAAGGTCGCAAGAGCAACGAGGTGAAATGGATAGCCCTGTTTGCAAAAGAGGTGGAAAGGAAACAATTACTGGCTAGTAATAGTAGAAGACACATATGCCGACAAGAAAGAAGCATTCTCCTTGTCCTAAGGGAAGATAGCAGCACGGTTGTTTATCTAAAAAGGGTGACAAGAAGAAATTGCAACATGGAAAGTTGGCCGGTCGAGCTACGTTTTGGTCAATGAACTAGGGAATATCCACATGCAGCAACATGCAAAGATGCCACGATGGGCTGTGGAGCAAGCTCAGAGTGGTGGAAGATGTACCTGGGGGTAGTCTGGATGTAACTAGGATGGCGTTGGTGGGCGGGATCTTCCCTACTGCGCCAGAGCTTGGTCAAAGAGAATGGCCAGTACCACAGATAGGGACGTGCTGCCTCGACGCCGTCGAACGGAGCAATGATGCACATCCTCCCTTTTCACCGGCGGACAAGAACGGGCCGGATTCTATGACCAGCCGTGAGAGAGAGAGAGACAGAGCCCACCACCATCTTGTGTGAGAGAGTGTGAAGAGAGACCAACCCGAACAGGCAAGCTCGATTGTATACCATGGAGCGTGTTACCTTTTTCTTCATAACAATCTTTTTATATTCTGCACATGCCACTGAGCAATGTAACTTTATTTAAAAATAATGCACTAACGCATCAAGTCAAACTTTGTTTCTTGCACGCGTGGTAGACGACCCTTCTGCAAGTAAACAAACGCTACACGAGTCAAATTAGCACATGGGCTGCCTTTTCGTACATAAATGAGCTCCACCATGTGTATCCGCACGGGTGTGGCTGGGAACGAGACGTGAGTATGTGCATCGTGCGTGCACCTCTCCTCTTTGTGTACGTACCCCGCCTACGTGGGTGTGTGTGCGAGAGATGGTGTGTGGGTTTGTGAGTATTTGTTGGGGGTGGGGGTCGGTGCGTGAGAGATAGACACGGAATATGTGTCGATGATATCTCAAACAACAAATGTTACATATGCAATGTGTGTGAAACGGAGGCATGGATATATCATATCTAGAGGCGGCGATCCACCAGAAGAGAGTGGAGGGATCATCGGTGTGTGATATTGATAGAATCAAAGATAAGGATAAAGTGTATGGGTGCACAAACGATAAAGAATGCGAGCGAGATTATGTGTGCCCACATGATAGATATAGGGCGGCTGGCCTACTGGAACGTTGGAGGGGAGAGCTACAGTTTGTCTGTGTGGCATGGATACCTACATACAACGTTCGACAGTCGGTGTGTGTGTGCGAGAGAGAAGGGTGGGGGCAGAGACCTGGCTATATAGAGGTAGATCGACTGGTTTATGTGCGGAGAAGGAGAGAGACCTGCCTATGTATCGAGGGAGATCGATCGACATCCATGCATATATGTAGGAGAGGAACATGGTTGGGAGAGAGATAGAGCTAGTGCCGGAGAGTTGGTGGTGGAATTGCTTCTCAAAAAGGTTGGGAGAGGCCTACTAGACAAACCCAGGTGACTACTACAATAACAATAAGATAGGGGATGTGTGTCTGTGTGTGGACGTCCGTGTGAGAGACTGGTCGGGAGGCATGCATGGATGACGAGAGCGGACAATATGTGTGTGTTAAGCAGACCTAGCTAGATAGGTAAATCAATATGTGTGGCGGAGAAAGTGAGAGACATAACCAGTGAGGAGTGAGGTACATCGGCCGATGCATGGGGGAAAATATTTATAATCGACCTAGCTATATGTAGGGAGATTGATCGGTATACATGCATGTGTTAGAGGCAAACAAGGCCCGAAGAGATGGACAGTGAGAGAGGTATGCGACTAGAAGGAGGCCGATGTGAGAGACCTACTATGTCGAGAGGGGAAGGAGTGTGCGAGCGCGAGATCGATGAAAAGAGGGGCGAGAGTGTGCATTTGCGTGGGATCGTATTAGACACATGGAGGCATGTACGCTGAGAAGAGAAGAGGGAAAACATATGTTTGGGGTACCCAGACCTGACTAGATAGGTATAGCGATCGGTGTTTGTGCCGAAAAGAAGGGGATGGGGAGACCTGCAGACACGATGGGAGAACGACCTAAGAAAAATAATGAACATGCACAATGGAGAGGATGCTGAGAGAGGGTGAAGTCGAGGCAGGCGTGTACATGCACGAGAGAAAAGTTAGTGCTAGCTATAGAGACAAGAGGATTGTGTTGTAAAAGAGTAAATATCATGATTTTTATAAAAGTGGATTCGAATATTTGAATAAGATATCATAGTTTTTTAAACCCACACATGCATGAATATAACGGTGATATGCATGGTGTGGTTATGAGCATGTTGTACTACATAAACATTTTTTTGAATTTGTGATAATGTGTGGCTTTTGCAACTCATGGCTAAATACTTGTCATAATGTAGGGGGAGGGGCACTATACTTTGTGTGATAAACACAGTGTACGTATGAAACATGGTTTTGATTATGAAGACCTAGTTAGTACATTAAATGTACTATTATTTGGAATCGACATCAAGTGTATGCAAATATTTGAATTCGAGTTCATATTGTGCACATAGTTCATATCTATCTCTATAGTGATCATGTGTTGTGTTGTTAAGATAATATGTGAATGATGTTTAACTTGGCAACAATCATGGTTGTAGATTCTTATTCAAATAGAGAAGCGAATTCAAATTTAGTTTGAATTGCAGCGGTAGTATAGACATTTGGAATGCACTAAAATGTTCGTATGAGTAGGTAACATGCATTATATAGCCAGCGAAAAAAATTAATTCGACATAACATGGATTCAATGTTTTGAATAGCATTTGCAATAATCCATACAATGAAACGAGACAAGACTCTCTCTTTGTGTGGTGCGAATTATTTGTTTTTTTGTTTTTCTCGTTGAGGGAAGTGCGATTTTATTTGGTACTCTCCAAAAACTCGCTCCCCGCGCCTTGCTATCCCGAAATTACAACACGTGGAAAAACTCCCTCCTGCTGCCAAATCCCGGCATGCAAAATCTCCGTTCTAACCCTGAGACGAAAGGACCACTAGTTCAAATTAGTGGGGGTACTTTTGTAATACACCCTACATTTCGGACAAGCGCGTCCCTAAGTCATGGTTACCCCCTCCCCTCAACTCCTTTTCACCATTCGAAAACCCAGGCCGCCATAACCTCTCTGCTCCAGCTGCACAACCCCACCATCCACCGTCCGCCACCCCACCGCTACCTAGTCGGAGCCTCTTACCAGACGACGTCGTCCACGACAACAGCTCGGCGTCCCTCATCCACCTCACTAGATGAGGATCCATTGTCGATCTCGTCATCCCGCGGTTTAGCCGCCCCGTCCACCACCTCCAAGGAGATTCTCCAATGATCACCTCGTCTATCGCGGCTGATCCATCTCCACAGCGCCACCATAACCTACACCACCAGAACAACAACATCCTCACCGACTCCTCAGACAAAGCCGAGGCCTACTAGGTGCCACCAAAGAGGTTGTACACTCATCGCATCGCACCTTATCCTTAACTCGACCTCCCAGCGCCGATGGTGCTCTATCACGCACCCCCTTGGAAAGGCTACCTCGAAGCTGGCACGGCCGATGACAACTCCACGGCGGCTCTCCCCCAGTGTGAGGCTCCCTCAGCGACCGCATCTATACCAGCTATCGCGGGAAAACCACAGCCACCTATGGGACATGAGTCCGTTTTGGTTCGGCG
>LR738711.1:470385071-470437791 GCA_902687465.1 Secale cereale | reverse complement strand
ACGTTGCACAAGGAGCGGAAATGTGTAGAACAGCACAACGGAGATCACATGGGCAATATTTACCGAGGTTCGGGCTGCCGCGAGGCGTGAAACCCTACACCTGCTTTGGTGGATTGATGGAGGAAGATGGAAAAGAGGATGGCGCTCTTGCCCGACAAGGATGCCTCGGGGTGAGAGTCACTACACGCGTATGGTTGTGTGGGGGCTCGAATGGTAGAATCCTTTTTACGGTTGCCATGGGCCTCCTTTTGTAGATTAAGGCGTCACCATAGTGGCAAATCTGTCTTTTTAGGCTGATTTGATAGAAAACAGTGCTATAATACCTAACTATGTAGGCTCACAGAGCGCATTAAATGCGCCACTCAGTGTCATATCACGGCTTGCCCGGCAGGCCCTGCTGGGCTGTTTTGCCAGCTTCGCGCCTGCTTGCGGGACACGTCTCAGGACGAGAGTCATTTGCAGGTTCTTTCTATAGGAAGTGGTCTCCATGTGGTAGGAGGCAGCCATTGAGCCACTTAGGAGCTTGACACCGCATTGATTAACGACGGGCGTCAATGTGAGGTGGCGGTTTGCCTCCGCGAGCCCCGGCAGGACTGCCGGGGCAATGTTGGAGGCTTGCTTCCGAGGCGATCCAACCCCACCAGGCTCGCGTGCCCGGCAATGAGGGTGCTTCTTCTAGTGATATCTTTCCTCATCGACTGGTCTTGGTTGTCTTGACCTTCTTGACCAGTTCTCTGATTCCTCAAAGAGTTGATCCCTTCGAGCCTTAATCTGATCTTGGTGTTGCAAACTTGTCCTTGGGCCTATGCACAGTCTGGGGCAATGGACCCAGGATTTGTTGCACTGACAGGAGCTCCCAAGCCTTGCATGGTTGCGCCGATGGGCATCGCCGGGGTAAGCTCTAACAAGTGCATAGGTGGAGGCGTAGGAGTAGCTCACCTCCCTTGAGATCTTCTTTGCTTCCTCATTAACTTGAGCCTGGGCAAGTTTTGACATCTCCCGTGCATCGCGTAATGCCGATCATAGTGGGGGATAATGGGCCATTATCCGCAGACCGTCCGCTCCCCAAATTCATTGGGTGGTAACTACCACCCCACTATTCTTCCTGCTCCAAAAGCTCCCGCCACGTGTCCTCCATGCATTGCGTAGGGTTGGTGGCAGTTGTGGAGGGCGCGGAAATGAGTGCTATGGCATGGAGTCAGGTGCCGTAGAATGGCGCAGAGGGTCGGACTTGATTTCCTGAGCCGTTAATGGCGGGAGGGGAGCCAGATTGGCCGAACATGGCAGCCGTCCCTGTGGGAGAATTTTGCCCCTCCCTGCTTCGCCTGCCTATAAAAGGGGTGAGGGGCAAGGCGTTCTCCCATACCTTTTGCTTCTTCTTATTTTCGCAGCAGTCTCTGCCAATCATGGTGAGTGGCCGAGGTTCCGGCCCTGCTATAGTGGCGACGAGAACTTCTGCTCGACAACGCCTCCCTCCTTCCTCCGATAGTGCGGGGGCGGAGCCCACTGGGAGAGGATATGGAAGGGGCCGAGGTCGTGGTTGCCGCGGCACTGGGGATGAGGGGGACAACATGGTGGCGCTTTGGTTGCACCTCCAATAGTCGCTCCTCCCCCGATGGAAGGCCACATTGGAGACAAGCCACTGGAGTTCGTTATCAGGCTGTACAAGACCCTGCACGGCTGTCTCTGCCTCCCTACCCCGTTTGCAAGGGCAATGGAGCTGGAGCAGCCAAAATCGTTAAGGTTGAACATGAGGGGCTGTGGGAACGGCAGCATACGGGTGGACATAGACTTCCCTGCTCCTCACGTCGTGTACTTCCGTCGAGGCTGAAAGACTTTTGCTCGTGCCCACAGCTTGTTGGAAGGGCACGTCCTCCATTTCAAGTTAATAGAGGATGGTTTCCTTTTTGTCAAGGTCTTTGGGAGCTCGAGTTTTCTTTGGGTGGTACGTGGAGAGCTCGACTGACGACTAAAGCTCCTCCTCGAGCGATAGTGACGATGATGATGATGATGCCGACCAGGAGGGCGACGACTCTGACTTTGCTAAGCACCAGTCGCACCATCACCGTTAGGCTGCGGCACCACCATTTGCACCTGCACTCCTCCCCCGGTGAGGCCACTTGCCGGGGAGTTGGATGTAGAGGTAGATGTGGTGCCCACCCCCTCTGGCTCCTCCAGCAGTCTTCCAGCTAGACCCTAGCAGGCTTCCTCGTGGGCTGCAGCTCCGTTAGCCTTGTCGTGTCCTGCTGGCCTTGTTGGTGGTGTTTGGCAGGCCATGCCCATCGACCTCTTCGCCATCACCATCATCTGCGCCCTCCGGCCCCCTGCCGGGCTACCTCTCCTGGAGCCCGACGGGGTCAGGCTGGGCTACTGTCCGACCCCCCTTTTCTCTGCCTTCACCTCCCGACGCAGTGCCTAGGAGGAGACGAACGACAAAGGGCATCACGAGCACTTATCTTTTTTCAATCTTAAACCGTAGGCATTTGCCAAATTGTAGTTCAAATAAATGTAATTCCTATTATCCATGTTTGTGTTCTATAAGATTTGTACTTGTTGATCAGCATATTAATGAAAAAGGTGAACCTTGCCGGGGACTCGTGGATGTAACGTATCTATGCAGATGTGGGATGCCTCTATACTTCTAAGTAATCAAGTTTCCCCCAGCAGGCTACCTTTCTGGTGACCTCAAACTTGTTGCTGCGGAGCTAGGCTTACCGCGCATCAGACTTGAAGAAGGACTAGCCCCCCGCCAATCAGTTTCCGTCAAAGGCCACTGCGACCATCCTGACCGAAGCAGCGTTCAGGTCGAAGGATGGGAGCACCTAAGTTTCCAAATGTAGTGGGATTTTCCTATGTAAAAGCCCTTACAGAACACGTATGGATAAAGGAAAGGACTTATCTGTTTGTCTTGCCAGAGATTGCAATGTTAGCTTCTCTTTTCATCTCCACTTGGGGGACCAAGTCCACGACAGCCGGCAGGAACATGTGGTTTATGCAGATGAAAATGATGCCAGATGCAATCTTATCTACATGAACATGAGATTCTCATGATATGCTTGTGAATGCATGCAACTTGTCAGGGGACCCCCCCTCTCAGTGCTTTGTTTATTTCTCTATTGCTCAGGGTCTGCGCCTGGCTTTGTACAAGGGGTTACATGCAACTAAGGAAAGGCATGTGCAAAAGGGTGGCTGCCGGGCAGGGCCCAACAGCCGCGCCTTACGTGTAGTACTTGCAGATACGCTCAATGTTCCATGAGTTTTGCAACTGAATGCCATCTCCGGTCTCTAGAAGGATTGCGTCAGGTCTGGTGACGCGTACCACCCGAAAAGGGCCTTCCCACTTCAGCGATAACTTGTTTGCATCCTTGGCGGACTGAATGCGCCTAAGGACAAGGTCGCCTTCCTCAAAACACCGAGCATGAACCCTGCGGCTGTGATAGTCATGCAGCGCTTGCTGGTAGCATGCGGCACCCGTAGCAACCCGGAGATGGTTCTCCTTGAGAAGCACAGGGTCATCACGCCGGTGCTGATCCTGCTCTACTTCATCGTAGGCTATCCTTCATTGTCACGCTCATGCCGACGCAGGGCTTGCTAGGAAGTGTGTATTTGGCGTTCCCTCTAGCACTTGGGGAGACCTGTAAATGAGTTCCATGGGGATAACTGCATCTGCCCCATAGACAAGGGCGAAGGGAGTCTGCCGGTAGCTCTTTTTGGTGTCATTCTGAGGGACCAGAGAACCACCGGGAGTTCATTGATCCATCGCTTGCCGCACTTCTACAACTTATCAAATGTTCTTGTCTTGTGGCCCTGCAACACTTGAGCGTTTGCCCTATCAGCTTGTCCATTTCTTCTAGGATATGCAACAAAGGCAAATGAGATCTTTCTTCTGAGGGCATGAATGTATTGCATGAAGGTGCAGCTCATGAACAGGGTGTTGTTGTCAGTGATGATCCAGGCACGGACCCCGAAGGAGCACACCAATCCTTTCAAGAACATGATAGCTGACTGATCAGTCACCTTTCTCATGGCATCTACTTCCGGCCACTTTGTAAACATGTCGATGGCAACGAACAAGAATTCAAAGCCCCCGGCAGTCTGGGGAAAGGGCCGAGGATATCGGGCCCACATACCGAAAACGGCCATGACAAAGGGATTGCTTGAAGAGCTTGGGCATGTAGATGGATGTTCTTGGAATGGAACTGGCAGACCACATTTGGTGACTAGCTCGACCGCATCTTGGAGGGCTGTGGTCCAATAGAATCCCTGCCGGAAAGCTTTCCCAACTAATGCCCTTGATCCAATGTGGGAGCCGCACATGCCTTTGTGTATTTCTGCCAGTAGTTCCTTTCCTCCTTCATGGCAAGTGCACTTCAATTTCACACCGTTGGGCCTTCTTCTGTATAGCGTGTTGTCGACAAACTAATACATACCGGCCCTCTGGACTACTCTTCCATCTTCTTTCTTGCTCTTTGGGAAGTTTTCCGGTTTGGAAGAAGTGGACTATGTGCCTTGCCCAAGTTGGAGCCTGGGGCTCGACAACGAGGAATAGTGGCACCTCCGCATTCGTGGGGGTGCGGTCCTCAACCGCGGGTACCTGAGGCCTGTTAGGAGGGTGCAACCCGGCAAGCGAATGGGAGTTGTTTCCTGCAGGGTCCCTACCAGGTGCCCCAGAGGCCTCTACCGGGAGAGGCTTACTGTAGTCCAGTTTCCTCCTCTTTCAGGCCGTTGTTGCTCGGGATACAAAGGTTTGAGTAAGATGGAGAACAAAAGTTCCTGGTCCCACAGGAAGCTTTTGCGCAGCACACTTTGACAAATGATCGACAATGTTGTTTCCTGCACGGGCTACGTGCTCTGTTTGCAATCCATCAAAGTGTTCCTCCAACCTCGTCACTGCCTCGACGTATGCCCCCATCAATGGGCTTTGGTCATCCTTGTTGACTTGTCTCACCACAAGTTGTGACTCCCCTCTGATGATCAACTTCTTGATTCCCAATTCCGTGGCGATCTGAGCCCGACAAGGAGGCCTTCATAATCTGTTATATTGTTGGTCGCCTCCTCCTGGGGAAAAGTCATCTGGACAACGTACTTCAAGTGATCCCCGGAGGGAGCGATGAGAAGCACGCCAGCCCCTGCACCTTGTAGGGAAAAGACATCATCGAAATACATGATCTTCTTATGGGGATTCCTTGCTGGGAACAACTGTCTCTAGCACTTCCCCATTAGGGGTTGGCGCACATTCTACAATAAACTCTGCCAATGCCCTGCTCTGTATTGTTGACGTGCTTTCAAACTTCAGGCCAAAGCTGGATAACTCCAATGCCCACTCCACAATCCTGTCGGTAGCCTCTGGGTTCCGGAGTATCCTTTGCAACGGAAAGCGTGTAACAACCGTGATATCATGGGCTTGGAAGTAGTGGCACAGATTCCTTGAGGTCATTACTAGGCCAGAAATCAATTTTTGCATGCCAGAGTACCTGAATCTAGCCCCCTGCAGCAGCGAGCTAACGAAGTACACTGGGCGCTGCACCACTTTCTTCCTTGTCACATCCTTGGGGTTGATTTAGCTGACATGATCCTCTTTATCTTGATCCACACCTGACCTTGCCGAGGTGCTCTCATTATCCTCCCTGAGAGGGACACTAACTCAGGGTGTTTCTTCCTCCACTTCCTCCTGTGCCACTAGTGTTGCACTAACCACTTGATTAGTTGCCGCTATGTATAGCAGCAAAGGCTCTTGAGGTTTGGGAGCAACCGGGGAAGGCACAGAGGACAAGTAGGCCTTCAAATCCAGAATTGCCATATCTGCTTTCGGGGTCCACTTCACGGGTCCTGCCTTCTTCAAGATCTTAAAGAATGGCAAGGCATGCTTGGCAGACTTGGAGATGAATCTTTTAAGTGTGGTGACACACCCTGTCAAATACCTGACATCCTTGACTATCTTTGGTGCCTGAATTTGCTCGATAGACTTGACCTTATCGGGGTTGGCCTCTATCCTACGGTGCGACACAAAGAAACCAAGTAGCTTGCCGGAGGAAACGCCAAATACGCACTTCTCCAGATTTAGCTTCAAGTTGATCTTGTGCAGATTGGCTAATGTCTATTCTAAATCCTGGATGAGGGTTGATCTGTCCTTGGTTTTGACCATAATATCATCCATATAGGCTTCAATGTTCCTGTGCAGCTGTGACTCAAAACCAATCTGGACTGCTCGTGCAAAAGTAGACCCGGCACTCTTCAACCCGAAAGGCATCACACGAAGCAGTACCTGTCACATGGGGTGATGAATGAGGTCTTCTCTTCATCTTCCTTGGACATAAAAATATGATGATACCCATAATATGCATACAAGAAAGAGACCAGATCACAACCTGAGGTGGATTCCATGATCTGGTCGATGCGCGGCAAGGGAAATGGGTCTTTTCGGTAGGCCTTGTTCAGATCAGTGAAATCGATGCATAGCCTCCATTTTTCCATTAGCCTTGCCTACGACCACTGGGTTTGCTAACCTTGTTGAATGCAGCACTCTCTGACCAAACCGGCTGCTTCAATCTTCTTGATCTCCTCGGCAATGAACTGTTGCTGTTCGAAAGATTGCTTCTGGACCTTCTGCTTGATGGGCCTGACATGTGAGCAGATAGCAAGGTGGTGCTCGATTACGTCCCTAGGAACACCCAGGGTGTCAGATGGTTGCCTCGCAAACACATCGACATTAGCCCGCAGGAAGGCAACAAGCACGCTTTCCTGTTTGTCGTCAAGGGTGACACACATAGTATATGTATCATCAGTGCCATCCAGCCCTGCCAGGACCTTCTTCATAGAAGGCGCAAAAACTTTGGTTCTCTTGCTGTTGAAGCTCTCTGGCAAGTCATCAACAGGTATTGCGCATTTCGGAGAGGTGCGCTTTCCGGGCTCCTCACCAGGTCTCTTAAAAGCTCCCTTATTTTTCTTGCTCTCCTTGGTAGGACTAGTGATCTCCGTGGCCTCTGCTGCAACTACATCCCTGTACATCTCATCCATGCAAATGATTGCATCCTTCTCGTCTGATGGAATGGAAAGGACACCCATTGGCCCTGACATCTTCATGGTGTTGTAGGCATAGTGGGATGTCGCCATGAATTTGGCCAGAGCTGGGTGTCCAAGGATTCCATTGTATTGTAGGGGGATGTCAACCAAATTAAACACAACCTTCTCAATCTGGTATTTCAACTCTCCCCCGAATGTTACTGACAATGTGATATTTCCCTTAGGACGGTTCCTACCGGGATTAACTCCTTGAAACGTGCAGGTAACCTCAAGCTCTTCCTCTGCTATTTTCAGTCTGATGATGACCTTTGGGGAAATCAGATTAAACCTGGCCCACCATCAACCAACATCTTTGTGACCTTGAGGTTGCGGATTGTTGGTGAGACCAACAACGACAAGCACCCTACCGCGCTAGTGCGGCCAGGGTGGTCCTCTTCATCAAGGATGATGGGCATGCGAGACCACTTGAGCGGCTTCCGAAACTCTGTTGCTAGCTCCATGCCATTGAACTCACGTGCCCACTATTTAAGTTGGTGGTGAGTGGAATGCAGAGATGCACCCCCGTCATGCACAGGGCGTTAGTGGCCTTTTGGAACTCCTGCTCACTGGTTTCCTCTTCATCCCCTCCACCACTCTCTTCATTGCAATCCTCCTTCTCATGGCCCCTCGCGGGTTTCCCTTGGTTCCTAGGAGTTTTGTCGAGGCGATTTCCTTCACCGCACCGGCCCATTCCCGCCTGTGCCATTTTGACCTATTTCTTTATCTCGCTTCTCATATTCAGCCCTATGCTTCATGGCAAGCTGCTCAACCTGATGACACTCCTAGAGATTGAGGCCCATGGTCTGATGGATTTTGCAGTATGGGCCAGCACTCTTCCCAGCCTTCTCGGCAGCTGCAGCTTCCTAGCAATCGTTACATGCAACAACCTCCTTACCGGGGGCCTCAGCTTTAGCCTTCTTGCCGGCACTAGGTGTGTTCGACCCCTCAACTGTCATCTCTACCTTATCCTTGTGCTTCTTGTTCTTCTTCTTTTGACCGGTGGCATCATCGTCATCCTCTGAGTCGATGTTGAGGCTATTCTCTTCTCGTGGGAGTTTCCTCCCCTCCTCCACCCGAGCACACTTGTCCACCATGGTGTAAAGCTCCTTCATAGTCTTGGGAAATCGAACGTTCATCTTGGAACGTATCAAACGATTGCGCACGTTGGACTGGAACGCTAGTATCACTGCAGCTGGGTGGATGTCTGGAATATTTCGGTGGACTCGGCTAAACCTCTGCATGTACTTCCGCAGAGTCTCTCCTTCCTTTTGCGAGAGCAACTTCAAATCACTGGGCCGCCCTGGTTCTTGGTGGCCGCCCGTGAAGACGCCAACAAAGTCATGGCCCAGGTCAGCCTAGGTTGAAATGGATTTCTCCGGCAGATGCATCAGCTAAGACCTCACATTTGGCTTGAGTGACGAAAGGAAGTAGTTGGCGAACACCTTCTCATCTCTTCCCCCAGTAGCTTGGATAGCGAAGCTATAGATGCTTAAGAACTCTCTAGGGTTCAATCTTCCGTCATACTTCTCTGGAATCTCTGGCTTGAATGTGCGAGCGGACGGCCAATAGACTTGCTATAGCTCACCGGTGAAGGCGGGGCGCACTGCCTTAAAAGGCCGGTACCCGCCGCCATTGAGCATAGGCTCATCGACGTTGCGGCCATCATGATCGTCAGGCTGGCGATGGTCGCCACGGTGTTGCTCGATGGTGACGCGCGCGCGCTCCCCGTGCCTGCCATCTGGGGCTTGTTGTTGGCCTTGATGCGCTCGAGGGTCTGACCAGGCCATCGAGATGTTGTTAGGCTCCTGATTGTGTGGCTCACGCGCTAGCCGCCGTGGTGGGGGCTGCACCGTGGGGGTGGCCCCTTCAGTATGTCCAGCAGCGTGGTCCGTTGCCGTCGCATGGTGTCGGATCTTGGGTTCTGACAGAACCCTTGAGGTTCGAACACTGGGGTGCGCACGAAGATCTCTCCTTTCCGCTCTAGCTCGCTCTCGAACCGATTCCTAGGCCTAGCTCGTCGAACTCAAAGAACAAGGGAGACAAGGGTTTATACTGGTTCGGGCCACCGCTGTGGTGTAATACCCTAATCTAGTGTGGTGTGGTGGATTGCGTTGCAGGGTTAGGATGAACTAGTACATGGGAAGAACAGCCTCCTGAGGAGGGTGCTCTAGCGCTCGGATGAGCTTGTGGTTGTCAGGGTGGTCTCAATGATCCGATCCCCTAGGTTGGGCCAGCTCCCGATCCGATGAGATGCCCCACATGGTGGTGGCTAGTCCTATTTATAGAGGCTCGGGTCCTCTTCCCAAATATTGAGCGGGAAGGGATCCCACAATGGCCAAGTTTGAAGGGGGACAACTAGTACAAGCTATCCTAGCAAAAAGTGGTCTTCGCCTGCCAAAGGCTCTGGTGGTGACGCCGCTGTGGGCTCCGCGATGGCCTCCGCTCCGCCGTCCTGCTGGTCTTGGTCTTGTTGCACTGATATGGAAACCTTTGTATGATGCCTCGACACTCCTCGCCTGCGCTTGCCCCTTTAGCACCAAAGTGGAAACTGACATCCTGCACCCTCTGGCACCCGCCAGGCCTTGGTCGTCATGGCTCACGTCACAGAACATTGCGAGGTGCCCCTTGCCTTGATATCTCCGCTCCTCGGGAGCTAGCCTGGTGAGGCCTCCCCAGGGGAGGTCTTGCGTCGTCCGCCTCGCGAGGCTCGGCCCCTCGCAAGGTTCTTGTGTGGTTGCTGATGAGGTTGGGCTGTACCAGGCTGCTGGACGAGCCACACTTTGGGCCGCAAGCTGGCAAGTCTGGGTACCCCCATTCCCAGAACGCCGACAGTAGCCCCCGGGCCTAAGGCGCGCTCTGACTTGGGTTCCCGGCGAAGCCAAGGATCAAGTGCGGAGCGCCTCGGGCCCCAAAAGCCTGCGGCCTTGATTGACGCGTGGCAATTGATGGGACGTGGGCGTTTGCACTCCCCACGCCACCTCGGCAACTGCACGACTCGACAAGTCAATGCATGCACGAAAGACCATCATTACCTGCGATTATGCAGGACAGCGGTTGGCCTTCTTTCGGCTATAAGTAATGCGACGGGCGGAGCCCTTGTTGCCCATCTTCTTCCTCTATTCCTCCTGCTTCTTCTTCTTCCTTTCTCCTTGCTTGGCCGCGCCACCCATGGCACCAATTCGACAATTTTCCGCCGCCGAGAAAGGGAAGACTCCTCGTGAGGAGCACGGGCTGCTCCCGCCGAAGAAAAGACCGTTCCATGCTCATGGCGCCGTCCCGAGGCCTGAAGTGATGAGGCCTTGGCACGAGCAGCCTCCCCCCAGCTACCCGCTACCCTTGTATGCCAGAACGCAAGGCTCCGGAGGGGAAGGCAGCGCCCAGCGCAGCCCGTGCTTTGGCCGCGTCGATTGCGCCGTCGTGGTGCACACCACCGCTCCGCGGACGCACGTTGGAGGATCTGCGCACGAGTTCGTGGTGTGGGCGGCGATGCCTCCTACCTCCTGGATCCGCTTCCCACCATCCTTTTCTGCAGAAATGCCGCCGAGGGGTCCGCTCGAGCTATGGTTGCAGCATGCCGAGTGCCAGGCCCCGGCAACAGGGGCTGAGGTTGAGGTCGTCTCCCCTGGTAAGATCTTCATGACCCGTGGATGGGGCGAGGTCGCCCGCGTCTGGCGCGTGGAGGCCGCCCTCACCATCCACTTCGAGTACAACGACGCCTCTATGCTGCTCTTCAAGGAGTTCGATGAAGAAGGACGCCGCCTGGAATGCTGCCCCGGAGGGGGCCATTGGGAAGGCACCGCGACGGGCGTCATGCCATCCATCTACCCCGCCGCCAGCTCCCCCAGCAGCAGTGATGGACCTCGGGAGTCCAGCAGCTCTCCAGAGGCCGACGAGTCTTCGGAGACGAGCGACGATAGCTACGCGCCTCCAAGCTTGTGCCGTGCCCGAAGGGCATCAGCCTCACGAGCTCGTCGCCGACGGTGACTTGAGCGGGGTTGGAGGTGGCCCCTTGTGGCCGACTATTTATGATGGCGTCGACGATGGTAGCTGTAGCTAGGGCTTCCTGAAGTCTCTTTATGGTGTTCCCTGTGAGGAATCAAGGCCAACGCCATGGGGGTGTGTAAAGAATTTGGAATGCTTTTGCTCCTGCTTTTATTATCCTTGCTAATAGACTTCATTCACAAGCCCCGTTCCGGCAAATCGCTCCTTTTTACCCTTTTCGGTAGCTTGGTGCTCTACACCGGCAGGTCCCAGTCACAATGCAAGTTGCAGCCGTCGCTGGTATGCTAGGTCGCGATGTCGTGGTCAAGGCCAGGAGGTGAGCGGCCCGAGGTCTGGTAAGAGCTCCCGAGGCGCGATGCTCAAGATGTTCCCCTTGGCGCGCAAGCAGCTTTCGAAGGCTAAAAAGGGAGGTGGCATTGCCGATACGTGACTGCTGAATCTAACTCTTCAAGCGATGACGACATACTGAGGGGTTCATAACTTATCTTGATGAGTATGAGGTGATTCCTTAAGCGGCGTGCCTGGCTTGCTTCTGATGCCGCGTGATCGAGATTTCGCGATTTCCTTCCCGCTTGCCCTAGAGTTCAGCGTCGACAGAGCCCGGCCCCGCGCGTACCTCAGCCGCCGCTGGCTTGTCCGGATCACCAGGACAAGACCAGGGAGTGAGGGCTACGGGACCAGTTATGCTCCTGAGTCGCGATGCTTAGGAGTCCCCCTTGACATGCGAATGACCCTTGGGAAGGAAATGCTAGACTTAGGCCTTGGTGTTCTGCGTCGGCAGGGCCCGGCCCCACGCATACCTCAGGCACCGCTGGCTTGTCCGGATCACTATAACAAGACCAGGGGGTGAGGGGCTACGTGGCCAGTTAGGCCCTCGGGTCGCGATGCCCAAGGCCCCCCAATGACGTGCGAACAGGCCTGAGCTCTCTAAGACGGCCTCCCCTCCCCCCATCCTTCTTGATGCTCTACGTCCTCAGGTCCCGACCCTCGACCGAAGCTCAGCCGCCGCTGGTTTGCCAGGTCGCGGTGCCGTGGTCAAGGCCAGTGGGTGAGGGCTGGAGAGTCAGTAGGAGCCCCTGACATGGGATGCCCAGAGCCCCCCCCCCTTTAATGTGCAAGCGAATTACATGGGGAGGGGAGACCGTGAGGGTCGCCTACCGTCGTGCTCCTGAGGTTCCTGCGGGTTAGCTTGAAACAACATCCTTTGGAACTGCGCCTACCGCCGGGCCTCTGATAATTCCGCAGGAAGACAAAGGCACCGAGGACTGGTGAGGTGACGCATGCGGAGCGGGCCGCGGGTCAGAGCTCGATCTCCCGGATTTGTCAGCGTTGCAGGGACGGACCCAAGCACAAGCGCCGTGCCGACGTATACAACCCTCATTGCGAGATGAGCAGTAGTCCATTAGGCAGCGAAGGAAGCTAGAAGAGGTGGTGGGTGAGTAGGTGATGCTCGTGAGGCAAATCGTAGGAGGAAATGAGCTAGACCAAGTGTCATAAAATGAGATGCATGCCACGAGGACTGACCCATGTGGCCTGGGGATGATGCGGCCCGAGGGGGCGCTCCCAACAGAGTAATCTAAAGATGCAAAAGGATACATGCTGCAGGGCCAGGCCCGTGAGACCTGGGAATAATGCAGCCAGAGGGGCGCTCCTAGCTAAACAGAACTGGAAAATGTCACCTGGCACAGTTGCTGAAGTAGTGCTGATGCAGCTGAGGACGCTCGACGCAGACGCTGCTCCTTACGTGCCACCTGACTCCGGGGCCTCGCGAGGCTCCAAAAGTTCCCAGAGCTCGCGAAGAACCGAGGCCACCTCCGCCAGGATCTCCTGATGCCTGGCCTCGCGAGTCGCCAGGACCTCCCGCATGTGGCGCGGGTGCAGGGTCGCTTGGTTCGGCAAGCCGAAGGGTATGCGAACGAAGCTGTGAGGGGGGCCCTCGCACCGGCTCACCTAAGAGGTCTTGTAGAGCTCCTGAGACGCCATCTTGTTGAGTGCTGGGACATTGACGCAGACGCGCAACCCATCGCCCGAGCCTGGGGCGATAGCTCCACTTCGAGGTGCCGGGCGGCGCTCGCCCCGCATTGCTCCTGGCACCTGTAAGTCTTCGATGGTTTGGCTGATGAACTCCTGAATGCTTGGTGCCTCACGCCTTGAGGCCTCCGGAGTAAACGTGCGGCGAAGTACGCCTCCACATGGTGCCCGACCGCCTCTCTCAAGACATTGGCTAGGTCAGAGGTCCTCCAGAGGAGAGCCCCCGAGCCCAGCCCGAGGGGAGCACCGGGCACGCCTTCCTATGTGAGGGAGGGAGGCGCCCCATCCGTGGGCGCAAGTCCTGAGGTGTGGCCACCAGACACCGCATCTCCATGAGGCTCCAGGGTGAGCAACTGCTTCTTCTTCTTCTTGGGGACGACCTCAGGAGGGTAGACGGTGCTATCATTGTCTGGATCCTCGACTGCCGCTGCCTGATAAGCGCACTCAAGCAAGCACACCGCGTCCTTCTCTCTCGCTAGGGATGATGATGACGCCGCCGCTTCCTGTCATCTTGAGGATGTTGTAGCCGTGGTGATTCACGGCCATGAACTTGGCTAGGGCTGGGTACCCGAGGACGGCGTTGTATGCGAGATGAATGTGGGCGACGTCGAAGTCGATGAGCTCAGTGTGGTAGTTGTCGCGCTTGCCAAAGGTGACAGGCAGGCGGATTTGCCCTACAGGGGTGGTGGAGCCATCAGTCACTCCAAAGAAGGGCTTGGTAGGTAGTAGCAGATCGTACGGTACTTGGAGGCAGTTGAACGTCTCGACGGACATGACATTGAGCCTTGCGCCGCCATCGATGAAGGTCTTGGTAACTCGAATGTTGCTGATGACGGGTGAACAAAGCATCGGGAGGGCGCTGGCCATCGCCGCGCATTTGAGCTGGTCTGCTAAACTGAAGGTGATGGGGCACTTGGACCACCTGAGTGGGTGTGTGGCTTCGAGCTTGGGGAGAGCCACGTTTACTTCTCGGGCAAACTACTTGAAGAGGCGTTGAGAGGCCGGGGCCTGCGCTCCACCCAAGATGCAGGCGATGGTACGAGGCTCCTGGAAGCCCCCAGCCCCCTCGTCCTGGTCGTCATTCGTTCTTGGCAACAATAGAGGAGGGAGGCCGGCCTTGACTTGGGGATGGTCCTCGCAAGGCTGGTCCCTCCAGGCACCCTCACAAGGCGGGTCCCTCCAGGCATCCTCACAAGGCTGATCGCGCCAACGGTCCTCCCGAGGCTGATCACGCCACTCCTGGCGGGGGCCGTGGTCGTCCCAGCGTCCCCCGGTCCGACTTCCTCCACGGCCGTTGCCACGGTTGCTGCGCTCGGGGCGTTGGCTGATGCGCCCTTCGTGAAGAGCCCTGAGCTCTTGACAGTCATGGGTGGTATGGCTGTGCACGTTGCGGAACGTGCAAAACAGACGGCTGTTCTTGGATGACTCTGGGTAGTCGCGGCCGCGCTTCATCTCTGGCTTAGCCGCGAGCACTGCCACTCCCTTGCGCTTCACGTACTTGCTCTTGGCCGTCTTGTCTTCAGGGTCAGCAACAGGGAGCTCGACGAGGGAGAGGCGCCCCTCCTCAGCTATCGCGCACTTGGTCGCGAGGTTGAACAGTTCCAGGGTCGTGCACATATCTTCATGGATGGCGAGCTCCTCCTTCTTCTTCACATCACAGAAGACATCCAGAACGCTGAAATGATGGCCTCGTCCGTGACTTTGGGGATCTTGAAGCGAACACTGTTGAAGCGCTGGATGAACTTCTGCAGGGTCTCTCCCGGTTGTTGTTTGATGCTGTGCAGGTCACCTATGGCTGGGGGGCGGTGGCGGGTGCCTTGGAAGTTGGAAATGAACCGCTCGTGCATCTCTCCCAAGGTTGAGATCAATCTCGCGGGCTGGTTCAGGAGCCACGAGCGCGCGCCATCCTTGAGAGCCATGGGGAACCATTTCGCCATGATCTTCTCATTGCCGCCGGATGCCCCGATGCTCAGCTCGTAAAGCTGCAGGAATTCAACAGCTTCGGGGGTGCCATCGTAGTATGGAGGCTGGTCGGGCCTGAACTTCCTAGGCCAGCTGACGTTGCGCAGCTCGGAGGCGAGGGCCTTGCAGACTGCTGACGACACCGGAGCTTGTCGTGGAGGCGGAGCTTGGTCTTGGTCCTCGTGCGCTACCACGGGAAGGGGCGCACGGTCTCGACGTGGCGGTGGAAGTAGTGCGGGCTCTCCTCCTTGTGGCCACTGGATCTCTTGGTAGCTCCCTTCTTCGTGCACTAGCGCCGCGCGCGGGAGGTCGCGCCGCGCGCGGGAGGTCGCGCCGCGCGCGGGAGGTCGCGCCGCGAGGCCACATGCCTTGGGTCATGGACGACGCCCTGATGTGGAGACGGCAGAGGCTCTTCATGGGCCACGATGCCCGCATGGGGAGGCAGGCGAGGCAGCGAGAGGGACAACGCAGGAGAGCCCCCAACGGCGCTGACGAGCTCGGCGATGCGGTCGAGCCATTCTTCATAGAAGTCGTTGACGGGGCGGTAGCGCAGGATCTCACGTGCCATGGGCAATGCAGCCTGTGCGTCCGCGGGTCCGCGCCGAGCGTTGGACGATGAGCCCTCCGGGGTCAGTGACGGGGTCGCGGTCCGTTTGTCTCGCCATACGGAGGGGTGCATGGACGAGGCCTGCTGCAAGTGCCGCGTCGGGCCGGCGACAACGTTGGCAGCGGGCGATGGAGCTCGGCGAGGAGGTCCGCCGGCGGGAGCTATCTGAGCAACGCGGGCGGCAAGGGAGGCCCGCCGCTTAGCACGGGCTCGGCGAGCGTCAGCCATGGAACCGGCGGGATGACGGAACGTGGATCGACGGTAGGGAAGCTTCCGCACACCCCTACCTGGTGCGCCAAATGTCGGATCTTGGGTTCCGGCAAAACCCTTGAGGTTTGAACACTGGGGTGCGCACGAAGATCTCTCCTCTCCGCTCTAGCTTGCTCTCGCACCGATTCCTAGGCCTAGCTCGTCGAACATAAAGAACAAGGGACACAAGGGTTTATACTAGTTCGGGCCACCGGTATGGTGTAATACCCTAATCCAGTGTGGTGTAGTGGATTGCCTTGCAGGCTGAGGATGAACTAGTACATGGGAAGAACAGCCTCCTGAGGAGATGTGCTCTAGCGCTCGGATGAGCTTGTGGTTGTCAGGGTGGTCTCAATGATCCGATCCCCTAGGTTGGGCCAGCTCCCGATCCGATGAGATGCCCCATATGTTGGTGGATAGTCCTATTTATAGAGGCCCGGGTCCTCTTCCCAAATATTGAGCAGGAAGGGATCCCACAACGGCCAAGTTTGAAAGGGGACAACTAGTACAAGCTATCCCGACAAAAGGTGGTCTTTGCCTGCCAAAGGCTCTGGTGGTAATGCCACCGTGGGCTCCGCGATGACCTCCGCTCTGCCGTCCTGCTGGTCTTGGTCTTGTTGCATCGATATGGAAACCTTTGCCTGATGCCTCGAGACTCGTCGCCTGCGCTTGCCCCTTTAGCAACAAAGAGGAAACTGGCATCCTACGCCCGCTGGCGCCCGCCTGGCCTTGGTCGTCATGGCTCACGTCACGGGAACCTTGTGAGGTCACCCTTGCCTTGATATCTCCGCTCCTCATGGCCTTGGTCGTCATGGTGCACAAAACCTTTATTGAGAAGACATGTAATGACCGAGGCCAACAGAGGACGGACAGATATATAATCAAAGAGCACAACTCATGTTTCATGCGTTGTTTCAAGGAGAAGCTTCTGTCGTACCCTTTACGTGAGGATTCTTCCACGGAAGAAAAACTCATATTCGCCTTGTCGCAGGGCGCTGAGCACAACCTGATGACCTATGAGGCGTACGATATCAACGGCTACAGATTCTACACCGAGGAAAAGGACATGAAGAGCGATTATCAAAACTCTGGGGTAACAGTGGAATCCTAGACCGGTAACGACAATGACAGATACTACAGAAGGATCGAGGAGATCTGGGAGCTGAGCTACGCTGGAGAGAAGGTCCCGATGTTCCATGTCTGATGGTCCAAGAGCGTCCTAAAAGAAGACCGGTATTTCACCACCATGGTTATACCCGAAGCCAAATCCAAGACCGCGGGCGCAAATGTCACCGCGAAAAATGAGCCATGGTTACTGGCTTCCCAAGTGGACCAATGCTTCTTCATTACCGATCCTTCAAAGCCCAGTTGTGTTGTCAGGAGGAGAGGTAAAAGGAACATCATCGAAATGGATGGAGTCGCCAATGAGCAAGACTTCGACAAGTACGGCAACCCGAAGATGGAAGATGACGAGGACGATGAAGTACCATACACCACAAGAAGAAGCAGGACCACCCTCCTAAAGGACGTCCGTTCAAGAGAAGAACTCGAGGGGTTCCAGGGCTAAATTATTCAACCGCGAGAAAGAAGGGCAAGAAGATTGTGAAAAGATAGCTAATATAGAATCACGACGTGTCGGCTGCGTGTGTGTCTCAGTGGCAAGCTCAATTATTACATGCAACTAAATTATTACATGTATCACTTGATTTCAACCATGTCATCTAATACTAAATATTTGCACAATGGTTTTATCACTCCAATTGCATTTTCCTTTTCTTTTATCTCAAATCTTAAATTATTACATGCAACTAAAAGTCCAAAAAAAATAAAAAAAGTTAGTAATGGCGCACCAGGAGAAGGTGCGCCATTGCTATCACGATGTTTACGGTGCACCCCTAAATAGTGCGTCATTGGTATACCCATTTTTATGGCGCACCCCTAAAAGGTGCGCCATTGCTAACCCTCCCCCACTAAATAGAATCCAGCCCAACCCACAAACTTTCTTCCTCCTTCTATCCTCTCACCTCCCCTCGATCCCAATCCCCTCCAAACTCGTTGCCGCCGACTTCCTCTCCCCCATCCCAAATGCATCCACCTCATCGGGACCCCGCCACACCACCCCTCCACGGCATCCACACCATCACCAGCTCTCGTATCGTTCCCCTCCTCCTCCCCCCGTTCGTTCCCCTTCTCCAGCTCTCTCTACCAGCGGCGGCCGCGGCGGCCACGTCGGAGGCGCTCGTCGACGGCGACTATCCTCGGCAGACGCGCTGGTCTACGGCGTCGGGTTCCTCCCCCGCGGCCCCTGGTTAGTCTCTCTCCCCCGCTTATCCCCTAGGATCCTGGGCAGGCGACCTAGGGTTAGGAGTAGGAGCTCGCCGCCACCGCCCAGTCGTGCCGCTACTGTTGCTTCTTCATGCGGCCGCCGTTCCCGCGTGCTCGTGCGCTGACACCGGGCCAACGTGCTCGTGCGCTACCGCTGCCGCCGTCTCGCGGCTGCTGCTTCCTGAAGCCAGCCTCAAGCCTGATGAGAATAGATTCAGTTGAAACAACACATGGTAAGGTTACTAATTTCAGGCATAACAAAGACGATTTAGGATCCTCACTCGCGAGCTCTACCAACCAGTCAGTCTCCTGTGATTTAAAGCTTCCCAATCGTTTATTAGGACTACAGCCCCGCCATCATAGAGCATTGGGGATGTTATGTTTTTGCTGCATCATCACATGCATTATTTATTTTGCTACACCACACAATTAAGTTTCGGGCAGATACAACAGAAAGTGCTCAAACTTCATCATTATATTCTTCGTGATAATGAGTGTCTGTCGCCAGTGTGATCTCCATCTATCTTCACATGCATTATTTATTCTGGTATATCGTAAGTTTGAGTTCAGTTCTTCGGTTTGCCCATCATGACCTGTTGTTGCAGTTGTTGCTACTATTGATGTAGTTGTTCTTCCCTGAGCTCCTCTGCCTTGTGGGTGCTGCTTGTCGTCGAGCTCCTCTGCTACCGCACTGCTCTTCTTTCTGTCGGCTGGTGAGCTCTTCCTACTCTGCTGGTGGTGGTAATTTTATATGCACTTGCTGATGGTGGTGGTGGTGGTATGCTGCTGCTACTGCTACACTATTAGTGTAGTGCTAATTAGTTGATAATTAGCTTGTGTACTTCTAGTGTTGCTGCTTGCTACTGCTTAGGTAGCTAATGTAGTCCTAATTAGCTAGTGAAGTGATGTAGTGTGGCTGCCTGCTGCTACTGCTTATGTTGCTTCTTGATGTTGTTAAGGCTACAAATTGTGCTGATGCTTGCTACTCAATTTAAGCTGTTAATTAATTTATGCCTCTTGCTACTACTGCTACTGGTTATGCACTGAAATTTACTGAATCTATCAGCTACAAGTTCCCCAAAATTTCAGGGCGCCACAACTGAACTGAGGCTCCTTCAGTTCAATATTTTGTGCAGGGACAAATAGTTACCCCTTTCTCCTCAAATGTTGATTAATTTCCGTTTCGGTTGAGAATGGGGCACTCCTAGGTCAAGAAAATTAGCAAAGGTCATGCCCAATTTTCTTGACCTAGAAGGTGCCCGATTCTCAACCGAAACAAAAATTAATCAACATTCATAGACAATGTTATTTATACAAAGCAAATATTATTAAGTGGCTTTTATAGTTTTCCCTTAAGTTGAAATGCAAACTATTTTTTCTTCCTGCAGCACGAGCAATAGTGCACTTAGTAGGATAGAAAATATATAACCTACAATAGTGCACTTAGTAGGATAGCAAAAGTGCACTTGGAACAATCTTTTGGGTAAAGGGGTGTTTATAACCTGTAATGTGAAACTATATAGGATAGAAGAATAGATACTACCCTAATCTCGACCAATATCTCTAGTAGCCTTTTTTCTTATTTAGAGCGAACATGGCGGACAACGATGAGGCCGGCGGTTCGGGCAAGCCATTCTGGGAGCTGTCCCATGAGATGGAGGAAGAACCGCACCACTGTGAGGATGCCGCGGAAGATACCGATCCCGACTACACAACCCCTAGTGGCGTCGGGGATGACACCACTGATGCCGCCGGGGATGCCACCACTGATGATGGCAGCGGACACACAGATGGCAGCCAACCGAAGAGGCAACGGAAGGACCGGCGCCCGAACGTGCTCGGCACCGTCAAGGAGAAATTTACTGAAGTGTCCTCAAGTGGGCATCCAGCGACGCCCAAAGAATTAGTCAGTGGGTACGCGGGACAACTCGGGTGCATTCTCTGAAGCACCGTCTCGATCAACACCGAGAACCTAAGCCATCGTGACCGAGGGAATTTGCACAACCTCCTCTTCACGAAGCTGCATGAACGATACAAGTTCCCCGGTGACTTCGCAAACACACGCCTCTTAGGGAATAAAGTGGACAGTGCCGCCCTGGCTACTTGGAGGGCCGCGGTGAATAGAAGCGTTCTACGTGGTGATAGTTATGAGAAGATCAAGGAGAGAAATCCTTCGATCAGCGAAGCTGACTACCTGGAGTTCAAAATCAAGTGCGAGAGCGACGCATCTGCGGAATCATGTTAGTGGGGGAAAGATATGCGGGACTTGAACCTAGGGGTCCACACACTCGGTCCCGGCGGTTACAGAGTGGCAAAACCTAAATGGGACAAGGAGCGTGCTGAGCAAGGCCTACCGCCCCTCTTCGATAAATACCATGAAAAGGAGAGTAGGATCTTTGTCAGGGCCCGGTACAAGGTGGACCCGAAAACAAAGGAGCTTCCCCACGGATCCGAAGGAGAAGCCGCTTGAGCTTGTTCTGGTAAGGAATACACCCCTGCGTAATTAGCTCCATATGGTTGCATTCTAATTAATGAAGCCAAATTTCTAAATGGTTCACATTCCTTCCGCAAGAAACTGAAAGCAGTAGCGCGGGCTCCCCGTCTGCCCCTTGGGGCACCACTTTAAATAGGGCGTTGAACGTAATGAAACACAAGGATAAGTTCAGTATGCTGTCGTCAGCTGGTCGTGTGGCCGGCAAAGGATTGTCCACCAAATGGTTGGAATACCATAAGGCTGGGCAAAAGGAGAGAAAGACGGAAAGCCAGGAGCGCGAGGTTAAAGAATTCAAGGCACAAGTGGCGTGGATTCCGAAGATAGTCCAAGAGCAAGTGTGAGACCGAGTGGGAGTGACGATCACAGCCATTATGCCTTCCTTGCTTGAGGGGCTTCGGGGGTGGATTGAGGGTGGCCAACAGGGGACGCCCCCGATTCCCAGCTTCATGGGCAGCAACTCGCACAACACACCGACATTGGTGTCTTCGGCGGAGGCGGGATTGGTGTCTCCGGCGTCGGCGCCGGCATTGGATCTTAATGCACCCGAGTGTGGGAAGAATACGCCTGCCGGCACCTCGGCAGCAAGCGGCCCATCCGTCAATTGCACGTCCGCCGTTGGTGGTGCCTCGACCTTAGCCGAGCTCGACGCCATCACAGAAACTAAGCCTTGGCCGATGACTTCATCTCCTTGCCTTTGACTGGGCATCCCTGACGCCCTACATGTTTTCGCAGGGCGTCACCAACGTTCCATGCACTCTTCTGCACTTCGTGGACGGCGAGTTGATCGATGTCGCCAAGGCCAAAATCGTTGAATCGGGCAACCGCATGTTCCACGGTACTCCGATGCCACCCACTTTGTATAGGGTTCAACTGGTTCGGGTGCTACGGGGCTGCGATGACTTGTTACCTCCGTATCGACCCCCTGGGGCCGACAAAGATGATGTGATGACCCTCATCGCCTGCTTAAACTGGTCCATGATTTGACCAAAGAGCCAGTTTCATTTGGGGGTGGGGGACACCACCCTACAGACAACACCGCCAGTCGTGCTGGCGCCAAGCCATGGCAAGACCGCCGCAACGCTACCGTCGTCAGCTGATCCGGACATGCATATGGCACATGATCCGGACGAAGACGACGGTACATTTTCCAAAGTCGATAAGTAGATCAATGAACATGGGTATGGTGACAAATTCTTGGGGCCTCCTTCTCAAGAACCCATCCCTGCAAAAGACGATCGCGGTCTAGCTGGTACCGCGGAGAAACCCAATTGCAACAGGCATTGTCTGGCGTTCAGTTCTCAGGAGACGCCTCCAGCTGCCGCCTTCACCGATACTCAAATAGCCGAGGTGTGAAATATTATCAGCCCCAACACACTCAAGAAGGTGGTCTCTGAGCAGAAATGGATCCCATTACAGCAGAAGAAGCAGAAGGGACAGAAAAGAAAAAATAACAAGGGTGCAAGCCAGCCGGCACCGAGTACAATCCATGCTCAGGAGGTGCCACCAATACCTAAGGATATCTCGAGGAGGGTGCATGTGGCGGGTAGGCCGGTGCTACCGACTAATCTGCTCAATGCTGCAACCAATGCTATGCGGAGTCTGCATGGTAGTGTTCTTTATTTGGAGAAGCGGCGTCTCTCCAAGAATGATGTGGCATACCGGGTTTTCGTGGCCATGGTGCCATAGGGAAAGGGCTTTGTCGATAGCACCATCGGGCGTATGATCGTCCTGCGGTTTGATGACATCTTCGCTATGTTTAACCTTCATCAGCTGCACTACACCTTCATTCGGCTATTTTCGCTCAGTATGGAGATGCGGATCATTAGAGACGAGACCCCGGACATCGTGATAGTCGACCCCTTCTACATGCGTACCAAGATCTTGGGCAGCGCTGCGGACCAGAAAGTCGCGAGTTCATACCTCGAAGGCGTCATTTTGGCTAACCCAGATAAGGATAACTTCCTCGTGCCTTACTTTTCCGAGTAAGTCATCCCCTCACCGCCCCGTAACATATGATTTCTTAGATTTCGATCGTTCTTTTTTCTCTCTAATATTCCATGTTTTGTGCAGTGACACACATTGCACACTCATCCTCTTAAGCCCGAAATATTCCATGGCCACGTATTTCGACTCGGACCATCAGTCGAAGAAAGACTACACAAATTTGAAGAAAGTTCTTGATGATGCCCTCCTCGGCTACGCCAAATCTGGATGCACCTTCAAGAGGCCAATTTGTAGGTACGGCAGCCACATGTTCACCCACATAACGACGTGCCCCTACGTCAAGCAGCCACCTGACAGTCAGAAGGATGCCTACTATGCCCTCCATCACATGCGGGCGATCGTACGGAACCATAATCACCTTATGCTACCAAATGATCTCAAAGAATGGGCCGCACGCTTGTCGGCAATCCAGGACAAGGACATCAGACAAGAATTCTTTCCCATCTAGTCGGAGTTTGCGGAAATCATCTATCAAGATGTCCTTAATACCTCGGGGCAGTTCTATCTCAAATATCAACCATCCAACAGTGAAATAGATACAACGCTACAAATGCAGGCTGACAACGACCACACATTCATGACCATCATGAAAGATGGCGGCTTCATCCATGCTCCGGTCCCTGAGTCGAGTTGAAAGCTGTATTGATGCTATGTAGTTCTGAAATAACGAATAGCTCATGTTGTAATTAAACTTTAATGAACTTGTATGTCTCTTTAGTTTGGACAGTCGTTCAACTTATATGTAATTGATGCTATTTATTAGTAGGACCATGAATCATGCTATTAATGTGTTGCTTTTCTCTTCCGATCCTTTTGTTGCATACTTACATATTGCTTATATATTATCTGTAAATTGCTAGTAACGTTTTGTTTGTCTAGTGCATAGAGATGTCGTCGTATGTCGTGTACAAGGGTGAGGTTCCCGGAGTCTACGATGACTGGGAGGAGTGTCGAAGACAGGTTCACCGTTTCAGCGGTAACAGTTACAAAGGGTACACCACTAGGGCGGAGGCGGAAGCTAAATACGCACGCTATCTAGCGGGAGAGAGGAGGGAGCGGAGGAGCCGGATGAAGATCAGTTTCATTGCGATGATACTCATCGTGACCGCAACCCACTTCTATGTGATGGTAGTTCAGATATCAACTTGTAATGTGAAGAAAACTCGCTACTCGCGGTCTCGAGACTTGTAATGTTCTAACTTTGTTCGATATTTTGAATTCAGAGACTAATATGATGAATTGTATTCGGAGACTAATCTTCTATTGTATTCGATAAATCTGCTATTTATATGTTGTGCTATTTATATTCTGTGTTGTAATGTATTTTGTAACCTGTGCAAATACCAGAAAGGCAAAAAAAATATTACTAATATTCATAGTAGTGGCGCACCATATTGCACTTGAGTGGCGAACGGAAATAAACACACCAGTGGCGCATTATCAAAAAGTGCACCATTAGTAACCTAGAGCACAAGGTACACATGGCCCCTTTGGAGTAACAGTAGTGCCGCACTTCGATGCCTAGTAATGGTGCACTTTAGGTGCGCCATTAGTGTCTGGGATAGTGATGGCGCATCAAGTGGTGCGCCATTAGTGTCTGGGATACTAATGGCGCACCAGAGGTGCGCCATTAGTATTTGTTCTAGTGGCGTGGTAATAATGGCGCACCTATAGTGCGCCATTAATGGCCAAAATTGGTCGCCACTAACAGCCTTTTTTCTAGTAGTGTCAAAAGTTCCTGTCTTGAGTCCACGCAACACTTCAGCGTTCGCCCTCTCAGATTGTCCATTGCTCCGGTGGTGTGCCACAGAGGCAAATGAGATCTTGCATCCGAGGGCATGAACATATTGCATGAAAGCTCGACTCGTGAACTGGGTGCCGTTGTCAGTAATGATCCTTGCTAGAACTCCAAAACGACAGACCAGATCTTTCAAGAACTTGATAGCTGACCGAGCAGTCACCTTTCTCACGGCAGTAATTTCCAGCCACTTTGTAAACTTGTCGATAGCAATTAACAATAATTCAAAGCCCCTGATTGCTCAGGGGAAGGGGCCAAGGATATCGAGCCCCCATACTGAAAATGGCCATGATAAAGGGATTGTTTGAAGAGCTTGGCCAGGCAAGTGGCTTTTCTTGGAATGGAACTGGCAGGCTACACATTTCGTGACGAGCTGACCGCGGCTTGGAGGTCTATGGGCCAATAGAATCCTTGCCAGAAAGCTTTCCCAACTAATGCCCTTGATCCAATGTGGGAGCCGCACATGCCTTTGTGTACTTCAGCCAACAGTTCCTTCCTTTCTTCTCGGCAGATACACATCAATTTCACACTGTTGGGCCTCCTTCTGTACAGAGTGTCACCGACAAACTGATACATACTGGCCCTCCGGCTGTGGGGACCCCGACTTAGAAGTCGAGATCACCGAATGCACGTGTACAGTGATCCCAGAGATCAATGCTCACTGAACACACAGAAGCTGAAATAACAAGAGTCTTACATCCATACAAATAGTCTTACACGAATTAAGGCCATTATGGCCAAGTCTTACATAGATAGAGCCTCACGGGCTGAATGGGAAATAACACAAGTAGCGGAAGTCTTCGATAAACGGGTAGAACCCATGCCATCTGCCTTAACCCTACAGGCATTCTGACTGGGATAGCGTCCTAGTTCGCATGGTCGTCTCCAAAGAATTCTTCCTCATAATCCTGTTCTTCCATGCCTGGCCAATTAAATAACCAGTGGCAAGCCAATGAGTACTTTGAATGTACTCGCAAGCAACCCATGATGTGGTTCAAGTAACAATGCAATTGAATAATAATGAACAATCTAGCAGGAGGCTAGAACAATATACTATCATCAAGTTTATGCATCAATAATCTCGCGTAACCCCGAGAACAGGTTACCGACATCAACATGAATATGATTCATCTCATCAAGTCAAGCCTCCATCTTGACTTATCACACACAATATATCACCAATGAAGTAAAATTCTGGACATAGTTTAAGTAGCACCACCCAACTGTCCATGACCGTGGACACGGCTATTCGAATAGTTTGACACTCTGCAGAGGTTGCGCACTTTACCCACAAGATCCGGGGAACTTCCGTGTCATCCACGACCCGCGGTACCTCAAGTACCCGGGGTAAGCACCCGGTCATTACCTTTCCTTAGACGACAGTAACATAGAGTCCACTCGTTGGCACACGGCCCTCGGGTACAAACAATAGATCACAGGACTTGCCCTAATTTCAATGTTCACGCGTACCCGAAGGGACCAACGGTGTGTCCGGTGCCCTGTAAAAACAGTCATGGCCGCCTATCCAAGCACGACCCCGTCCCGGGAAAGACCTCAAGTCTTCCCGTCACTAGTAATGCGGGCACCATGCTAGTATCAACTTAAGTAATCAATAAAGCCCCGTCCCATAAGGGGTAGTGTGGTTTCACATGTTTGGTTGGGACGGTAGTCACACATAAATCTAATCCATCATTCCACCATGCACATGATCTACCGGCACATCACTTCTTTCTCAAGTGATGACCTAACACTTCATCACCCTCGGGCATTAGGGGCACCCGATTGGTTCATGCAAAGTTTTCAACTACGGGGGTTCATATCACACATGCATCACTTAAGCATTATGATCATCTATTGCATGTCATCTAGCATATAGCAAAATCAACAATAAAGCATGCATCATGTGGTGGTTCATCTAGGTTACCATCGTAACCCTAATCATCATGCATCGGAAACCAACGGGTTCCGAAGAACAAGTGTATCATGGTCAAAGGGCTGCTTGCCTGGATTTGCTTGGTCTTCAAAGTCTTCAAGTCCTTCTCCTTCTTCTTCCACAGCAACTTCGTCAAATACGGGATCTATACGTCGCATATAACCACGGGAAAATAAGAATACAAATAAAACAGAAAAACCAAAGTGCTCAGAAAAATGTCAACTCATTTTTGTAAAATACTACAGGGATTTCTAAGATGGGGAAAAATCTTAGTTGGAGTTTTGGAGTTACAGAATAGGATATATTGATTTTTGAACAGGAGTTATACTGCCCAAATTTGAATTTAAATTTGAACAGTACAGAAAAGTTTCATGGATTTGAATGAAAGTAGTACCATTAAATAGGTTGGAAAATTACAAGATTTTAGGAGTTGGAATTATTCAATTTGGATTAATATTCTTTTCTGTATAAAGTTTAAAACATCAACAGAAAAGAAAAAGAGAAAAAGGGGTCCTGTGCACTGGGCCAGAAGAGGCCACAGTGCACGGCCCAGGCGGACTGGCCCAGCCGCACGGAGCCAGCGCGCGCGCACGTCAGGTTTCAAACCTGACGGGCGGGGCCCGTGGGTCAGCGGCACAGAGGAGGGGAGAGAGGTGGGGGGATGACTGGCGGGGCCCGCCTGTCATCTCTAACCCCTCGGTCACGGCGGCGGCGAGCTCACCGGCGACGATACCGGCCACGGCGACGGCAACGAAGGCCAGGGACGGACTCAGTGTCGTGTCGCGGTTGCAGCGGTGGTAGTGTGGCACGGCGGGGAGCCCTGGTTCGCCGGTGACGAGGTGGGACGGCGGAGGCTCGTCGGAGGACGGTGGTCGGGGTCGTTTCCGACTGCAAATGGAGGGGGAACGAGAGGGGAAAGGGTCAGTGAGGTGCGGCGGTTCCAAAACGAGCGGAAGGAGAGGCAGGGGAGGCCTGTACCTCGAGATTGCCGGCGGCCCGACGCGGCGGAGCTCCGGTCGATCCCGAGCACTGGGTGAAAGTGCAACTAATCCCCGGGTGGTTTTGGTAATTAATAACAACATATATATCATTGAACTAATATTCACTTGAGAATCATTTCAGAGAAGTTCGATGATATGGGTATGGAAATGTCTGAAGAAGTGGACCCCTCAAAATGCTAAGACAAGCATTGGCAAAAGCTCAAGACTCCATTTTTGGTTTAGTGATCAAAGATCACATTGAGTCCATAGGAAAAGCCAATACTATTAAAAGGGGATGAGGTTGTGTTAATGTTCTTGTTGCTCAAGTGCTTGGTGATCTAGCTCCCTCAACTATCAGCACTCTTCACTTTACAACACACTCATAAGTAATCTCGGACAAACCGATTCTGCAAACTCAGTCCCACCGAGATGAACCACTTCAGTTATTTCCCTAAACCCTAATTTCTCGGTCCATCCGATTCTGTGTTTCGGTCTCACCGAAAATGTTTTGCCAACCTTCTGTAACCAAATGACAGCATTTCGGAATATCCGAGTTGTTGTTTTCGGTCACACCGAGATGGCAAACCCTAACCTTTGACTCACTTCGGACATACCGAGATGGTATTTTCGGTCCCACCGAAAATCCCAACGTTCACTATATTTGAACTTTCGGTCTGACCGAGTTTTCACTTCGGTCTCACCGAGATTGGTCAAATGTGTGTGTAACGGTTGGATTTTGTGTGGAGGCTATATATACCCCTCCACCCCCTCCTCATTCGTGAGGAGAGCCATCAGAAAGTACCACCACTTCTACCATACACTTTCTGAGAAGTGAACCACCTACCCTTGTGTTGAGATCAAGCCATTCCATTCCTACCATATGAAACTTGATCTCTAGCCTTCCCAAGTTGCTTTCCACTCAAATCTTTCTTCCACCACAGCCATATCAGTGAGGAGAGTTGAGTGTTGGGGAGATTATCACTTGAAGCACAAGAGAAAGGAGTTCATCACCATCAACACCGTCTATTACCTTTTGGGGGGTGGTGCCTCCTAGATTGGTTAGGTGTCGCTTGGGAGCCTCCATCTTGAGATGTGGAGTTGAACCAAGAAGTTTGTAAGGGCAAGGAGATCGCCTACTTCGTGAAGATCTACCCCGAGTAAGGCTAGTCCTCCGTGGGCGTAGGCCGTGATGGAATAGACAAGGTTGCTTCTTCGTGGACCCTTCGTGGGTGGAGCCCTCCGTGGACTCGCGCAGCCGTTACCCTCCGTGGGTTGAAGTCTCCATCAACGTGGATGTACGATAGCACCACCTATCGGAACCACGACAAAAATCTCCGTGTCACCAAACTGCGTTTGATCTTCTCCACCTCCTTTTTACATGTGCAATTTACTTTCCGCTGCATATACTCTAGAATTGCATGTGTAGGGTGTTACTTGAATTGATCTTAATTGTGAAACTGCCAAAAACATTGCATGATCTAAAGGCAGATTTTTTATATTGTCAAGTAGTCTAATCACCCCCCCCTCTAGACCTACTTTCGATCCTACAAGTGGTATCAGAGCTTTGGTCTCCATTGCCTTGGTTTCCATTGCATTGGACTCCATAAGCTTGGTTTCACAACCTAGGAGAGTATGGCGTCTAGTGAGGGTAATTATCGTAGAGGTCCTTACTTTGATGGTACAAATTTTGCTAGTTGGAAGCATAAAATGAAAATGCATATTCTTGGTCATAACCCAGCCGCATGGGGCATTATTTGTGTTGGCATGCAAGGTGATTTCTTTGAAGAAGGAAAAGTTCCGGATCGCGAAGCTACACCCGAAGAATTGAAGATGTTGCAAAACAATGCTCAAGCTTGTGACATTCTCTTCAATGCTTTGTGTCCCGAAGAGTTCAACAAAATCAGTCGTCTTGAGAATGCTAAAGAGATTTGGGATACTTTGGTTGAAATGCACGAAGGTACTGAATCTGTGAAGGAATCAAAGCTAGATATTCTTCAAGGTCAGCTTGACAAGTTCAAGATGAAGGATGGTGAAGGAGTCGCTGAAATGTACTCTAGGCTTGCTCTCATTACAAATGAGATTGCTGGCTTAGGAAGCGAAGAAATGACCGACCGATTCATCATTAAGAAGATTCTCAGAGCTTTGGATGGAAAGTATGACACCGTGTGCACTTTGATCCAAATGATGCCAAACTACAAGACTCTCAAGCCAACTGAAGTCATTGGAAGAATTGTTGCTCATGAGATGACACTTAAGGATAAGGAAGAGCTTCACAACAAGTCGAGTGGTGCTTACAAAGCTACAAGTGATGCTCCTACTACCTCAAGTGACAAGCTAATTTCTAATGAAGAGATAAGCCTAATGGTCAAGAACTTCAACAAGTTCTACAAGAATAGAGGCAAAGAAAGAAGCTCAAAGTCTAGATCATATGATGAAAAGAGATCTTCTAGTCGTGATCGAAACTGCTACAATTGTGGAAGACCCGGACACTTCTCAAATGAGTGTACGGCTCCCCACAAGAGAAGAGAAGAATCTCCAAGAAGAAGAGCAAGAGATGAGTCACCTCGGAGAGAGAGAAGGAGTAGAGATGATCATTATGAACGAAGACCTTCTCGGAGAAGCAAGGATTCAGAGAGGAAAGACAAGTCATCAAGGAGCTACACAAGAAGAAGACATCAAGCTCATGTTGGTGAATGGGTCTCCGGCTCCGACTCTGACAATCAATCCGATGGAAGCTATCACTCCGACTCCGACTATAGTCAAGATGAAGGTGTTGCTGGACTTGCACTCGTATCCTCCAACTCCAACTCCTACGACTTATTTGATTCACCAAATGAGGGAATTGGAAGATGCTTCATGGCTAAAGGTCCCAAGGTAACACACCCTGAATTCATTGACTTTGATAGTGATGAGGATGACTTGCTTGGTGAAGATGAGCTCTTGCATGATAAATCTAGTGAGCTTAGTAATGATGAAAATGCTAGTAGTCTTTATAGTCAAGAAGAGTCGAATGACAATGCTATGAAGAAGATTGAGCGTCTAACTAAAGAACTAAACACTCTTAAGTTAGCTCATGAAACAACTCAAGAAGATCATAGAGAGCTCCTAAGATCTCATGAGAAGCTACGCTTCGAGAAGCTCACTCTAGAGCAAGAACATGAGTTTCTAAAAGCGATCAATGATGATCTTCGAAAGAAGAGTTCTTCATATCTTGCCAAACGACTTCTCTTGTCTAATTTCTTGCCACCTATTAAGACTAAGCATGACAAGCATAAGAAAAATTCTTCCTCTAGTAGTAACAATAACAATGTTAAATCAAATGTTGTTACTTCTAGTAGTTCTCTTGATTCCACTAACAATGTTTCAAGCCAAGTTACACTTGAGCAAGAAAATAGCTTATTGAAGGAAATCATAGAGAAAGGTGTCTACAAGAGTCTTGCCGGAAGCAAGAACTTTGAGGAGATTGTTCGCAAACAAGGAAGACACCGGAAGAATCAAGGGATTGGTTTTGAGCGAAAGTTCAACGCCGAAGGTGTTGAGTGGGAAGAAGGTCAATACCCTACTCCACAGTTTGTCTCACAAAAGGAGAAGTATGATCCTACTTCTTCCAATGTGGAACAAGCTCAAGATGACCTTCCACCACAAGACCACAAGCTAAAGGCCAAGGACAAGCTTCAAGAAGAAATTGATGCATTCATTGAAGCACCTCAAGCCATGGTCAAGTGGGTTCCCAAGGACACATCAAGTTCTACTTCGTCAAGATCAACTACAACACCAAGGATTCCCATCAAGATGATGTGGATCCCAAAGAAGAAGAACTAGTAGGTTCTTGAGGGTGACTCCGCCAACAAACTTCACTCATATTCTTTTTGGCAAGAACTTGTGCAATCAACTTCCACATCATGCACTTGTTCATGGAGTCACAAACCCTCTTGTTGGTAAGTCAAGGGACAAGGTAATCATTGCTTTCATGGACATCATCTTTTGTGTACTTCACTCTATGTCTATGGATATTCTTGTTTGTTCCTTGTGGGACTAACCCATGTAGGTATTGAAAGTGCCCTAATCCAAAGGATTGCTCCTAACTCATGATGATCTACATCAACATTGAGCATCCACATCTTCAACATCTACATGAAGTCTTCTACGACAACCCAAGGTTAGTTTGACCCTTTAAAAGGGGTTCTCACATCTAGGGGGAGCTTTACTCAAAAAATTGGGCTAAAGCATCTCCAAGTGATGTGAACACATAAATGCTTTATGTAAAAGTGGTAACCCCACTTGTGCTTAAACGATGAGTATGACCTATGATCAAATGTTCTCATTTGGCTCCTAAGTCAATATACTCATATATAGATGACCTAGTCATCGACAAATTGTGTGCTAGTAGCTAGAGTGATTGGTTGTGCATGTTTGACACATATTTCAATTGCTATCTTATTGTGTGAGCATGTTGAATGCATGATTCTATTCATTCAAGGACATCCATTTGTGGTTTTGATTGTTTTGGTTTCTCTTTCTGGCCAAATGGATGGACAAGAATGCCTAAGCACCTTTCCCTAGCTATCTATGCTTTCTTGTCTCAAAACTCTATTCATGCTCATATCACAACTTTGAACAAGTCTTTTTCGGACAGTCCGAGTGAGGAGCACTCGGAACCACCGATTCGTCTAAGGCTGACTTCCAAAACCTTCTAAGTCCATTTCGGTCTGACCGGTTTCTCAATATCGGTCCAACCGAAACGCTTAGACTGATCTAGGTTTCATCTCGGTGAAACCGAGTTCAAACTCTCGGTCTGACCGATATGTGTAACTGCACAGCAGATATACATCTCGGTGACACCGAGTTTTTCAACTCGGTCCCACCGACAGCACGGGGTTATATATACCTGAGTGGCTGCGCGCGATTTCTTTCTTCAAACCGTTCGCCCCCAAGACCCCTGCTGCCGCCGCCTTGGTCTACGGATCGTCGCCTTCATCGCCTGTGCGCCTTCGCCGCAGGTCTCCGCCGCCGTCAACGGTAATCATCTCCACCGTTGCCGCCGTAGAGGGACACCACCAAGTTAGGGTGTGTCCCGATCCCTTTTCGTGCTCCACTGCTGATTCTTGCACGATAGGCTGCCATGATTCAATCCATGTTTGATATGTTCCCCACACAATAGTTCAGATCGTCTAGTTTCGAGGAAAATTCTTAGGTTTAGGTTTCCACGGAATGCATCTCGGTGAAGCCGATTTTGAAAATCGGAATGACCGATTTGGCCTCTGGCCATTGCACTGCATAGTTCGGTTTAACCGAGTTGTGCCAATCGGAACGACCGATAAGTAGTTTCAGTGAAACCCTAAGTTTTCGGTAGGACCGAAACCCATTTCGGTCTGACCGAAAGTGGTGTGTAGGTTTCTGTTGAGCACTTCGGTTGCACCGAAACCTAAAATCGGTTTGACCGAAATACATTCTGTGAAAACTCAAAACTAAGTCTTGAACTCATTTTTTTTGCAAAAACTTCTGCAGTTGTGATAACTCTTCCATTCTGCCTATACCTTATCTTTTCACAGGTCTTTCAGCCATGTCAGATGTCAGTGACAGCCAGAACAGGTCTGAATCACCGTTTGCTGAAATTCCAGAGGCAGATACAAGTCCTGCAAGCAGCTCTAGTGATGATGGTGAGAGGAGCACCCCTAGTGGTCTGCCTCCTGCAGCTACGAGAACCAGGAAGAAGAGAACTTCTGATGATGAGGACTCCGACTTTGTTGCTGAGGAAGTTACCTCCAAGCCCAAGAGGAATGTGGTTGCCAAAGAGCACCAAGGGCAGCAGCCAAAGAAAGGCACAAGCAAAGTGAAGCAGTCAGCTGTTGCTAAGAAGCTCAACTTGGAAGAGCCTGCTCCAAGCAAGGTGAAGAAGACTTCCAAAAGGAAGAGGGTTGTTTATGCTGAACCTCAAGTTGATGCTGAAGAAGAAGAAGAAGCACCCCAGCCTCCTCCTCAGAAAGCTAAGTTCATGGGTGATGCTATTCGGGCTCAAGCCTCCTCTAAGCCCAAGAAGCCTGCTCCTTCCAAAGCAGCTCCAGCCAAGCCCAAGAGGACAACCAGAAGCATTCCAGCTTCTGAGAAGAACAAAGGTGAGATGCCACAGTCTGAATCAGATGAAGAGCATGTGTTGCTCAAGCTCCGTCCCAAGTTGCCACTCCACAATGATGCTCATCCTCAAGCTGAGGACATGAAGGCAAGGAAGGACAAAGGTCTCAGGCTATGGAGACAGTCTGATCCATATGCCGTAAGGAGAAGAACTGCTGTGGACCCCAGATTCCACACCAGAGAGCAGCAGGATTTCTATGAGACCGTGCTAATGGATAAGAAGCCCATTGTTGCTGACACCAGGTATGTTGACTGGGAGTACATTGACAGTGAAGAGCACCGGGACTTCTTTCCCCATGTGCATGAGAGCTTTACTGCATGTGGAGTTGCTGACTTTGTGGGTCAAGAGCTGACAGCATGGAATGACGAGATGATCATGCAGTTCTATGCCACTGCCCACTTCTACCCTGATGGCAAGATCACCTGGATGACTGAAGGTCAAAGGTTTTCTTCGACTGTTGAAGAATGGGCAGAACTTCTGAACGCTCCAGTGCAGAGAGAGGACGACATTGATGTCTATGGGATTCCTAAGAAGAGTCATGATTCCATGAAGAATATGTACAAGGAGATCCCAGCTGCTGATTTGGAAGGATGGAAGCTTGGCTCAGTGTATTATCTCCAGGCAGGTCTGACCACCACTAACACTATTCTGAGGCATACTTTGATGCCTAAGTCAGGAGACCACCGGATGATACGAGGCTATTCTATCAACATGCTGCACATTCTCGATGAGAAGGCACCTTTTAAGGTGATGGACTTGATGGTAGAGACCATTAAGAGGACTGCAGCTGACCAAAAGAGGTCGTGTGGGTTTGCACCGCAGATACAGATGCTCATCAACGCCAAGTTTGGCACGGGCAAATTCATGTTGGATAGGAAGCACTTGCCACTGCAGCCAGAGCATGAGGACAACGTAGTTGTGATGGATGAAGAGGATCCTACCTCAGTTGAAGGACAAGCCAAAATCGAAGCTGCAAAGAAGGCTAAAGCTGACAAAGAGGCAGCAGCAGCAGCTAAGCCAAAGAGCTTTGGAGAACAAATTCTTGAAGCTACCCAGAGGATTGAACAACGCCTGGCCAGCATTGAGCAATCTCAGGAGAGCCTTGAGAGGATTGTCGAGGACAAGATCCACGCTCTGGACGTGAAGCTGACTGAGATTCAGGTGTCTGTCAACAAGCTTGAGGCAGACATGGAGGAGACTAGGCAGGAGAGAGCAGAGCTTATGCAGGATGATCTAGTCCAGGACTCTCATCGCCAGACTGCTCAGATTCCCAGAGGATCCAGATCTGCAGCTATCCCAGTGACAGACTCCAGGGCTACCACTTCAGCACCAGCTACAGCTCCAGCAGTTCCTTCAGCTCCAGCATCCACTCCTCCACCGCAGACATCCGCAGAGGTCTTCACAGATGCAGCTATCTCTACACCGACATCTACCCAGACGGGAGCCGCCAGCAGAGCCCGCAGTGACGCTTAGCTCTATACCTTTTCGAACTTTTTGGTAACTTGTTGCCAAAGGGGGAGAAATTGTTATAGATCATAGGGCTTCGAGAGAGAGAGTGCTCTTTCGTCTTTTCGTTCTTTTGCCGGTTTTCCTTGAGATACATTGGTTTCTTTTGGTTCCAGATACTTTATGTGTGCTTGCTACTACGTTTGATGCTACCTTAATGAGTGCTTAGTCATACTATGCTTTAATGTGTGCTTATTGCTTATCATATGCTATTTCTTATTGTATGGCTATTTACTCTTGTCTTGGTGATTGAGTGCATGTTATTCATTCTTATCATTTTGTGCGCTCCACCAAGATGTATGTGACATTGAAGAGTGACCCATAATCCTAATCGATTGTGCATTTGCATTCAAACGCAAATTTTAAATAATGCACAAATTTAGGGGGAGCTCTTGTTTATCACATACTTCTCAAAGCGACGATGTTTTTCCTTGATTATATCTTTTGTCGAAGCTTTGATCTATATGTTGTCATCAATTACCAAAAAGGGGGAGATTGAAATTGCAACTAATCCCCGGGTGGTTTTGGTAATTAATAACAACATATATATCATTGAACTAATATTCACTTGAGAATCATTTCAGAGAAGTTCGATGCTATGGGTATGGAAATGTCTGAAGAAGTGGACCCCTCAAAATGCTAAGACAAGCATTGGCAAAAGCTCAAGACTCCATTTTTGGTTTAGTGTTCAAAGATCACATTGAGTCCATAGGAAAAGCCAATACTATTAAAAGGGGATGAGGTTGTGTTAATGTTCTTGTTGCTCAAGTGCTTGGTGATCTAGCTCCCTCAACTATCAGCACTCTTCACTTTACAACACACTCATAAGTAATCTCGGACAAACCGATTCTGCAAACTCAGTCCCACCGAGATGAACCACTTCAGTTATTTCCCTAAACCCTAATTTCTCGGTCCATCCGATTCTGTGTTTCGGTCTCACCGAAAATGTTCTGCCAACCTTCTGTAACCAAATGACAGCATTTCGGAATATCCGAGTTGTTGTTTTCGGTCACACCGAGATGGCAAACCCTAACCTTTGACTCACTTCGGACATACCGAGATGGTATTTTCGGTCCCACCGAAAATCCCAACGTTCACTATATTTGAACTTTCGGTCTGACCAAGTTTTCACTTCGGTCTCACCGAGATTGGTCAAATGTGTGTGTAACGGTTGGATTTTGTGTGGAGGCTATATATACCCCTCCACCCCCTCCTCATTCGTGAGGAGAGCCATCAGAAAGTACCACCACTTCTACCATACACTTTCTGAGAAGTGAACCACCTACCCTTGTGTTGAGATCAAGCCATTCCATTCCTACCATATGAAACTTGATCTCTAGCCTTCCCAAGTTGCTTTCCACTCAAATCTTTCTTCCACCACAGCCATATCAGTGAGGAGAGTTGAGTGTTGGGGAGATTATCACTTGAAGCACAAGAGCAAGGAGTTCATCACCATCAACACCGTCTATTACCTTTTGGGGGGTGGTGCCTCCTAGATTGGTTAGGTGTCGCTTGGGAGCCTCCGTCTTGAGATGTGGAGTTGAACCAAGAAGTTTGTAAGGGCAAGGAGATCGCCTACTTCGTGAAGATCTACCCCGAGTAAGGCTAGTCCTCCGTGGGCGTAGGCCGTGATGGAATAGACAAGGTTGCTTCTTCGTGGACCCTTCGTGGGTGGAGCCCTCCGTGGACTCGCGCAGCCGTTACCCTCCGTGGGTTGAAGTCTCCATCAACGTGGATGTACGATAGCACCACCTATCGGAACCACGACAAAAATCTCCGTGTCACCAAACTGCGTTTGATCTTCTCCACCTCCTTTTTACATGTGCAATTTACTTTCCGCTGCATATACTCTAGAATTGCATGTGTAGGGTGTTACTTGAATTGATCTTAATTGAGAAACTGCCAAAAACATTGCATGATCTAAAGGCAGATTTTTTATATTGTCAAGTAGTCTAATCGCCCCCCCTCTAGACCTACTTTCGATCCTACACTGGGGCGCTCCGGGGTTGAACTGAGGGTGCAGGAGGGATTAGTGGAGAGGCGTGAGGCTGGTGGTGGTGTTGGAGAAGCTCGGGGAGGCCTATTTATAGGGGATCGACGAGGACCCGTGGTCCAGTGCGCCGGCGAGCTCCGGCTCGTCGCTACAGCGCACGGGAGGCTTGGGGAATGGGTCTGTGGAGCTCCTGGACGAGCTCCACGTCCAGCTGAGGTAAGAGGAGGAGTGGGGGAGCGACAGAGAGGCGCGCGCATGCGAGGCAGAGGAGTGGCTGCCGCGGGCGGCCAGCACGCGTGCGACGGCGGCTACTGGAGGGCGCAGGAGGAGGGGGGACAGCGCCGGGGAGGTTGCGGACGTCGAGGCGCCTCGACTGGCGCGAGGGGGAGGCCCGCGGCTGTCGGGGAGCGGCGATTGGCCCGAGCCAGCGTGCGAGGTGCACTGTTCACGCGCACTGGAGTGTGCGTATGACTGGCATCAGCGTGCTCTCGCCGGTTTGGCCCGTCCCAGCGTGTCCAACAGTGTCTGGGGCGTAGAGGAACGAGTAAAGAATTGCCCTGAGGCCTTGGATGCTCTGGGGTTGCAGAGAAAGAGGGGGATGGCTGGTAACAAGATGAAAGTTGGTTGTATAGCAAGGTAAAGCTGAGGTTTCACCCCTCAATCATGGAGCTGAGGTGCTGGGGGAGTTACTGGAGGTAGCTGGTAACTCAATGAGCCTGTGGTAAGAAGTTGAGGCCATGGAGAAAAGTGAAAGTGGTAAAAATGGAGGTTTTAGCATTTCTGCAGAAGGTGTTTGAGCTGTGTTTGATCAAGTAAATGAAGTCCACTTGACATGGCACTTTACAGGGTTGAAGGACATAAGAAAATAGGGTGCTTCACCAAATTTGGGCTCATTTTAAGAAACTAGCCAATGTAACTTTGGTGAACCCTAGAAATCAACAGAAACAGTTTCATCTTGATTGAGTCAAGCTAATCATCTCCCCTTGATGCACCACTTGGTGTAGCATCATCATTTGGGGTATTGATCATGCTCACAAAGTTTGAGGCTCCAGATAAAAAGTTGGTAATGTAAAGTTGTTCAAATTTGCATTTGAACAGAAAGGGTTTTGAGGTGATCTGATCAAGTTGCTCTATTCCAAATCTTGTGCCATTTGGTCTAGGTGCCTTATTAGGCCATTCTAGCATGTGCACCAAGTTTGAGAGCATTTGGACAAGTTTGGCAATGTAGAGTTGCGCAAACTTCAAATATGGACAGAATGGTTATGAAGGGGTTTGAGGAGGTTTTCTTGCTTCCCAAGGCATGGGACTTGGCAAGGTCATCAAATATGTCATATATGACATGATAGAATTCCCCTGGAATTTTTGGAGAAAAATTCCTTTATAAATATTTCAAAAGCTTGAAATATCCAGAAAGGGTTTTAGAGGGTTTAGTCCATTATTTTGAACATGACCAAGTGTTGAAACTCTCATATATGGACAATATATGTCCTATGAGTCTCTCTGAATTTTGGCAAATATTTTTGAAACAGTTAAATAATTTTCCCCTATTAAAGACCATTTCTGGCCTTAAGAAAAATCTTTTAAATAAAATAGGAAAATAACTTTTAAAATTATACCTTTGTGGTTTCTGGGAGTCCTATGACTACTAGGTCTCAAATAAACCTTTTGAAATAATTTTCACACCCTTAATCAAGTACTTGCAGTGCAAATCTCAATTCAGGGGTTTTTTGGAAAACTAAATTTATAAAAATACTTTTTGCCAAATTAATTTTGTAAGAAAATACCATACTGCTATATAACACTTGGCATGATCATTGGGCAGAAGTTTTGGGTGTGGAGATGAAATCTACAAGAGATCATAGTTGACTCTAATGAGCACATGAAAAAGCAAATGAAGAAAACTCAATTCCAAATAAAAGCCAAATGATGCTAATTTTTTTTTGCTGGTCCAAATTTTCAGGCTTCAAAGTTACAAATAACATGTTACAAAATGCAGGGTGTGACAGACCTACCCCCCTTACAAGAATCTCGTCCCCGAGATTCCTAAACTAGGGCTTAAAAGAGGTCGGGAAACTCGGATCTAAGATAGTCTTCTCGTTCCCAGGTTGCTTCTGCTTCGGTGTGGTTGCTCCACTGGACCTTGAAGTACTTGATGGTACGGCTCCGCGTACGTCGTTCTGCTTCGTCCAGAATACGAATGGGCTTCTCGCGGTAGGTCAAATCAGGCTGCAGATCAATGGCTTGGTGATCCACATCCCTGTAGAGATTGGGCTTGTCTGGAACTTGGAGACACTTCCGGAGTTGTGACACATGGAATACATTGTGCACATTGGATAGCTCAGGTGGTAGTTCCAACTGATAAGCCACTTCTCCTCGTCGGTCGGTGATCTCAAAGGGTCCAATGAACCTTGGCGCGAGCTTCCCCTTGACATGGAAACGCTTGGTTCCCTTCAGAGGAGTTACCCGCAGGTACACATGGTCCCCGATATGGAAACTCATGTCTCGGCGTCGAGTGTCAGCATAACTCTTCTGCCTTGACTTGGCTGCCTTTAATCGCTCTCTGACTAGTTGGACTTGCTCTTCTGCTGCGCGGAGATTATCCGGTCCAAAGACTAGTCCTTCTCCAGTCTCTGACCAGTTGAGGGGTGTGCGGCATCTGCGTCCGTACAACACCTCAAATGGTGCCATCTGAAGGCTTGACTGGTAACTGTTGTTATAGGAGAACTCGGCAAAAGGGAGACAGTCTTCCCACTTGGCTGCATATGCCAGGACACAGGCTCGGAGCATGTCTTCGAGAATCTGATTGACTCGCTCAGTTTGACCTCCGGTCTGTGGGTGGAAAGCTGTGCTGAAAGACAACTTGGTTCCCAAGGCTTCTTGGAACTTCTTCCAGAACCTCGAGGTGAACTGGGTTCCTCGATCTGACACAATCTCCTTGGGAACACCGTGAAGACTTACGATTCGGTCGATGTAGAGAGCTGCCAGCCGGTTGCCATCATAAGTGGTCTTGACAGGAATGAAATGAGCCACCTTGGTCAAATGATCGACTATGACCCAGATAGAGTCATGTCCTCGATTCGACCTTGGTAATCCAGTGATGAAGTCCATTCCGACTTTATCCCACTTCCACTCAGGAACCTTGAGTGGTTGAAGCAATCCAGCGGGTCGCTGATATTCAGCCTTGACCTTTTGGCACACATCACACTTTGCAACATAGGTTGCAATCTCTCTCTTCATACCGTGCCACCAGAATCGTGCCTTCAAGTCTTGGTACATCTTGGTTCCTCCGGGGTGGATGGAATACGGGGTGTCGTGGGCTTCTTGCAGAATCAGCGTCTTCAGCTCGGTGTTGTTTGGTACGCAGAGACGACCTTTGTACCAAACAATCCCGTGCTCGTGTTCGGAGAATCCTGGGGCCTTGCCCAGCTTCATCTTCTTCTTGATACCTTCAATGTTTGCGTGTCCGTCTTGAGCCTTCTTGACGTCGTCCAGCAGGGTCGGTCTGACTTCCAAATGATCCAGAAATCCAGGGGTGACCAATTCCAAACTGAATTGTTCGATCTCCTTAAACAAGGCTGGCTTCCTTTCTTGAATAATGACATTCAACGAGCAAGCCTTCCTGCTTAAGGCATCGGCCACCACGTTGGCCTTCCCAGGGTGATACTGAACACTGAGGTCATAATCCTCGATGAGTTCCAACCATCTCCGCTGCCTCATGTTCAATTCCTTTTGGGTGAAAATATACTTCAGACTTTTGTGGTCTGTGTAAATCTCACACCGTTTCCCTAGGAGGTAATGCCGCCATGTCTTCAAGGCATGAACTACTGCCGCTAGCTCAAGATCGTGAGTAGCGTAGTTCTCCTCATGGGGTCGTAGCTGCCTGGAGAGGTATGCTATGACGCGGCCTTCTTGCATCAGAACGCTTCCCAATCCGGTTCGAGAGGCATCACAATATATCACGAACTCCTTGTGAATATCCGGTGTTGCCAGAACTGGGGCGGTGGTCAATCTCTTCTTGAGCTCTTGGAAGCTCTCTTCGCATTTTGACGTCCACTCGAACTTCTTGTCCTTCTTGAGGAGCTGAGTCATTGGTCGTGCAATGCTAGAGAATCCTTCCACGAACTTGCGGTAATAGCCCGCTAGTCCGAGGAAGCTTCTGACTTCCTTGACGGTCGTTGGAGATTGCCATTGGGTCACAGCTTCGATTTTTGCAGGATCAACAGATAATCCTTCCTCGGTCAAGACATGACCTAAGAATCCAACTTTGTGCTGCCAGAACTCACACTTGCTGAATTTGGCATACAGTTGGTGCTCACAAAGCTTGTCTAGGACCATTCTCAGATGTTGCTCATGCTCTTCCTCCGACTTCGAGAACACAAGGATGTCATCAATGAAGACAACAACGAACTTGTCCAAATATTCCATGAAGACTTTATTCATGAGATACATGAAGTAAGCTGGGGCATTGGTTAACCCAAAAGACATGACCGTGCACTCGTACAGGCCATATCTGGTTACGAATGCCGTCTTCGGAATATCTTGGGGTCTGATCTTCAGCTGGTAATACCCAGATCTGAGGTCGATCTTGGAGAATACCTTGGCTCCGCTGAGTTGATCAAACAGATCTTCGATCTTGGGAAGTGGGTAGTTGTTCTTGATTGTAACTTCATTGAGGGAACGATAGTCAATGCATAAGCGGATGGTACCGTCCCTCTTTGCCACAAACAGAACAGGAGATCCCCAAGGGGAGGCACTCGGGCGGATAAATCCCTTCCTTAGCTGCTCTTCTAGCTGCTTCTTCAACTCGGCTAGTTCTTTCGTCCCCATTCTATAAGGCTTCTTATAGATGGGTCCTGCTCCGGACACGAGCTCGATGATGAACTCAATGTCACGGTCAGGGGGCATTCCCGGTAGTTCATCCAGAAAGACATCAGGATACTCACATACCACCGATACTTGGTCTAGCCCAACTTCAGACAGACAGTTGACTTTAGCGGCTTGGGCGGAAGAGGAGTTGGGGGCAAACTTGACTTCTACTCCTTGGTCATTGGTCACGGTGACTGTCCGATTGGCACAGTCTAACAAGCCTTGGTGCTTGCTGAGCCAATTCATACCTAGGATCACATCCAAGCCTTGCGATCTCAGGACGATAAGGTCTGCTAGGAAGTCTACACCGTTAATGGTAATACTGACTCCTTTACAGCCTATCTTGGCTCTCATCTCGGCTCCGGGGGTTTGTACCACCATAGGGTTATTCAGGGGTGTAGGGGTCATGCCACTTTTTAATGCAAATCTTTGAGTGACAAATGAATGCGTTGCTCCAGAATCAAACAAGACAGTTGCAGGTGCTGAGTTGACAAGGAACGTACCCAGCACGACGTCCGGGTCTTCCTGGGCTTCTTCAGCAGTGACGTGATTCACACGGCCCTTCCCATAGTTCGGTGGATTGCGAGGAGCTGGGTTCCTTGGTGGCATTCCACGGCCTTGTCCCTGGTTCTGCGCATTGGGGCGCGGGGCATCAGGCTTCTTGTTGGGGCACACCCTGGAGATGTGTCCGAGCTGTCCACACCGAAAGCAAGTGACTTGATTTGGATTGTTGATCTTGTTGCCACCATTGGTATTGGGGTTGAAAGCTGGCCTGGGGTTGGCATACTACTGAGGCTGAGGATTGGCACGAGGTGCAGGAGCTCTTAGCTGCTGATACGTTGGCTTGGCCGGGGCTGACTGCCACGGACGAGGCTTCTGGTTGCTGGAACTTCCCTTACTGATTAACTTGCGCTTGCGAGTATCTTCCAAAGCACGCCGCTTGTCTTCAAGCATAAGTGCCTTGTTCACCAGGTCAGGGAAAGACGGGCAGTCGCACACGACAAGCGAATATTGCAGAGTCTGATTAAGGCCTTCCATGAAGCGCTCCTTTTTGGCAGCATCAGTGCTGACATCCTCAGGGGCATACCTTGACAGAATACTGAACTTCTGCATGTACTCCTTGACGGTGCCAATTCCTTGCTTCAGGGCTCGGAACTCGCGCTTCTTGATAGCCAAGACTCCAGAAGGAATGTGGGCCTTGCGGAATTCTGCCTTCAAGCTCACCCAAGTGATGTCTTGTTCAGCATGCATGACCTTGAATCCATCCCACCAAGCTCTTGCGGTTCCCCCGAGGCAGTGGGCTGCATAAGCCACCTTCTTGCGATCTTCGGTGCATCCGACTAGTTCCAGGATTTCCTCAATGGAACGGACCCAGTCATCTGCATCCAGGGGTTCAGTAGTCTCGATGAAGGTTGGCGGTGCAAGCTTCTTGAACTCTGCCAACGTGGAACGTCCATTGCCATTCCCCGCCGGCTGGCGGTTGTTGGCGACAGCTTGAGCAATCAGCTGAAGAGCTGCAGTGTTGGCTTGGCGTTCCTCTCGGAAAGCTTGGAGAAGCTGAGCCATGTCCATGCTTGGAGGAGGTGGTGGTGGAGATTGGTCGTTGGTTTGGTCGTGGTCTGCCTCTGGCTGAGAGGATGCTCCGGCTTCGGGCTGCTGGGTAGAGGTACCAGTACGAGTTACAACAGGCATCCTGTTGGAGGGATAAAAGGTCTCATGACTCGGAAGAGGAAAAGCAAGATAGATGGTTGCCTAGTAAGGGGGTGGGTGTGACACTAAATCAAATCATGCAAGGGCCGTAAGGCCAAAACACATTTATTAAAATCCAGATGGGTGATGTAGTCGTTTACACATTCCCGAAGGAAGATTACGACTTACATCCAGACACGTCAAAAGCAAACGCTAGATGGTTTCATATGAACCATACAAGGACTCGACTGCGCATAGGGGTTACACGACCTATCCTACCGTAGGGGTTACAACGGGCATATCCGAGTAGCGAATAATGCCTAAGCGGCGGAATGCTCGGTCGCGTATTCCGGCTCTTCTAGGTCTTCCTCCTTGTCTTCATTTGTCTGGGCTCCCTTGTCGCCGGAGGGAGTGGGGGAGTGGAGGAGTTGGATACGACGGTGCTTCGACGGTGGTGCAGGGAAAAGCTTGCGATATTCCCTTGCTGTCATCCGGCGTCGTCGAGGTGGTTCTTCACCCTTGGAAGACACATCCTCGGAGGGCCTTCCGCCTCGATATGCGATAGCGGATTGTCCAGAAGGTGCTCCTTCCTTCTTGATCCTGTTTGCCTTCTCTTGAGCTCGACGAAGAAGTGCCTTGGTCTTGTAAAGTTCTTCTCGAAGCTTCATTGATTCCGAGGCCAAGTCCTGTGCCAGGCTGTCGGCACATAGACTGAAGTAGGTCTGGAACCGAAGCGAGAGTCCTTCCTTCAGTGGAGGGGCTAGTGCGCTGCTTTCTTCGTCACCTTCCTTCCGGTAAGGTAAGAAGCGAGTTGCCATCTTGGCTGCCATCTCCGGAAGAAGCTCGCGGAGACGGGTTAGTGCCTTGAGTGCAGCAGCCTCGGCAGCGAGTGGTAGTGTCGTCATCTGGGGTCCCTCGAAGAACCAACTTGTGGGAGGATCGTTTGCCTTCACGATCACTTCCACATGGTACTCCACCTCAGTATCGCTCACCCAATGCTCAAGGTAGGTGAGGATGGGTGCTCGGTGGAACTGACACTCCTGGAGGCTATCCTCGAGAAGTAGGGGAAACCCAGTGGTCAGGTGCTCTTCGGGAACAGCGGCCATCTACAAAGGTGGAATAGGAGGGGTTAAATAAGCTGAGGAAATCTCAGGTTTAGAAAAGAAGAGAGGTTCAGAAGGTTTTTGAAAAGGGGTCTCAACTAACTAACGTCCATGCTAACTAAGGCTTCCTACAGTCAGGATGGCTCTGATACCAGCTCTGTGGGGACCCCGACTTAGAAGTCGAGATCACCGAATGCACGTGTACAGTGATCCCAGAGATCAATGCTCACTGAACACACAGAAGCTGAAATAACAAGAGTCTTACATCCATACAAATAGTCTTACACGAATTAAGGCCATTATGGCCAAGTCTTACATAGATAGAGCCTCACGGGCTGAATGGGAAATAACACAAGTAGCGGAAGTCTTCGATAAACGGGTAGAACCCATGCCATCTGCCTTAACCCTACAGGCATTCTGACTGGGATAGCGTCCTAGTTCGCATGGTCGTCTCCAAAGAATTCTTCCTCATAATCCTGTTCTTCCATGCCTGGCCAATTAAATAACCAGTGGCAAGCCAATGAGTACTTTGAATGTACTCGCAAGCAACCCATGATGTGGTTCAAGTAACAATGCAATTGAATAATAATGAACAATCTAGCAGGAGGCTAGAACAATATACTATCATCAAGTTTATGCATCAATAACCTCGCGTAACCCCGAGAACAGGTTACCGACATCAACATGAATATGATTCATCTCATCAAGTCAAGCCTCCATCTTGACTTATCACACACAATATATCACCAATGAAGTAAAATTCTGGACATAGTTTAAGTAGCACCACCCAACTGTCCATGACCGTGGACACGGCTATTCGAATAGTTTGACACTCTGCAGAGGTTGCGCACTTTACCCACAAGATCCGGGGAACTTCCGTGTCATCCACGACCCGCGGTACCTCAAGTACCCGGGGTAAGCACCCGGTCATTACCTTTCTTAGACGACACTAACATAGAGTCCACTCGTTGGCACACGGCCCTCGGGTACAAACAATAAATCACGGGACTTGCCCTAATTTCAATGTTCATGCGTACCCGAAGGGACCAACGGTGTGTCCGGTGCCCTGTAAAAACAGTCATGGCCGCCTATCCAAGCACGACCCCGTCCCGGGAAAGACCTCAAGTCTTCCCGTCACTAGTAATGCGGGCACCATGCTAGTATCGACTTAAGTAATCAATAAAGCCCCGTCCCATAAGGGGTAGTGTGGTTGCACATGTTTGGTTGGGACGGTAGTCACACATAAATCTAATCCATCATTCCACCATGCACATGATCTACCGGCACATCACTTCTTTCTCAAGTGATGACCTAACACTTCATCACCCTCGGGCATTAGGGGCACCCGATGGGTTCATGCAAAGTTTTCAACTACGGGGGTTCATATCACACATGCATCACTTAAGCATTATGATCATCTATTGCATGTCATCTAGCATATAGCAAAATCAACAATAAAGCATGCATCATGTGGTGGTTCATCTAGGTTACCATCGTAACCCTAATCATCATGCATAGGAAACCAACGGGTTCCGAAGAACAAGTGTATCATGGTCAAAGGGCTGCTTGCCTGGATTGGCTTGGTCTTCAAAGTCTTCAAGTCCTTCTCCTTCTTCTTCCACAGCAACTTCGTCAAATACGGGATCTATACGTCGCATATAACCACGGGAAAATAAGAATACAAATAAAACAGCAAAACCAAAGTGCTCAGAAAAATGTCAACTCATTTTTGTAAAATACTACAGGGATTTCTAAGATGGGGAAAAATCTTAGTTGGAGTTTTGGAGTTACAGAATAGGATATATTGATTTTTGAACAGGAGTTATACTGCCCAAATTTGAATTTAAATTTGAACAGTACAGAAAAGTTTCATTGATTCGAATGAAAGTAGTACCATTAAATAGGTTGGAATATTACAAGATTTTAGGAGTTGGAATTATTCAATTTGGATTAATATTCTTTTCTGTATAAATGTTTAAAACATCAACAGAAAAGAAAAAGAGAAAAAGGGGTCCTGTGCACTGGGCCAGAAGAGGCCACAGTGCACGGCCCAGGCGGACTGGCCCAGCTGCACGGAGCCAGCGCGCGCGCACGTCAGGTTTCAAACCTGACGGGCGGGGCCCGTGGGTCAGCGGCACAGAGGAGGGGAGAGAGGTGGGGGGATGACTGGCGGGGCCCGCCTGTCATCTCTAACCCCTCGGTCACGGCGGCGGCGAGCTCACCGGCGACGATACCGGCCACGGCGACGGCAACGGAGGCCAGGGACGGACTCAGTGTCGTGTCGCGGTTGCAGCGGTGGTAGTGTGGCACGGCGGGGAGCCCTGGTTCACCGGCGACGAGGTGGGACGGCGGAGGCTCGTCGGAGGACGGTGGTTGGGGTCGTTTCCGACTGCAAATGGAGGGGGAAAGAGAGGGGAAAGGGTCAGTGAGGTGCGGCGGTTCCGAAACGAGCGGAAGGAGAGGCAGGGGAGGCCTGTACCTCGAGATCGCCGGCGGCCCGACGCGGCGGAGCTCCGGTCGATCCCGAGCACAGGGGCGCTTCGGGGTCGAACTGAGGGTGCAGGAGGGATCAGCGGAGAGGTGTGAGGCTGGTGGTGGTGTTGGAGAAGCTCGGGGAGGCCTATTTATAGGGGCTCGACGAGGACCCGTGGTCCAGTGCGCCGGCGAGCTCCGGCTCGTCGCTACAGCGCACGGGAGGCTTGGGGAATGGGTCTGTGGAGCTCCTGGACGAGCTCCACGTCCAGCTGAGGTAAGAGGAGGAGTGGGGGAGCGACAGAGAGGCGCGCGCGTGCGAGGCAGAGGAGTGGTTGCCGCGGGCGGCCAGCGCGCGTGCGACGGCGGCTACTGGAGGGCGCAGGAGGAGGGGGGACAGCGCCGAGGAGGTTGCGGATGTCGAGGCGCCTCGACTGGCGCGAGGGGGAGGCCCGAGGCTATCGGGGAGCGGCGATTGCCCCGAGCCAGCGTGCGAGGTGCACTGTTCACGCGCTCTGGAGCGTGCGTATGACCGGCATCAGCGTGCTCTCGCCGGTTTGGCCCGTCCCAGCGTGTCCAACAGTGTCTGGGGCGTAGAGGAAGGAGTAAAGAATTGCCATGAGGCCTTGGATGCTCTGGGGTTGCAGAGAGAGAGGGGGAGGGCTGGTAACAAGATGAAAGTTGGCTGTATAGCAAGGTAAAGCTGAGGTTTCACCCCTCAATCATGGAGCTGAGGTGCTGGGGGAGTTACTGGAGGTAGCTGGTAACTCAATGAGCCTGTGGTAAGAAGTTGAGGCCATGGAGAAAAGTGAAAGTGGTCAAAATGGAGGTTTTAGCATTTCTGCAGAAGGTGATTGAGCTGTGTTTGATCAAGTAAATGAAGTCCACTTGACATGGCACTTGACAGGGTTGAAGGACATAAGAAAATAGGGTGCTTCAGCAAATTTGGGCTCATTTGAAGAAACTAGCCAATGTAACTTTGGTGAACCCTAGAAATCAACAGAAATAGTTTCATCTTGATTGAGTCAAGCTAATCATCTCCCCTTGATGCACCACTTGGTGTAGCATCATCATTTGGGGTATTGATCATGCTCACAAAGTTTGAGGCTCCAGATAAAAAGTTGGTAATGTAAAGTTGTTCAAATTTGCATTTGAACAGAAAGGGTTTTGAGGTGATCTGATCAAGTTTCTCTATTCCAAATCTTGTTCCATTTGGTCTAGGTGCCTTATTAGGCCATTCTAGCATGTGCACCAAGTTTGAGAGCATTTGGACAAGTTTGGCAATGTAGAGTTGCTCAAACTTCAAATATGGACAGAATCGTTATGAAGGGGTTTGAGGAGGTTTTCTTGCTTCCCAAGGCATGGGACTTGGCAAGATCATCAAATATGTCATATATGACATGATAGAATTCCCCTGGAATTTTTGGAGAAAAATTCCTTTGTAAATATTTCGAAAGCTTGAAATATCCAGAAAGGGTTTTAGAGGGTTTAGCCCATTATTTTGAACATGACCAAGTGTTGAAACTCTCATATATGGACAATATATGTCCTATGAGTCTCTCTGAATTTTGGCAAATATTTTTGAAACAGTTAAATAATTTTCCCCTATTAAAGACCATTTCTGGCCTTAAGAAAAAGCTTTTAAATAAAATAGGAAAATAACTTTTAAAATTATACCTTTGTGGTTTCTGGGAGTCCTATGACTACTAGGTCTCAAATAAACCTTTTGAAATAATTTTCACGCCCTTAATCAAGTACTTGCAGTGCAAATCTCAATTCAGGGGTTTTTGGAAAACTAAATTTATAAAAATACTTTTTGGCCAAATTAATTTTGTAAGAAAATACCATACTGCTATATAACACTTGGCATGATCATTGGGCAGAAGTTTTGGGTGTGGAGATGAAATCTACAAGAGATCATAGTTGACTCTAATGAGCACATGAAAAAGCAAATGAGGAAAACTCAATTCCAAATAAAAGCCAAATGATGCTATTTTTTTTTGCTGGTCCAAATTTTCAGGCTTCAAAGTTACAAATAACATGTTACAGAATGCAGGGTGTGACACCGGCCTACTTTGTCTGCTTCATCTTGGTTGCCGGGAAGTTCTCCGGTTTGGAGGAAGTGGACAATGTGCCTTTCCCAAGTTGGAGCCTGGGCTCGGCAACAAGGACTAGCAACACCTCCTCTGCTGCGAGAGCACATGCCTCATTCGCGGGGTTCATGGACCCGGCTGGAGGGGGTGGTCCGTCAGGCTATGAGGTGTTGTTTCCGGCAGGGTCTCTGCCCGGAGGGGACAACTCTACCTGGAGAGGCTTACCGGTGTCCAACTTTCTCCTTTTCCGGGCCATTGTTGCTGGCGATACAGAGGGCCGAGTGAGATGGAGAATAAAATTTCCTGGTTCCACAGGAAGCTTCTGCGCAACACATTTTGACAGATGATCAGTTATGATGTTTTCCGCATGAGGTACGTGCTCTTTTTGAAATCCATCAAAGTTCTCCTCCAATCTCCTCACTTCCTCGGCGTATGCCGCCATCAATGGATTTTGATAATCCTTATTGACTTGTCTCACCACAAGCTGTGAATCTCCTGGAATGATCAGTTTCTTAATTCCCAATTCCACTGCAATCCTCAGCCGGCAATGAGTCCTTCATACTTAGACGTATTGTTGGTTGCTTCTTCCCGGGCAAAATGCATGTGGACGACGTACTTCAAGTGCTCCCTGGAGGGGGCGACGAGAAGCACTCCAGCTCCTGCACCTTGCAGGGAAAAAGCACCATCAAAATACATAATCCATTCCTGTGGTGATTCCTTGCCAGGGATAACTGTCTCTGCTATTTCCTCATCAGGGGTAGGCATCCATTCTGCAATAAACTCTGCCAATGCCCTGCTCTAAATAGTTGACGTGCTATCAAACTTCAGACCAAAGTTGGACTCCAAAGCCCACTCCACTATTCTGTTGGTAGCCTTAGGGTTTGGAGTATCATTTGCAATAGGAAATGAGTGACAACTGTGATCTCATGGGCTTGGAAGTAGTGGCGCAGTTTCCTTGAGGCCATGATGAGACCAAAGATCAACTTTTGCACGCTAAAGTACCTCGATCTAGCCCCCTATAACAGGGAGCTGATGAAGTACACCGGGCGCTGCACCACTTTCTTCCTTCCCGCGTCCTTGGGGTTGCTCTTGATGTCATGCTCACTGCTGTTTTGTTCCTTTTCTGACTCTGCCATCGTCTTCCCACTCTGTGCCTCATCCACTTCTCGCTGTGCTACCAAGGCTACACTGACCAGTTGGTTGGTTGCCACAAAGTATAGCAGCAACGGCTCCTCAGGTTAGGGAGCGACCAAGGTAGGCACAGAGGACAAATAGGCCTTCAACTCTTCCAAAGTTGCATCTGCTTTTGGGGTCCACTTCATGGGCCCTGCCTTCTTCAAAATTTTGAAGAATGGCAGGACACGCTCGACAGACTTGGAGATGAATTTGCTTAGCATGGCAAAGCATCCTGTTAGACGCCTCACATCCTTACACTACTAGGGAAAAGCCTAGCAGTAGCACGGGTTTTAGGTGTATCAGTAGCGTGGGTGCTTGCGCTACTGATACGATGCTACAACTAACCTATACCAGTAGCGCTCTCTCCCACACGTGTACTGCTATAGCTGGTTAGCAGCAATCTTCCTTACTTGAAAGTGCTACTGCTAATAGCTGTAGCGCTGTGATGTAGACCGCGCTACTAGTAGGAGCGCGCAGCTATTAGTTCTATTTGTTTTTGATTTGTTTTCATATTTTTTTTGTATTTCAACAGGCTTTATACAATAATCTTTAGTATATCATACACACACAAATGTAATCATAGCATATACATACAAATAGTCTCATCAAATCATGTCATCGTCATAATCATCATCCAACAGAAAGTGATCTCTCCTCATCATCTCGAAAATAGTGATACAAGTCTTGAATACTTGCAACTATGTCGTCTTTCATCTAAACAATGATATACACGAGAGACCCTAAACTAACTACTCACTATCGTATACTCCTAGGCCTGACTGTCGGGACCCCGATCCTAAGTCACACCAATCTAGCTGTAACACGTCATATCACTTTGCGGCCTCACGCACGGTATCCCCACGGGTGCCACCATACCTGGCCTGGGACCGTTTGCGCATTTTGGCAAACGTATATGACAGTGTCGCTAGCATCCATATGACAGAGAACCCGGGCCGACATGGCTAGTTATAAACCAAAAGCGGCACTAAATTACAGAGACAGGCATCCATGACCCAGCAACGAACGTGTCGGTTATCAACGTATGAACCCAAGTCGTAGCAAGCTACATGGACTTCAAGGAACAACGCGTGACATTTCCCCTAAGGGACAGACACAGGAACGAAGAAGGACACATGCCGGCCAGCCTACGTGTTCCGAGCAGTAGCAAGCTACCAAGGCTCATTGGAAGCACTAGGAGGCATTTCCCTGTAAGATAGGCTACCAAAGGAAAACAACTAGGTGTCGGATCCCACACATACTAAGCATTTCAATCATACACACAATATGCTCAATATGTGCAAATACAACATTGCATCACAACAGAACTCTATGACTCAAAGTACTTTATTTAATAGGATCCAAGAGCCATGCATAACATATCCATACAGGTAGGAGTCACATGACCCAACACTCAAGTCATACAGTCATACAAGCACAAGCGGAAGCTACATGTCTGGGTACAGACAACTTAGAAAATAAAACAGGCTTGGTGTAGCCTGACTATCTACAAGGCCCTTCACAAGCTCCAGATCTCCGTCTGGGTGACAAGCTACTCGTCGACGTCAACGTCTATGTAGAACCCATCAGAAGGGGCAGGGTTCTCCTCTGCAACAGTTATTAAGCAAACATGAGTACAAAAGTACTCAGCAAGTCTTACAACAAAACCTATCATACATGCAACATTATCAACAGGGGGTAGTGGAGTTCATAGCAGAAAGCCAGCTTTGACTCTTGGCTAACCTATACTACCACTCTCAACAGATTGCAAGATATTACTACGTACACGAGTCCTCTACTCACCACAACAATACACCACCGAGGATCCTCTTCCGTCATCCTACGGAAGGGCCATCCATGGCACTCACACTTGTCTTGAGGCTTTTAATAGTATCCATCAACTTGTCTATGAACTGTAAGAGTAACCAAGTAGTCCGTACCGCGAACAACGGCTATTCGAATAGATTGATAGCCTTGCAGGGGTGTACTTCTTCACACACGCTTCCACCACTTATCGCCATTTACTCGACATGTACTCGGCAACTTTCAAGCGGAAGCCCAGCGAGGGTGTCGGCCACGACCTGACTAACTACGCAAGTCTCTTGTCCAGGTTTATCGCCTATTTGGGTTCCATCCGTGGGGAGATCCGGCCGGGGTGTCGCTCACGGCCCCAAACGATGTGTACAGGGTTCCCGAGTCACCAAACGGGCAACCGGTACACCGTGCCACGTACCTGTCGCATCAC